>CATIWC010001153.1:0-30552 GCA_948472305.1 Vicia faba
ATATATATATATATATAAACATATTAAATGTACAAAGATAAAAATTAATTATTTACAAAAATGGATATTTTCAAGAAAATATTTTTTAAATGTGAATAAAAAATAATAAATGAAAATAAATATATTTTTACATTATTTTAGGTTTTAATAAAAAAAATATAAAGCCTTTAAATATTTTTTATACTAGTAATAATTAGAATAAATTCCAAATAAATATAAAAATTTATGAAAATAATATTTAGGTATTTTTTATGTTAGAAAATAAAATATTAAAATCAAAAATGAAATAAAATGCAAAAAATGACAAATATGCAAGAAAATGGGCCAGGGAGTGCAAACTGAATATGCATGTGTGAAAAGCAAAAGCAACTCAGACCCAGCCCAAGCAACTTCATCTTCTTCCTCAGTTTCAAACAACACACGCGTTCTGTACTTCCAATGCTATCTCCCGATTCTTTGATTTTTTGACAAAACTCATATCATGAACATTGTAGAGAATTAAACAACGAATTCAACCATATAAAAAACTTGGATTAACTCTCAAAGACCAGAGAGAATTTCTCTAGCCCTAATTTCTAACCTAGTTTTTTCAGAAAGTTCATGAGTGAAATTCTCTCAGCACGATTAATGTAAATGAAAACTAAGTAATGTATGGCTTCAAGGCTATGAGTACAACATATTTCATTCAAAAACCTAAGCTTAACCATTCCTAAATAGAGAGATAGAAGTCCATGAAATACCTGTTTCAGTTGACTTCGAGCTGGACAATGTAGCAACCTTTAATGGTGTTTGAGCTTCTGTTGAGCTTGCCTGAGGTCCAAGGAAGCTTCTCCAATGCTTGGCTTTCTTTGAAACAACTTTAATCGTGATGTAGAACTCAACCTGCAGAGCTTTGAAATGAAAATGGAAAAGTGTGTTAGAGGTGTTACATCTTTCAATGGGGGTTTGGGATAGTTTAGGTGAGTTGATTGGAAGGTGTTGGAACTATCTTGGGATAAAACGCACGATGGAATTTTGTTGTGGCTTGCAAAATGCAGAACCTGCCCTGTTTTGCAGAAAAACAGTGATTCTGAGTATGAGGAAGTAAGAGTGATGAAAGGGTCTTGCTTTAGGCTTGTTGGGATGTATGGAACCTGTTCACAAAGTTCTTGTAAGCTTGTGTTAACAGATATGAGAGGTTGCTTGTGTTTTGCAAGTTTTCTTCTACTTGAAGCAAGAGAATGGAAAAAGATGTTATAGCCCTGTACCAGCCCTCCTATCATGCTGCATCTTTTGCTCTTGGTTCCTGGAATTGATAGCTTCAATCTTGCTTCAGAGATATGGCCCCATACCTCAAGGATTTTGGTTTGACATAAAGTGCACTTTTACAAAAATGGTATTTTACCTTTTTCCAAATAAGGGTTAATCTTGTATGTAATGTCCAAATGGCCAAGATAACACCTTAATTGAATGGTTAAGCATTAAATTATGAAGTGCAAGTTGGTTTTGAGGCCTGCAAGCTAGCACCAAACATGTTGATTTGAAAATGCAAGTTTGTATGAACATGTATTGGTCATGGACAAAAGTGAGTTTTTGCCAACTTCCAACATTCGATTCTCTCTAACCACAAGGGTGTTTGAGGAGTTCTTGGACAATTTGGAAATCTTGGAACATGTACTACAATCCATCTTTGCAATGCAACTTGAAATTCCAAGTGGAACTATGTGAAAAGTGGCCAAGAAGATGGGTCCAAATCCTGCCTAGATTAGGGCAAATTTTCTCTAAGTTAAAAGTTTTAGGTACCCTTGTTCCAAAAATCATAACTTGAGATACAAGCTTCTTTTGAGAAAACTTTGTGAATCAAAGTTGTAGACTTTGTGATGGAATATAACTTTCATGTTGCAAGTTTTGTTTGAATCCATTTTCATCTTGGTGAAAAAATGGGACAAAGTTAGGAAAAAATAAGAAAATTTTATAACTTAGAAAAATTCTAAGTTATGAAATTTTTCCATTTTAAACCCTAATTTGCATTTTTGGGTTTCTTGATGAACAAGTTTCATAATTTGACATGTCTTGATGAAAAATGACCCTTGGCACTTGATTTTGACCAAAAAGTCAAAGTTTGACTTTTCAGTATACTGTCAAATTTTGACCAGTTGACTGAAAAATTCATCTGTCAATCCTATGCTTTTGAGATATTTTGAACTTGTTGAATGGGTCAAGACAATGTCATTGAGTCCTTGAGTCCATATGTGAGCTTGGTTTGCCATTGGCTAGGTCAAACAGTCAAAAATTGCCTTTGCACAATTAAAACCCTAAAAATGACAATTTTGCCCTTTTGATGATCTGATCAAATTTCTTGTGGAATTGTGATCCAAACTTGATAAAATGGTTTATATGAGTTCATAATGTTGATGTGGGTCAAATTTCATGAGGTTTGACAATCAATTGGCCACAGTTGACTTTTTCCCCAATACAGTTGATTTCTAGGTCAACTGTCCAATTGACTGGGCAAAGATTTGATTCAAGGCTTGAAACTTGGAATGGACAAACTTGTGAGTCCAACATGAAGTATGAAAGTTACTTTGGGCATTGTAGGTCAAAATATCCTTGTGTAACCTCAAACCCTAATTTTGGGTTAACAGTGCAATGGGGGGTCTTGAGCAGAGCAAACCCTAGCTTGATCCTGAATTCCAAGAGTCTTGTGATGAGAAAGTGTTGATGAAATGAGAGGGAAAATTTTGGGGTACAACAACTTTCCCTGTTCAATCTTCTTGAACCTAAAGAGTTAGATTGGCAAGTTTTTCCTTTCGCGGCTCGAAGGTAAAGGAAGATTGGACACTAGAGTGCCCGTAAATTTGCACTCGCCAAAATATTATTGAGGGAATGGGCTTAAAGATGCCATTTGGAGATGGTAGAATCTTGCTGGAGATGGGCTTAAAGATGTCATCCAAGAGTGTTTGTTGAACTGTAATGTTGTAGGTTAGGAGAATGAGCATCAAAATGGTATCCGCGTCTGGAATGCATTTGAACTGTATCTGGAGACTGGGTCCGTATGAGCAAAGGAATGGCATTCGTGTCTGGAGCGTATCCGAGCTATAACTGTATTTGAATGTTGAATGAATATCAGAATGACTGCCGTGTCTGGAATGTATCTGTATTTTATCCGGGTAACAAAGAAATATCTGTGTATGGAGCAACTGTGTGCTGGGGTTAAACTCTGAATGAGTGACATAATGGCAACCGCGTCTGGAGCGTATCTGGACTGTATCTGAAGTTGAGATCTGTATGAGTAGTAGAATGACCACCATGTCTGGGGTGTATCCGTACTGTAACTGGGATATGAATGAATGACAGAATGACTTTCGTGGCGACTGCACTGAGGGAATCAAACCGCTGGTGTAAGGGTCAGAATGACATCCGTGTCTGGAGCATATCTGAACTTGAGGTTGATAATTGAATCTGAATGAGAGATAGAATGGTCGCCGTGTCTGGAGCGTATCTAGTCTGTATCAGATTGCTGAAGTCTGAATGAGTAGTAGAATGATCGCCGTGTCTGGGGTGTATCCATACTGTATCTGAATAATTGTTAATCGATAGCCTTTTAATCTTATCCTGAAACGGATAAAATGTTAGCTAGAACACAAAGTTATGCTGCATGATATGTATGATGCAACGAACTGTATTTCATCAATGTTTATGATATATGAATGTAATGGTTATGCATGTAAGCTGAGTAGCCGTCTTGTTGAGGAAGATAAACTCCGGATAGCTGGAAATAACGAAATCTTTGACTGCTGCCGGGGAAAATAAATCCATGACCGAAGCTGGGGATTCCAAAAATCTTTGATTACTGAAGATGAGAAATCCTTGCTGACTGCTGACTGCTTGGGGAATAAGGAAAACTTTGAAAATCTCTACTGGGAAGTTAAAACCTGGGAGACTTCTGCTGGAGAAATGAGATTGAGAATCTTCAATCTGCTGGGAAATATCTCTGTGGGGAGAATGTTCACTATTCTGGTTCCGCTGGGGATAGGATTTTCAGGGTTTTTGGGCTCCATTGGGGATCTTGAAACTTGACTCTGATGGGAATTTTGAAATTCAGCTTAGCTGGGGAATCCAGCTTTAGAAAGCATTTGCTCTACTGAGGATCCTGAAGTTTAACTCCGTTGGGGAAATATATTCCAAATTTTAACTTTGTTGAGGATCCGAATGATGTATCGTAGGGAATTTCTTCTGAAATGGCAAAAAGATATCTTCCTACACCTTCAACCTATCAGTAATCATCTTTTCTCAATTTTGTTTTATTTGTAAGCAGTAATTATGTTCAAATGCATATGCCCATTTAACAAAATATTGGACGTTTTCAAATAAAACATAAGTGTAAAAAGAAAAGAAAGGCAAGCAAATTTCTGCACTTGGAAGTGTATTTGTATTAACTTTTGTGAGTATCTTTATACAAAGGAGACAGACATCCTAGTAAGAGAATGTTGTCGCAAAAATTGGAAAATTTTTATACAAAAGAAAGATGGCTATGTGTAACAATTCCATGGGATTCCCATTCTACTATAGCCTTCACAACTCTGAATATCTTGTCCATTTGTTGCTTCGTCCGCCGATGACTAGGTTGATCAGAAGCTCGGAGCTTGTTGATGAAGAAATTGTTCTTTAAAGTGATCCGACGAGACACAGCCATACGCTTTAATTCCCTAACTTTTGCCTGAATCGCCCTTTCGGGTTTTCAACTTGCCGGGAAACCCTTTTTTGCCCAAGTCGCCCTTTCGGGTTTTCAACTTGCCGGGGTTGACGGATTTTTTTGTTTTATCCCTAATTTTTGCCTGAACTGCCCTTTCGGGTTTTCGGTTCACCGGGATGCCCATTTTTGCCCAAGTCGCCCTTTCGGGTTTTCAACTTGCCGGGTCATTTTATGCGTAGTATCTTTTGACTATGTTTGCGTTCGTAGGGTGTGACAAGTCATCGCCGTCCATGGTGGTCCGAATCATTTCCCCACCAGAAAAGATGCTCTTGATTACAAATGGTCCTTCGTAAGTAGGAGTCCACTTGCCCCTGGGATCACTTTGCGGTAGTATGATCCGCTTGATTACAAGATCTCTGACTTGATCATGTGTTTTTGATACGCCTGACCATGACAAACAACAGTAAGTCGCTTCTCGTCGATCAAATTGAGTTGATCAAGTCGGGTCTGAATCCAATCGTCTTCACTCAAACCGGCGTCCTTCATAATCCTTAAGGAAGGAATCTGAACCTCCATAGGCAAAACAGCCTCCATGCCATATACTAAAGAAAATGGGGTTGCCCCTGTTGAAGTACGTGTCGTGGTACGATATCCATGCAGAGCAAACAGTAACATCTCATGCCAGTCTTTGTAGGTAACTGTCATTTTTTGAATGATCTTCTTGATATTTTTGTTTGCGGCTTCAACAACACCGTTCATCTTTGGCCGATAGGGAGATGAATTGTGATGATAAATCTTGAACTGTGTGCATAGAGCGGTGATCATAAGATTGTTCAAATTTGTACCGTTGTCTGTGATGATCCTGTCGGGGATACCATACCGGCATATGAGATTCTGCTTGATGAAGCGGGCAACCATATTCTTTGTAACTGAGGCATATGAAGCTGCTTCGACCCATTTGGTGAAGTAATCAATAGCAACCAGGATGAAGCGATGTCCATTGGACGCCGTGGGCTTGACCTCTCCGATCATGTCAATGCCCCACATTGCGAATAGCCAAGGAGCTGTCAGAATGTTGAGAGGAACAGGAGGAATATGTACCTTGTCGGCATAGACTTGGCATTTGTGGCAGGTACGGGAATATTGGTGACAATCAGCTTCCATGGTAGACCAGTAGTAGCCTGCCCTTAGAATCTTCTTAGCCATCGTATGTCCGCTTAAATGGGTGCCAAATGTGCCACTGTGTATCTCAGTCATGATCAACTCTGCTTCAGCTTTATCCACGCATCGGAGTAAAACACAATCATGGTTGCGTTTATAAAGGATGCCATTGCTTAGGAAGAACTTGGCAGCAAATCTCCTTAAGAACTTTTTGTCTTTGACGGAAGTTCCTTCAGGATATTCTCTAGTCTGGAGATACCTTTTGATTTCATGAAACCAGGGTTGTTCCACTACTTCTTCGGTATCAATCTTATGACAGTGTGCAGGTTCGTCCATTCGCTCGATGGTGATTTGGGGAGCCTCGTTATCCCAGTTGAGTTTAAACATGGAAGACATTGTAGCCAGAGCATCTGCTAGCTGATTCTCTTCTCGCGGGAAATGCTCGAAAGTAATCTGCTCGAAATGAGGCAACAAAGTCAGGACATGTTCTTTGTATGGGATAAGATTAGGATGTTTGGTGTCCCACTCTCCTTTGACTTGAATGATAACCAAAGCCGAGTCCCCAAATACGACCAAAGATTTGATTCCCAAGTCTATAGCATCCTTGAGACCAAAGATGCAAGCTTCATATTCGGCCATGTTGTTGGTACAGTTGAAACAAAGTCAGGCAGTGAAAGGTGTATGGCAACCTTCCGGAGAGATTAGTACCGCACCGATACCGTTGCCAAGCGCATTTGAAGCACCATCAAAGTACAAGGTCCATCGGGATCCTTGTTCAGGTCCGTCATATAGTCTGTTACCTTCGATTTTGTCCAGAGTCATGATGTCCTCGTCAGGGAAGTCGAATCTCATAGATTGATAATCTTCGACGGCTTAATGAGCTAGATGGTCAGCTAGTACACTCTCTTTTATAGCTTTTTGGGTAGTATACTGGATTTCATACTCAGTCAGGATCATCTGCCATCTAGCGATTCTTCCAGATAAAGCAGGCTTCTCGAAGATGTACTTGATCAGATCCATCTTGGAAATCAACAAAGTGGTATAAGTCAACATATACTGCCTTAGCCAGCGAGCAGCCCATACCAAAGCACAACAAGTTTTCTCGAGCAGTGAGTAGGAGTCTCACAGTCGGTAAACTTTTTGCTAAGGTAATAAATGGCATGCTCTTTTCGACCAGACTCGTCATGTTGACCCAGCACGCACCCCATTGAGTTATCCAAAACAGTCAGATACATGATCAATGGCCTTCCTTCGACGGGTGGCGTCAGGATAGGAGGTTCTAGTAAATACTCCTTGATCTTATCAAAATCAACTTGACAATCATTGTTCCATTCAGCTACCTGATCTTTCTTCAACAGTTTGAAAATTGGCTCACAGGTAGATGTCAAATGAGAGATGAACCTCGCAATATAGTTCAAGCGTCCCAAGAATCCTCTAACCTCCTTTTCAGTACGGGGGGCATGCATTTCTTGTATAGCCTTTACTTTAGCAGGATCAACCTCAATACCTTTGTTGCTGACAATAAATCCCAAAAGTTTACCAGACCTAACTCCAAAAGTGCACTTGCTTGGGTTCAGTCTGAGCTTATACTCCTTTAACCTGGAAAACAGCTTTTGCAAATGTTCAAGATGCTCTTCTTCTGTCTGTGATCGAGCTATCATGTCGTCTACGTAAACTTCGATCTCATGATGTATCATATCATGAAACAAAGCTACCATGGCGCGTTGATAGGTTGCCCCTGCGTTCTTCAGTCCGAACGACATCACTTTGTAGCAGAAGGTACCCCATTGTGTAACAAAGGTTATTTTCTCCATGTCCTCGGGGGCCATTTTGATTTGGTTGTATCCCGAGAATCCATCCATGAAGGAAAATACCTTATGTTGAGCTGTGTTGTCAACCAAAATGTCGATATGTGGCAGCGGAAAATCGTCTTTAGGGCTAGCCCTGTTCAAATCCCGATAGTCCACACACATTCTGACCTTGCCGTCCTTTTTAGGTACGGGCACAATGTTAGCAACCCATTCTGGATAGGTTGTAACAGCCAGAAAACCAGCGTTGAATTGCTTCATTACCTCAGCCTTAATCTTCTCAGACATGTCAGGCCTCATTCGGCGAACCTTTTGCTTGATCGGTGGATAATCTTCTCTTGTGGGGAGACGGTGAACCACGATATCGGTGTCTAGCCCTGGCATGTCTTCATAAGACCAAGCGAAGATTTCAACATATTTGTTCAACAACTGCACTAAACGCTCCTTGACACTCGGTTCCAGGTTAGCACCCACTTTTACTTCCTTCCTGTCTTCCTCTGCCCCTAAGTTGATGGTTTCTAACAGCTCTTCATGAGGCAGGATGGCCCTCTCTTCTTGTTGTAGAAGTCTGGCTAACTCTCCCGGCACTTCACAATCTTCGTCAACTTTGTACTCAGCATGATTGACCAAATATTCAGAGTTATCGAAGGCTAAAGCAGAATAGTCACCCATGGAATCCGGAGTGGATGGGTACCTGCATTTGTGAGTGTGGGTGTGTGTAAGGGATAACCATCCTTAAACAAACAAAAATGCAAAAGGAAAGAAAATGAACACAACAATTTTATAGATGAAAAACGTCCAATGATTCATTAAAACATGGCATATGATTATGAAGAAAATCAAGCCCTTACAAATGGACCTACATGCCCCGGGCAAGGCATGAGGTGAAAATAGTGTGTGAATTGTTTTAGTTATTACAGACCATAAAAAATAGGAAATTGTTCAAAGATAAAATTACTGGTTGATAAAGGTGATAGGAACAAAATCCTTTGCTTCCCAATTGCTCAAACCCCCTTCGACTGTCGGAAAAATCCAATCTTCAAAGTGGCTCTCCTCAGCTTCATCTTCTACGACATTGATTCCATGGTGAGAAATCTTGACGGGTGGTCCTCCGACCTTAGAGCGACACATAGCCTTTTGTCCTGCAGCAGTAAACCCCAACCCAAACTTGTCTGTCTTATAGGGAAATTCGGGCAACTACCCCCATACTGTGCTCTTCCCTTCCTTAATCATAGCCTCTGCGTCCTTGAGAGATGCCATCCTAGACACATGCTTGGGAATGATAGGCACCTCAACCATTGTCTTCCCAACCGCCACCTCGGGAGAAACTTCCTCAAAATGTTGAAAAGGCGTTTCAATGAACTCGCCATCTAACTCCACATATCGAAAGGAATTGAGATGACTGATCATGTACTCTTCCTCGCCGTGCACAGTTATGATTTTACCCTTAACAGGATATTTCAGCATCTGGTGCAAAGAGGATGTAACTGCCCCGGCATAATGGATCCACGGTCTTCCTAGCAAGCATGAGTATGACGGACGAATGTCCATTACGTAGAAGGTGGAGTTGAACACTTCGGTGCCTACCTTGATAGGAATATCAACCTCTCCATGAACCATTCTTTTGGAACCATCGAAAGCTCTGACGACGATGTTACTAGGTTTGAGGGTCAAACCTTCGCAATCCAAATAGTCCAAGGCCTTCTTTGGCAGCACATTCAGGGAAGAACCAGTATCAACCAAGGCCTCGGCATTCAACTGAAACATGTAACACATCATTATGCTTCCTTCCTTTGGGAGTTAAGTCAGCGTCGGAAAAGCCCAGGCCATTGTCAGCAGTAAGACTGGCCACACAATCCTGAAATTGGTCAGCCGAGGTCTCTTGGGGTACATGTGTCGTCTTCAAGAATTTAATCAGGGCCTTAGCATGGGCCTCTGAACAGAGCAGGAGGGCTAACATTGAAATTTTAGAAGGGGTCTGCCCCAATTGTTCTACAACGTCGTAGTCACTTTTTCTGATTATTTTAAGGATTTCATCCATTTCCTTCTGAGTGGTTTCGGGGATAACCACAGCCTGAGCCTTCGTCCTGACAGGCATTTCCAGTATCCCCTTACCCTTGTCGGTATCATCAGCAGATGGTCTTTCTTCAAGAGTGTTTAACTCTTCAATCACTGGGCCTTGCACAGAGGGTCCAACAGGTGCAAAAGTTTTTAAGGGTCCGAAAACTGCTCGAGGGGGAGCAATCTCCGGAGAAAAGATCCAGACACTGCGGGTTATCTTGCTTGTACCCGCGATGTTCCCTATATCAAGTTCTTCTTCAGAAATCTCTTGGACTTTTTCGATTTGTTTGATGCCGTGGTAGAAGATTTCTCCCTCATAGTTCCACGGTATCATTTTGCTTGATTGGTACGGGACAGGTCCTGGCATGGTGATCTTTAGAGGTACACAATCGGAGTTGGGTGTAATCCTGACAGGCCTTTTGCAACCCTTGGGAGGATTGTCGGAAATGGTTATGATGGCAATATCGTTGGTTGAAGTATCACAAGTATCAGGAGTAATCGGATTGAAAGTGTTAACAGGGGTTTTCTGGAAAAGTATTTCTTGAGTATCCATCAGGCGTTGGACACCTGACTTCAACATTGGACAATCATCTTGAATATTCAAGAAAAGATAACAGTTTTTACCACAACCAGGAAAGATCCCGGCTCTCAACAAATTTTCTTTAATCACAATCAAAGGAGTCAACAGATTGGCAACATCAGTAACATGGAGGTTTTCCAAAATGGCATGCACATTGTGGCCGTGCTTGAGCATCGAAGCAGATATAACATTAGGCTTCTCAAGAGCATCGAATTCAACCTCTTTGGCATCAATTAAATCCTAAATTTTGTTCTTAAGTGCCCAACAATTATTGGTATCGTGCCCAGCACTGTCGGAATGGTAAGCACACTTGGCGTTGGAGTGATAATATGGAGAGGAAGTGTTAGGGTTTTTTGGCGCCTCCTTCAAACTGGTCAGATTCAGCTTCAGCAAATGGGGAAGGACCTGAGCGGGCGTCATGTTGATGCGGGTGAACTGCCGTTGTGGCTGTTCTACCCGTTGCTGATTAGGTCTCGATTGATTGTTACGAGGTTGATCATTTGACGAATTTTGAATCATCACGGTCCCTACAGTCGGCCGGTGCTCAGTTCTTCCTAATCCCTTATGAGAATACACAGCAGATGCTTCTTTCTTGGCTGGAAAAGGTTTTTTAACAGCTGTGGATGCGGAGGCATCCTTTTGAATCTTTCCACTTTTAATACCGGCCTCCACCCTTTCGCCGGTCAAAATCAGTTCAGTAAATCCCGCAGAAGAGCTCCCGATTAGATGGTTGAAGAAGGGGCCAAGCATGGTCCCCAAAAACATGTCAACTAATTCCCTATCTGATAGTGGTGGCTGCACCCTTCCAGCCAGGTCACGCCACTTCTGGGCGTACTCCTTAAACCCTTCATTTGAAGCCATCCCCATACTTTGTAACGCGCCAAATCAGCATTGTACTGATACTGACGATAGAAAGTAGCTGCCAAGTCTTCCCAATTCTGAACCTCTGATCTCTCGAGCTGATAAAACCAATCTAACTGAGTGCCAGACAAGCTGTCTTGAAAAAAGTGTACCCAGAGGTCTTTATCAGATGAATGTGGTTGGATCTTTCTAGCATACGACCTCAAGTGCATCTTAGGGCCAGACAGACCGTCGTACTTGGCAAATGTTGGCACTTTGAACTTGGGAGGGATAACAATCCCAGCTGCCAACCCTAGTTCCTCAAAATCCAATCCGGGCACCCTCTGCAACTCCATAGCTGCCAATCTGTCTTCGAGGTTCTTATACTTGTCATTTGCTGGTGGATACTATTATTCTAAATAGTCTCCGTCTTCTTCCTCTTCCTCTTCTTCTACCTCAGACTCAGAAGGTACAATAACTCCTTTCCCCTTGCCAATCCCTTCGTCAGACGTTGAAGGGAACTCAAGAGTCCTTCTAGCATCGCCCTCAAACCTTCTTTCGAAAGTGGCTACCCCTGGTCTCTTTTTCTTTTTCTTCTCTTTATTCTTCTCTAGCAGAACTTTGAGATCCTCTTTACCCTTTGCCAAGGTCATGAGGAGTTGCTGAAATTGTGAATTTTGTGCCTGTAGATCCTTTACTGTTTGCTCTAAATCCATCTTGCTGAAATAAACAGCAGAAAGATAAGGAAACCTGGCTTGAAGACCTGTTTATGCATATGATGAATGGTATGTATTGTATCCCAAAATTTGCCCTCCCATTTCTCAATGATTTCTCATCACAAAGCCCTTGAAGCTCAAGATCCAGTTAGGGTTTCATCTGCTCAAGACTTCTCCTTGCACTGTTGACCCAAATTAGGGTTTGTGTTTGCACAAAGATGTTTTGACCTAAAATGCCTAAGATGACTTTCTTGCTTCATATTGGACTCCCAAGTTTATCCATATCAAGTTTCAAGTTTTGATTCCAAGTTTTGCCCAGTCAATTGGACAGTTGACCTAGAAATCAGCTGTATTGGGGGAAAAGTCAACTGTGACCAATTGACAGTCAAATCTCATGAAAATTGACCCACATCAACATTATGAACTCACATGGACCATTTGATCAAGTTTGGATCACAATTCCACAAGAAATTTGATCAGATCACCAAAAGGGCAAAATGGTCATTTTTAGGGTTTTGACTGCACAAAGGCAATTTTTGACTGTTTGACCCAACCAATGGCAAACCATGCTCACATATGGACTCAAGGACCCCATGGAATTATCTTGACATGCTCAACAAGTTCAAAAGATCCCAAATGCACAAGATTGACAGTTAATTTTCCCAGTCAATTGACCAATTTTGACTGTATATTGAAAAGTCAAACTTTGACTTTTTAGTCAAAATCAAGAGTCAAGATTCATTTTTCATCAAAACATGCCAAATCATGAAACTTGTTCACCAAGAAATCAAAAAATGCAAATTAGGGTTAGAAATGAGAATTTTTCATAACTTAGAATTTTTCTAAGTTATGAAAAACCCTAATTTTTTCCAAACTTTGCCCCACTTTCTCACCAAGATTCATTTGGATTCAAACAAAAGTCAAAACATGAAAGTTGTAGCTTGTTGCATAATCTACAGCTTTGATTCACAAAGTTTTCCCAAATGAAGCTTTTATCTCAAGTTACAATTTTTGGAATAAGGGTACTAAACCATTCTTAACTTAGTGAAATTTTAACCTATTTTGGCAAGGTTTTCTACCTAACTTCAAGGCCACTTTCCATACACTTCCACTTGGAATTTCAATTTGCATTTAAAAGATGGATTGTAGTACACATTCCAAGATTTCCAAAATGTCCAAGAACTCATCAAACAACCTCATAACTTGAGAGAATCGAATTTCACAATATGGCAAAAACTCACTTTTGAATTAGTCATGTACATGTTCATAACTTATGCCATTTGCAAGTCAGCTTGGTTTGTGCTGCATTACAGGTCCTTAAACCATCCAACACTCAATAATTTAATGCATGTTCATTGTGCTAAAGCTTTGTTTCATGAGCTTGTGCATTACATGTTGGATTAGTCCATAAATAGATAAAGCATTTCTTCCATTTTTGCAAAAGCAAGCTTTATGTCATATTGCAAATCCAACAAGTACAGATGAAATCTAATTGGCACAAGATTATGAGCATAACACACTGATCAAGGAGGAGCTTTGCAGCATGATTAGGGGTCCTCTACCTGCCTAAACCTCAACTTGACATTTTCTTGCTTAAGTGTTAAGAAACATCCCATAACATACAATAACTTTCATCTCAGCATTAAGAACTTTAAGCAAATATTGTAGGCACATTCCAAACATCCTATCCAAGCTGAAGCACGACCCTAAGACCATCAACACCTCCCCATTGCCAAAATCACTCTCAAACTGCAAAAACAGAGCTACCTCTGCAAATTGAGTTCCAACTCTCAATCCTTTCAAGCATTCTTGCCCAAACCACTTCAGACACCTTCCCTACCATCAATCCAAACTATCCAAAGCCTTAGAAGCAACCTGTAACTCCTCTAACCCTTTTGGCCATTTTCAATTTTCTGATTTGCAGGTGAAGAGCTCTAGCACGATTCAAAAGGTTTCAAGACAAAGTAAAGCTTGGAATAGCATCCCTGAACATCAAGGAAGCTATACCAATCATCACCTTGCACTGAAAGCTTCTCCATTGCCAGATAGAACCTCAACTGAACAGGTAAGTTCATGAACTCGTATCTCTCTTATTAGGCATTGTTAGCTTTAGGTTTGTGAAGATAATATGTCACATTCATAGCCCTGAACATGCCCATGTAATTAGATTTCATTTATGTTATGTGTGCTGCAAGAATTTTGAGTCTGAACATGGCAGAAAACTTAGGTCAGGATTTGGGAATGTCAAAATTCTCTCTCATTTCTGAGAGTTAGGATGAGTTTTTTATATATTTGGAATCGTGATTCAATGCTTAACATTTCTTATGTTGGAAGTTTGTGCAAAAGATCAAGGAATCAGGATGTTTGAACTTGGTCATAGGCGCGCGTTTTTGTGAACGTTTTTGGCTGGAGGTTGAAGAAGGGTCATTTGGGCTGGGCTTGCTTCTGAGTTGCTTTTCACACCACATTTCTAATTTCACACCCCCTGAGCCCAATTTGTGTATTTTATTGATTTCTTGATTTTTCTTTTTTCATTTTGGTTTATTTATTTTTCCTAATAATATTAAAAACATAAAAAATATTTTTCTCACCATTTTTGAATTTATAGGCATTTATTTGTTTAGTTTAAGTTATTTGTACATAAATACATATATATATTATTTAGAATATATAGGAAAAAATAATGCAAATATACTTTCTTTTCTGATTTTATTACATTTTCCCTTTTGAAAATATTTTATACAAAATATACTTTTTATATAAATATTAAATATTATTATTTTAGATATATAGTATTTATTTAATAAATAATAAAGATATATATATATATATATATATATATATATATATATATATATATATATATATATATATATATATATATATATATATATATATATATATATATATATATATATATATATATATATATATATATATATATATATATATATATATATATATATATATATATATATATATATATATTAATATACTTAGGGCAAAAATGCTAAAATACATATATTCTTATTTTTATTAATACTTGACATAAAAAAATACTTTTTATAAATATATTTCATTTTATTTTATTTTTTGTCCATAATAAATAAATATTTTGGGTAAATTAAACAATATATATATTATTTAATAAAAATTAGGGTTTTACCCTTAAAATACAAAAACTCCAAAAAAATAATACTTCTTTTATTTAACATAAATGATACTTTTTTCTCATACATATAAAAACCCTTTTCTTTGCATTTTGCATCTTTATTTTATTTCCCATTTTATTTATGCAATTAATTACTTGTAAATATGCCAAAAATGATGTAATAGCTAGGTTTAATTTCTTTGTCTAAATACCCCCCATTTGAACATTTGTATCCCCTTTCCCATATTGTGTTGTAATAGTGTAGGAATTTTACTTTTCGCACTTTAAACGCTTTCTAAATATACCATGCTAGAGTTAGGGCTTGTATGCAAATAAAAAGAACAAAATAGCTTGACCTAATTTCAAGATAAATAAGCATGAAATATGGACAACACATATCACACTTGCACCCCTAGGGTATTCCACTTTGTTGCCTTCAAATAATTGGGCCATATTGCATGTTAGGTTTTCTTTGGGTAAAAACAAACAATCAAATGATCATAGTCCCTCGATGACGCTTTCGAAAAGTTGCCTAAAATGATCAAGTCCCTTTCAAAGAGAAATTTCCCAAAGATACCCAACACTATTGTAATTATGGTCTAAACGATGACCCGCGCCCGTCCCTTTCACCTCCTAATACAAGATTGTCCACCAAATGCAATGGTGGAACAAAATTGTCAAAAGGTTTAAAACATAACCAAAATCTTTGAGAACTTTGGGGTAGATAACTCTTAGGTACTTGTCAATTTGCAAAAGAAAACACTTGCCTAATTTCAAACCACACTTCACAAACACTTTCAAAATAAACTTTCAAAAAAACCTTGAAACATCTTTTCAAAAAGACAAACACCTTTTGTAAAACATTCGAGTAAAGAATTGTTACAAGGGTAGCCTATACGAGGCATCTTTTTCAAAACCTTTTCAAAAGTCACACACAAAGCACCGTTTCAAACAATTGAAAACCAAGGCAAGTTGATCTAAGCAAGTACCTAAGAGCCCATGGATAACCATGGATAGAAAGGGTGCTAATACCTTCCCTTTCTATAATCTATTCCCCGAACCCAAGAAAAATCTCAAAGGTTTTTGCTGTGCTTTTTAAACCTTTCCTTAGGATAAAATAAAAAGTCGGTGGCGACTCTTGCTCAACCGAAACATTTGCGAAAACAAACGCAAAACCATAGTCAGTTCTCCCATCGTATCACAGAACTGGCGACTCTGCTGGGGACAATTTTAAAAGTGGAGTAACCTTAGGGCTTAGATCACCCTCTTGCATGACTAATTGTTTGAATTGATTGTTTTACATCTTGGCTCTATTGTTTGGGTTTGCAATCCTACACCCGGATTTTGGGAAACATTCATAGATAGCAATACGTTGTGGAAACTGTGCGGGGTATACCGACACGGTCGAAGCAATAGCTATATTAGTGCGACATATTTGTGAGTACCGGTAACCCTTGAGTTCAATCAAGGAGAGTACGGGGCCGCTGAGTGATGTCACTAAGCACTAATGACCTAGGACCTTACTTGACCATCTTGGCCTTTTATTAGGGGTAGTGAGATGACCGGCTTTGGTGCAGTCCGAAGTTGGTAGATACTCGATACTACACTTATTGAGGGTTGTTTTCTTGGAATATTTTGGTCGCTAGTTAAGTGGCTAAACCAAAACAATGAACAATGAAAACAATCCCGTGATATTGAGCTCCTTAGAACCCGGTTACTATTTATAGGACAGGTTTTTAAGCCAACTACACTCAAGAGGGTACTTACCTATGAAACCCCATGCAAGCCTGAAACTAGGGTTTGGTGTGATTTGCTTGTACATATGTTTTGTGCATACATCATAGACATCATAAAACATCATATGAATTCACTAACCATTTCAAGGGTTTTTGGATCTTCATCTTTGTTCTTGTTTTGTAGGACATGGAAATTCCTCGCAGAAACACCATTCAAGTCAACCTTGTGAGAATCTCTCCTCAACTCAAGGAGCTCACCTCAAGAATTCCGGAAAGCTCATCCTTCAGTGAAAGACATGGTAGACTGCTCAGCTTAGTTAACACCAACATTGAAGAAGACATGATGAAAGTGCTGTTCCAGTTCTTTGACCCTCTTCACCACTGTTTCACCTTCCCTGATTACCAGTTGGTACCCACTTTGGAGGAGTTTTCTCAACTCCTAAGAATCCCTATCCTTAATCAACTACCATTCAACGGTATGGAAAAGGAACCAAAGCCGGAAGATTTTGCTCGAGCATTACATCTACAACCATCCGACATCAAGGGGCATTGGGAAACCAGAAGCGGCGTCAAAGGATTCTTAGCAAAATTCTTGTTTGAGAAGGCACAAGAATGTTGGAATTCATTGGACCTACAAGCCTTTGAAGAGATTGTGGCACTCCTTATCTATGGGTTGGTCTTGTTCCTAAATCCTGACCAATTGGTAGATGTCAACGCCGTCAAAATCTTCCTGTCCAGAAATCCAATACCAACATTGCTTGGGGACATCCTTCACTCATTTTACACACGAACAATGAGAAAGAGGGGTGTTCTCATGTGTTGTACTCCTCTCCTTGCAAGGTGGTTTATTTCGCACCTTCCACAATATGTCTTGAAGAATGACCAAGGTTCAAGGTGGTCCCAACGATTGATGACTCTTACTCATTCTGATGTGCATTGGTGTTCTTGGTCCAGAGAAAATGTCATCATTGTCGATCGTTTCCGAGAATTTCCTAATGTTCCTTTACTTGGAATCAGAGGAGGTATCACCTACAACCCTTGCCTGGCTTTGAGGCAATTTGGATATGCACGGAGGGATGGCCCTCATGACATGTTGATTCCTGACCTGGTGTTTGACTTCGACAACGATGCGCAAGGACTTCGCCAAAGATTCATCAGAGCCTGGGGGAGGCCCAACAAGGTTGATAGCAAGACTCTGGGACACAAGAACTCCATCCCTCTTGAGCCCTATCTCAAGTGGGTACGAGCCCGAGCCCAAAGTCTAATGATGCCTTATCCTCATGTACTCCCAGTGATTAAAGAGCCCGTCAATGAAGGAGAGGTTCCCTACACCATCCTACATCCAGACATGCCTACATCGTGGGAGGAAATGCAGAAAAGTTGGATTCAGCTCAAGGAGGAACAGAACACTTTTGAAGCTAGCTTCTACGCCAGTGAGAAGAAGGTTCTAGAGCTTACCCGCCGACTCCATGAGCAAGAGGCCCTCAACACCTACATCGCACCAAAGAGGATGCACAATGTCTTTTTGCCTTGAGAAGTTATTTTGTAATATTTGGCCCATGGGGCATTTATGTACTAACGAATTTCTTCTTATTAATATGACGTGCGTTCTTCTTTGTCTGAAACAATTTTGAATGTCCTAAATCCTTGAATGCATTGCATACATAAGCATACCATTCATCATGTGCATAAGCAGGTCTCACTCCAGGTTTCCTTATCTATCTGCTGTTTATTTCAGTAGGATGGATCTCGAGCAAACAGTCAAAGACCTGCAAGCTCAGAATGCACAGTTCCAGCAACTCCTGATGACCTTGGCTAAGGGTCAGGAGGATATCAAAACTCAATTGGGGAACACAGACCCAGTGAAAAAGAAGAAAAAGAGACTTGGAGTGGCTAATTTGGGGAGAAGATTTGACGGAGAAGCTCGGAGAGTGCTTGAATTTCCTCCTATTTCTGATGAGGGAACCAGCAAAGGAGGTGGAGCTGCGGTACCTTCCGAGTCTGATGCGGAAGAAGAAGAGGTCGAAGAGGATGAAGATTATTCTGATCAGCAATATCCTCCAGCTGATGACAAATACAAAGGGCTAGAAGACAGATTGGCCGCCATGGAATTACAAAGAGTACCGGGTTTGGATTTTGAAGACTTGGGTTTGGTCGCCGGGATTGTGATTCCCCCAAAATTCAAAGTGCCAGTGTTTGTGAGGTATGATGGGCTGTCCTGTCCCAAAATGCATCTCAGGTCCTACGTGAGAAAGATTCAACCCTATACGGCAGATAAAAACCTCTGGATTCATTTCTTTCAAGACAGCCTTTCGGGAGCTCAATTGGAGTGGTTTTATCAGCTAGAAGGAACCAGTGTCAGAAATTGGGAAGATTTGGCCACCGCTTTCTACAAACAATACCAGTATAATTCTGACCTTGCTCCTACTCGTACCCAACTTCAGGGTATGTCGTTAGGAACAGGCGAAGGATTCAAAGAGTACGCACAAAAATGGAGGGATTTGGCTGGCAGGGTGCAGCCTCCTTTAACCGACCGTGAACTCGTTGATATGTTTCTAGGGACCCTATCTGGGCCATTTTTCAATCATCTGATTGGTAACTCTTCCGCGGGGTTTACCGATTTGATCTTAATAGGCGAAAGAATAGAAGCTGGCATCAAGTCAGGAAAGATTCAGAAGGGTATTGCTGCAAATGTTGAGAAGAAACCTTTTAAGAAGGAGACAGCTGTGGTATATTCTCAGAGAAGAGTAGGGAAGACGGAGCGTCGGCCAACTGTGGGGGCCGTAATGATTCAAAACACTCCAAGTGAGCAGCCTCGCTATAACCAGTCCAGACCAAATCAACAACGAGTGGAACGGCCACAACGGCAGTTCACCCATATTAATATGACTCCAGCGCAAGTGCTTCCCCATCTGTTGAAGTTGAATCTCGCCACCATCAAGGAGGCACCAAAGAATGTGAACACGTCCTCTCCGCATTATCACGCTAATGCTAAATGCGCCTACCATTCAGACAGTGTTGGACACGACACCAATGATTGTTGGGCACTCAAGCATAAAATCCAAGACCTGATAGAGGCGAAGGAGGTGGAGTTTGACGCCCCAGAGAAGCCTAATGTGATATCTGCACCCATGCCGAAGCACGGCCGAAATGTCAACGCTATTGAAGAAGATTTGTATGTTGCTGATGTCAGTGATCTGACTACTCCACTGCTGACCATTAAGTTGAACCTGTTGAGGGCCGGGATCTTCCCGGGATGTAAGGAAAACTGCTATTGTTGTTACTCTCTGCCGTTTGATTGTCCGTTACTGAAGAAAGGCATCCAAGGCCTTATGGATAGTCGACAAATTTTGTTTGAAAAAGTTTCCGCTGTTCCAGTTCATACTGAAGATGTCTCAATCATAACCATTCACGCCAATCTTTCCAAGGCCGTCAAAAAGCCTGTTAAGATTACACCAGCTACGAAATCTGTTCCTTTGAAGATAACAATGCCAGGGCCTGTTCCCTATGTTTCTGAGAAATCGATACCTTGGAACTATGGCGACGTCTACTACCATGGTATCAAACAAATCGAAATAATTGAAGAAAGTTCGGATGATGAAGAAACCAACATTAGTAACATTGTAGGCACTAGCAAAATCACCAGGAGCGGGAGAATATTTTCTCCAGAGATTTCCCCTCCAAGAGCAATCTTTGGACCCTCGTCAGCTGACAAGGTCATCCCTGCACCAATAAAACTCTCCGCTAGGACCCCTTTGATTGAGGATGTTGTTGTTCCTAGTGCTATCTCTCCTACCGTTGCTGACAAAGGTAAGGTAATCCAAGATGAGCTCGTCAGGACGAGGGCTCAACCCTTGGTCATCCCGGAAACCTCCAAGAAGGAAATGGATGAGATTTTGAGGATAATCAAGAGAAGTGATTACGATGTGGTAGAACAGCTGGGGCAAACCCCCTCCAACATCTCCATGCTGGCACTATTGCTTTGCTCAGAAGCGCACGCTAAAGCCCTGATAAAATTCCTGAAGGCAACCCATGTGCCCCAGGAGACCTCTGCGGATCAATTTCAAAATTGCGTGGCCAGCCTGACTGCGGACAATGGATTAGGTTTTTCTGATGCCGACCTAACTCCTAAAGGTAGAAACCACAATGATGCTTTGCACATTTCAGTCGAGTGCCGAGGAACCACTCTCGCACATGTCTTGGTGGACACCGGTTCGTCGCTGAATGTATTGCCTAAGAAGGCCTTGGACCGACTAGATTGTGAAGGGTTGGAATTGAAGCCGAGTGATATTGTTGTCAGAGCTTTCGATGGTTCGAAGAGAATGGTCCATGGAGAGGTTGAAATTCCCATCAAGATAGGCACTGAGGTGTTTAAATCTACTTTCTATGTGATGGACATCCGTCCATCATACTCTTGCTTGATGGGTAGGCCTTGGATACACCATGCTGGGGCAGTCACCTCCTCCTTACATCAGATGTTGAAGTATCATGTCAAGGGGAAGATCATTACTGTCCATGGCGAAGAAGAGTACATGATTAGCCACTTAAATTCTTTCCGGTATGTGGAGGTTGAAGGGGAATTCATTGAGACGCCATTTTAATATTTCGAGGAAGTCCTTCCTGAAATAGCAGTAGCAAAGTTGGCAGCTAAGGCACCGAGGCAGATGGCCAGGATGGCATCTCTGGAGGACGCAAGGGCCGCAATAAAGGAAGGGAAGAATTCAGCATGGGGGCAGTTACCTGACATTCCGCATAAGACAGACAAATTTGGATTAGGGTTCACTACCACAGGCCAGAAAGCTATGCGCCGTGCGAAGATTGAAAGGGCGCCAGTCAAAATTTCTCCCTACGGAATCAACGCTTTGGAGGATGAAGACAAAGAGAGCAACATCGAAGAGTGGATCTATCCAACTGTCAAAGGGGGGTTGAGCAACTGGGAGGCAAAAGACTTTGTCCCCATCACTTTTATTCATCAGTAATTTATCTGTTAAACATTTCCTATTTGGTCTGTAATATTTTCAAACAATCCGTACACTATCTTTTCACCTCATGCCTTGCCCGGGGCATGTAGGTCCATTTGTAAGGGTTTTGATTATTTTTCATATCCATATGCCATGTTTAATGATTCATTGGACGTTTTTCATTTGATAAACTACTTGTGTTCATTTCCTTTCCTTTTGCATTTTTGTTTAAGGATGGCTATCCCTTACACACACCCACACTCACCAATGCAGGTACCCATCCACTCCGGATTCCATGGGTGACTATTCTGCTATATCTTTCAATAACTCTGAAGATTTGGTCAATCTAGCCGAGTATGAAGATGACGAAGGTTGTGAAGTACCAGGGGAACTAGCCAGACTTCTGCAACAAGAGGAAAGGGCCGTCCTACCGCACGAAGAGTCATTGGAAATTGTCAACTTGGGAACCGAGGAGGACCGGAAGGAGGTGCAAGTGGGTGCCAACCTGGAACCGAGTGTCAAGGAACGCCTGATACAGTTGTTGAATGAGTATGTTGAAATCTTCGCTTGGTCTTATGAAGACATGCCGGGTTTAGACACAGACATCGTGGTTCACCGTCTCCCCACAAGAGAAGACTGTCCACCGATCAAGCAAAAAGTTCGCTGAATGAGGCCTGACATGTCTGAGAAGATCAAGGTGGAAGTAATGAAGCAATTTGACGCTGGCTTTCTGGTTGTTACGTCCTATCCTCAATGGGTCGCTAACATCGTGCCAGTACCTAAGAAAGATGGCAAAGTCAGGATGTGTGTGGACTACCGGGATTTGAATAGGGCCAGCCCCAAAGATGATTTCCCGCTACCTCACATTGACATTTTGATCGACAATACAGCTCAGCACAAAGTGTTTTCCTTCATGGATGGATTCTCGGGCTACAATCAAATCAAAATGGCCCCCGAGGATATGGAGAAAACAACTTTTGTCACGCAATGGGGCACTTTATGTTACAAGGTGATGTCGTTCGGGTTGAAGAACGCAGGGGCAACTTATCAACGCGCCATGGTAGCTTTATTTCATGACATGATACATCATGAAATTGAAGTCTACGTAGACGATATGATAGCTCGGTCACAAACAGAGGAAGAGCACCTTGAACATCTGGAGAAGCTGTTCGCCAGGTTGAAAGAATACAAGCTCAGGCTGAATCCAAGTAAATGCACTTTTGGAGTTAGGTCTGGTAAACTCCCGGGATTCATTGTAACCAACAAAGGCATTGAAGTCGATCCAGCAAAAGTAAAAGCAATACAAGAGATGCCTGCTCCCTATACTGAAAAGGAGGTTAGAGGGTTCTTGGGGCGCTTAAACTATATTGCCAGATTCATCTCGCATCTGACTTCTACCTGTGAGCCAATTTTCAAACTCTTGAAAAAAGATCAGGTAGTCGAGTGGAACGACGATTGTCAAACTGCTTTTGATAGAATCAAGGAGTATTTGCTAGAACCTCCTATCCTGATGCCACCCGTCGAAGGAAGACCATTGATCATGTATTTGACCGTCTTGGATAACTCAATGGGGTGTGTTTTGGGCCAGCATGACGAGTCTGGTCGAAAAGAGCATGCTATTTATTACCTTAGCAAAAAGTTTACCGACTGTGAGACTCGCTACTCACTGCTCGAGAAAACTTGCTGCGCTTTGGTATGGGCTGCTCGCCGACTAAGACAGTATATGTTGACTCATACTACCTTGTTGATTTCCAAAATGGACCCTATCAAGTATATCTTCGAAAAGCCCGCTTTATCTGGAAGGATAGCTAGATGGCAAATGATCCTAACTGAATATGACATCCAGTACACCACCCAAAAAGCTATAAAAGGGAGTGTACTAGCTGACCATCTGGCTCATCAAGCTATCGAAGATTATCAACCCATGAGATTTGACTTCCCAGACGAGGACATCATGAATTTGGACAACATTGAAAGTAACGGACCGTATGACGGACCCGAAAAGGGATCCCGATGGACCCTGTACTTTGATGGTGCTTCAAATGCACTTGGAAATGGTATCGGCGCAGTACTCATTTCTCCGGAAGGTTGTCACACACCTTTCGCGGCCCGACTTTGCTTCAGCTGCACAAACAACATGGCTGAATATGAAGCTTGCATCTTTGGTCTCAAGGCTGCTATAGACTTGGGGATCAAATCTTTGATCATATTTGGGGACTCGGCTTTGGTTATCAGTCAAATCAAAGGAGAGTGGGATACCAAACACCCTAATCTTATCCCATACAAAGAACATGTCCTGACATTGTTGCCTCATTTCGAGCAAATTACCTTCGAGCATTTCCCGCGAGAAGAGAATCAACTAGCAGATGCTCTAGCCACAATGTCCTCCATGTTTAAACTCAACTGGGATAACGAGGCTCCCCAAATCACCATCGAACGAATGGACGAACCTGCGCATTGTCACGAGATTAATACCGAAGAAGTAGTGGAACAACCTTGGTTCCATGAAATTAAAAGGTATCTCGAGGCTAGAGATTATCCCGAAGGAGCTTCCGTAAATGACAAGAAGTTCTTAAGGAAATTTGCTGCTAAGTTCTTCCTGAGCAAGGACATCCTTTACAAACGAAGCCATGATTGTGTACTACTTCGATGCGTAGACAAAGCTGAAGCAGAGTTGATTATGACCGATATACACAGCGGCACATTTGGCACTCACTTGAGCGGGCATACAATGGCTAAGAAGATCCTA
Organism: Vicia faba; assembly: GCA_948472305.1. Lineage (NCBI taxonomy): Eukaryota > Viridiplantae > Streptophyta > Magnoliopsida > Fabales > Fabaceae > Vicia > Vicia faba. The sequence continues at coordinate 24,439 of CATIWC010001153.1, forward strand.
AGGGCAGGCTATTACTGGTCTACCATGGAAGCTGACTGCCATCAACATTCCCGTACTTGCCACAAATGTCAGGTCTACGCTGACAAAGTTCATATCCCTCCGGTCCCTCTCAATGTTCTGACTGCTCCGTGGCCCTTTGCAATGTGGGGCATTGATATGATTGGAGAGATCAAGCCCACGGCTTCCAACGGACATCGCTTCATCCTGGTTGCCATTGACTATTTCACCAAATGGGTCGAAGCAGCTTCCTTCGCCTCTGTTACTAAAAATGTGGTTGCCCGCTTTATCAAGCAAAATCTCATATGTCGGTATGGTGTTCCAGACAGGATCATCACAGACAACGGTACAAATCTGAATAACACAATGATCACTGCATTGTGCGAACAGTTCAAGATTTATCATCACAATTCATCTCCCTATCGGCCGAAGATGAACGGTGCTGTTGAAGCTGCAAACAAAAACATTAAGAAGATCATTCAGAAAATGACAGTCACTTACAAAGACTGGCATGAGATGTTACCGTTTGCTCTGCATGGATACCGTACGACGACACGTACTTCAACTGGGGCAACCCCATTTTCTTTGGTCTATGGCATGGAAGCTGTCCTGCCTATGGAAGTTCAGATTCCTTCTCTAAGGATTATGAAGGATGCAGGTTTGAATGAAGATGATTGGATGCAGACCCGACTTGATCAACTCAATCTGATCGACGAAAAGCGACTTACTGCTATATGCCACGGTCAGGCGTATCAGAAACGAATGATCAAGGCCTTCAATAAGAAAGTCAGACGTCAAGTGTATCAAGTTGGAGATCTCGTAATCAAGCGGATTATCTTACCGCAAAGTGATCCCAGGGGAAAATGGACTCCTACATATGAAGGACCATTTGTGATCAAGAGCATATTTTCTGGTGGTGCAATGATTCTGACCACCATGGACGGCGACGATTTGCCGCACCCTGCGAACGCAGACATAGTCAAAAGATACTACGCGTAAAATAACCCGACAAGTCGAAAACCCGAAAGGGCGGCTTGGGCAAAAATGGGCATCCCGGTGAACCGAAAACCCGAAAGGGCGGTTCAGGCAAAAATTAGGGATAAAAAACAAAAAAATCTGTACACCCGGCAAGTCGAAAACCCGAAAGGGCGGCTTAGGCAAAAAGGGGTTTCCCGGTGGATCGAAAACCCGAAAGGGCGATTCAGGAAAAAGTTAGGGAATTAAAGCGTATGACTATGTCTCATCAGATCACTTCAAAGACAATCTCTTCATCAACCAGTTCCAGGCTTCTGATCAATCCAGTCATCGGTAAACGGAGCATTGAATGGACAGATATTCAGAGTTGGGAAAGCTATAGCAGAATGGAATCCCATGGAATTATTTCACATAGCCTTCCTTTATTTTGTATAAATCTTTCAATGTTTACGACAAAATCCTCTTATTAGGATGATTGTCTCCTTTGTACAAATATACTCATAAAAAGTCAATACAAATACTTTTCCAGAAATTCGTGTCATTTCCTTTTCTTTTCTCTTGCACTATTTGTTTTATTTTGAGAAACGTCCAATGTTTTGTTAAATAGGCATATGCATTTGAACATAATCATTTCCTTATGAATCAAGAAAGAAGATTACTAATAGGTCAAAGGAACAGTTGGATGTCTTGATACCCTTTCAAAGGAAACCCCCAAGAGATTTGAAATCCATATCCCAGCAAACCCTAAAGCTTATCCCCTACAGAGTACGGACGTCTCTCCCGAGTTTTATTCAAAGTTATTCCTCACAAGGGCTTATAACTGGGTTATCCTCAGCTTATTGCCACGGAAGATCGCACTCGCCAAAATTCTTCCTATCCCCAGCGGAGTTCATCAGAGTTCTCGAACATAACTTATCTTTACAATCCCTCAGCCAGAGGATCCTCCGGAATTCAACTCCCCTCAGAGTTTAAGTTTCAGAATCCCCAGCAAAGCCAGACTAATGAACCTTTTCCCCACAGAGTTTTAAGGAAAATCTTGAGTTCCCCAGTGAAGTCGCCAGAGATACTTCCCTCAAAACTGAAGATTCTCAGTCTTACCTCCCCAGCATGAGTCTATTAGATTGGAACTCCCCAGTAGAAGTCATCAGGAATTCCCCAGAAGATTGGTATACAACCCAAGCTCTTTATTATCCAGCAGTAACCAGGAATTATTCTTCCCGGCAGCAGTCAAGATACTCTTATCTTCAGCCATCTTGGATTCGTCTATCCTTTGCAAGACAGCTCTCCATCTTACATGCGCATCCATTTACATTCATATCATATAACATACATTGTATCATGCATCATGACATTGCATATAACTAATTCTTTACCTTTTCAGGTAAGATCTGTCGAAAGACTAAAATCATTATCTTCCGAGATTCTTTCCAGGAATAGTTCACATGTGACCCAGACATGGCAACATTCTAATGCTTATTCCAGATTTATCCAGATGCAGTTTTACACGAGCTCATTATCAGGGAACCTTACACCGGTTCTTCTTCCAACTTCAAGATTCCTGAAAACAATTCACGGGTTCTCCAAGTAACGGATGTTAACCTATCGCTTGTTCAGTTTCTTCTCCAGACTTCTGAAAACAGTCTATGGATTCTTCCCAACAACGGATGTTAATCTATCACTTGTTCAGATGCAACCTTTGAAAACAGTTTACGGACGCTTCCTAACAACGGATGCTGCTCTATTGCTTATTCAACTTCAAGATTTCTGAAAACAGTTCACGGGTTCTCCAGTAACGGATGCTAACCTATCACTTGTTCAGATTCTTCTCAAGACTTCTGAAAACAGTTTACGGATTCTTCCCAACAACGGATGTTAATCTACCAACTTGTTCAGATGCAATTTTTGAAAACAGTTTACGGACGCTTCCCAACAACGGATGCTGCTCTATTGCTTATTCAACTTCAAGATTCCTGAAAACAGTTCACGGGTTCTCCAAGTAACGGATGTTAACCTATCGCTTGTTCAGTTTCTTCTCAAGACTTCTGAAAACAATTTACGGATTCTTCCCAACAACGGATGTTAATCTACCAACTTGTTCAGATGCAATTTTTGAAAACAGTTTACGGACGCTTCCCAACAACGGATGCTGCTCTATTGCTTATTCAACTTCAAGATTCCTGAAAACAGTTCACGGGTTCTCCAAGTAACGGATGTTAACCTATCGCTTGTTCAGTTTCTTCTCCAGACTTCTGAAAACAGTCTATGGATTCTTCCCAACAACGGATGTTAATCTATCACTTGTTCAGATGCAACCTTTGAAAATAGTTTACGGACGCTTCCCAACAACGGATGTGGCTCTATTGCTTATTCAATCTCAACTTTTGAAAACAGTCTACGGATTCCTCCCAACAACGGATGTCAATCTATTGCTTATTCATATCCCCAGTTCAAAGATGGTCCAAAGCATGGACACCTTCCTAATACCCATTTCCAGATGGCATCTTTAAGCCCATCCCTGACAAGATTCTGTCACCCCTCCAGATGGCATCTATAAGCCCATCTCTAAATGGCATCTCTAAGCCCATTCCCGCATCCATTGTTTTGACGAGTGCAAATTTAAGGGCACTATAGTGTCCAATCTCCTTTTACCCTCGAGTCACGAAAGGCAAACTTGCCAATCTAACTCTTCAGATTCAAGAAGATTGAACAGGGGCAACTGTTGTACCCCAAAATTTGCCCTCCCATTTCTCAATGATTTCTCATCACAAAGCCCTTGAAGCTCAAGATCCAGTTAGGGTTTCATCTGCTCAAGACTTCTCCTTGCACTGTTGACCCAAATTAGGGTTTGTGTTTGCACAAAGATGTTTTGACCTAAAATGCCTAAGATGACTTTCTTGCTTCATATTGGACTCCCAAGTTTATCCATATCAAGTTTCAAGTTTTGATTCCAAGTTTTGCCCAGTCAATTGGACAGTTGACCTAGAAATCAGTTGTATTGGGGGAAAAGTCAACTGTGACCAATTGACAGTCAAATCTCATGAAAATTGACCCACATCAACATTATGAACTCACATGGACCATTTGATCAAGTTTGGATCACAATTCCACAAGAAATTTGATCAGATCACCAAAAGGGCAAAATGGTCATTTTTAGGGTTTTGACTGCACAAAGGCAATTTTTGACTGTTTGACCCAACCAATGGCAAAACAAGCTCACATATGGACTCAAGGACCCCATGGAATTATCTTGACATGCTCAACAAGTTCAAAAGATCCCAAATGCACAAGATTGACAATTAAATTTCCCAGTCAATTGACCAATTTTGACTGTATACTGAAAAGTCAAACTTTGACTTTTTAGTCAAAATCAAGAGTCAAGATTCATTTTTCATCAAAACATGCCAAATCATGAAACTTGTTCACCAAGAAATCAAAAAATGCAAATTAGGGTTAGAAATGAGAATTTTTCATAACTTAGAATTTTTCTAAGTTATGAAAAACCCTAATTTTTTCCAAACTTTGCCCCACTTTCTCACCAAGATTCATTTGGATTCAAACAAAAGTCAAAACATGAAAGTTGTATCTTGTTGCATAATCTACAACTTTGATTCACAAAGTTTTCCCAAATGAAGCTTTTATCTCAAGTTACAATTTTTGGAATAAGGGTACTAAACCATTCTTAACTTAGTGAAATTTTAACCTATTTTGGCAAGGTTTTCTACCTAACTTCAAGGCCACTTTCCATACACTTCCACTTGGAATTTCAATTTGAATTTAAAATATGGATTGTAGTACACATTCCAAGCTTTCCAAAATGTCCAAGAACTCATCAAACAACCTCATAACTTGAGAGAATCGAATTTCACAATATGGCAAAAACTCACTTTTGAATTAGTCATGTACATGTTCATAACTTATGCCATTTGCAAGTCAGCTTGGTTTGTGCTGCATTACAGGTCCTTAAACCATCCAACACTCAATAATTTAATGCATGTTCATTGTGCTAAAGCTTTGTTTCATGAGCTTGTGCAATACATGTTGGATTAGTCCATAAATAGATAAAGCATTTCTTCCATTTTTGCAAAAGCAAGTTTTATGTCATATTGCAAATCCAACAAGTACAGATGAAATCTAATTGGCACAAGATTATGAGCATAACACACTGATCAAGGAGGAGCTTTGCAGCATGATTAGGGGTCCTCTACCTGCCTAAACCTCAACTTGACATTTTCTTGCTTAAGTGTTAAGAAACATCCCATAACATACAATAACTTTCATCTCAGCATTAAGAACTTTAAGCAAATATTGTAGGCACATTCCAAACATCCTAGCCAAGCTGAAGCACGACCCTAAGACCATCAACACCTCCCCATTGCCAAAATCACTCTCAAACTGCAAAAACAGAGCTACCTCTGCAGATTGAGTTCCAACTCTCAATCCTTTCAAGCATTCTTACCCAAACCACTTCAGACACCTTCCCTACCATCAATCCAAACTATCCAAAGCCTTAGAAGCAACCTGTAACTCCTCTAACCCTTTTGGCCATTTCACTTTTCTGATTTGCAAGTGAAGAGCTCTAGCACGATTCAAAAGGTTTCAAGACAAAGTAAAGCTTGGAATAGCATCCCTGAACATCAAGGAAGCTATACCAATCATCACCTTGCACTGAAAGCTTCTCCATTGCCAGATAGAACCTCAACTGAACAGGTAAGTTCATGAACTCGTATCTCTCTTATTAGGCATTGTTAGCTTTAGGTTTGTGAAGATAATATGTCACATTCATAGCCCTGAACATGCCCATGTAATTAGATTTCATTTATGTTATGTGTGCTGCAAGAATTTTGAGTCTGAACATGGCAGAAAACTTAGGTCAGGATTTGGGAATGTCAAAATTCTCTCTCATTTCTGAGAGTTAGGATGAGTTTTTTATATATTTGGAATCGTGATTCAATGCTTAACATTTCTTATGTTGGAAGTTTGTGCAAAAGATCAAGGAATCAGGATGTTTGAACTTGGTCATAGGCGCGCGTTTTTGTGAACGTTTTTGGCTGGAGGTTGAAGAAGGGTCATCTGGGCTGGGCTTGCTTCTGAGTTGCTTTTCACACCACATTTCTAATTTCACACCCCCTGAGCCCAATTTGT
>CATIWC010001154.1:0-399546 GCA_948472305.1 Vicia faba
AACAATTGTTTGAACACAGTTTCTTTACAAAAGATATGCTTATACACAAGCGAATAAGTAAACAAATTTTCAATAATATAGACTAAAGAAATAAGAAAGCGTATGAACAGTCTTGTAAGAATGTGAATTAGCAACCTTCTCTCTTAGTCTTTAAGCCCTTTTATAGCCAATAAAATAATATAACCGTTGGAGGGTATTTCCGAAATTTCTTAAAAGCTGGAAGCTTGAATCACGTGGGAGATAAAATCGTACGTAACGCCTGTCCTTCATGGTAGTGGAACAAAATAATTTGTTTGCACCATGTACTTTTGTACCACGCAATCTTATCCTCTTTTCTTCTGACGTTAGAGACTTCTGATTAAGCATGCATTGGAAGAATGAGAATAACACTTGGGTCTTCAGAACTTCAAGTCTTCAGAGTCTTCAGAAACTTCGTCTTCAGAATCTTCAACACTTGGTCTTGAGAACCCTTTGTCTTCAAAAACATAAGTCTTCAGCATCTGGACTTCAGTCAGAACTTCTGTCTTTAGATCTTTAGGACATGGTTTCTTGGACGAGTATCAAAGTCACTACTTCAGAGCCTTCTGAAGCTTTTTCTACTGTTCATCAGAACTTGTGTAGCTTAGAAGTGGAATTTGTTCTCTTCTAATGTCTTGGAAGTGCCATTTATCAAAAGCAGAATCTGTTTGTTTAAATCTTAAAAATAACAAATATTAGAGTACCAAAAATATTCATACAAACATACTCATTTGTTATCATCAAAAATCAGAGGTAAAATTTCATAACCAAATCTTGTTCTAACAATATCCCCATTTTTGATGATGATAAAACTATGTATTTTGATGACACAATTTTGTACATAATCAGAAGAAGTAAAAATAAGAAGGGTAAGAAACACTTATTCTTTATATGGAAACTCCCCCTGAATGTAAGACTTAATGAAGATCATATATGCTGATTATGAACCATTTGAGTAGAACTCCCCTGGTTGCAATAGATCAGATATAAGAATCTTGAGAGTTTTGATTCTTGAAGCCAATCATGCCAATTGAGATCTTGAAAATTTTAGCGTCACAAAGACAGATTCCAGATTCTCAATTCAGAGCCTGATTATGAATAACCTGATTATGAACTTAAAACCTCTCAAAGTCTGAATCCAAAAGTGAGACAAAAGCCTCGTATAACACTCTCAGATCTTGATTCCCAATCAGAGTTCATAATTCCTGAAAAGAAAAAACAATTCTAACAGAAATAAAAGTTTAACTAGGTTAGAATGTAAGCAGCTCTTTTCAGAGACGTTTTCCAAAATTTGATTGTGTCAGAATCAAAATATTACTTTCAGTTATTTGCTCCCCCTTTTTATCATAATCAACAAGGTAATTATGTGTGAAAAACATAAAATCAGAAGAAATAAAATAAAATAAGAAGTGAGAAACGAAAATAAACTTCATTGAAATTCAAACAGCAGAATAAAAAACATAAAAAAGAAAACAGAAAACAAAAGAAATAGTGAATAGTCCTATGGTTCAGAGAAAAAGGGAAAATAAATCTTAAGAGCCTAGGGTCCAGGAGCAAGAGAAGAAGCATAAATCTTTTGCAGAATCACCTGTAGCATGTTCTAAACATTCTCATTGATAGTCTTCTATTCAGTAATGCTTTCTATGAAAATCCGGTTGTTCTTCTTTGTTTTCACCAATTGCATTTTCTAAACGCACAATGGCTGGATCAAAAGATGATACAACCATAGCTTCTTGGTTTTCCTTTGCTACCTTTTCAGCTTTTTTGAGCCAACCTGGATTCCTCAATAATTCGGGCGTCTTCCTCATACTTAAGTCTAGCTTCTTTCTACCTCTTGGATTACCCTAGCTTCAGTTTCTCTTTTCTCTTAGCAAGGAGTTGGAAGACTCTGATTCTTTCCTTTTCTTCCTCTCCTCCTGTCACCGTCTAAATAACAACTATTATGGATAGTTCAGATAAGGTCTTCAGCGTTTCAAACTCAGAAGACATCCACTTCTGAAACAGCTTCCAAGAATCATCCAGATCTTGGGGCTTAGAGCTTGAGGTGGCTTCTTCTCTTAACTTTGAAACCTTCTTTCTAGCCTTGTTTCTAAATAAATTAATGCATTCATCCAAGGTTTTTAGAACAGGCTTTTCATAAACAATTAAAGCAAGTTCATAAGAGGTTGGTTCAAAAGTATTGAGTTCATATGGTTGTGGTTCAGAGGGTTGTTGGTCAACAAGATCGATAAGTTCAGAAAAACTAAATTTTTCATTAGTGGGAATTTCGAAAGGGTCAGAAATGGTCCTTTTTAGACCTTTCATTATTAGAAGGTGAATGAGGATCAGAGTGAATAGTGGATGGGTCAATATGGATATGAGCTGGGTTGAAAAAGGAAAATTTAAATAATGATTGAGTAATTGGCGGTGGTGTGTAGTGGTTTCAGATACGAGAGTAATGATGGTTGGGGTGAATGTAGGAATATGATCTGATGAAATGGGTGCAGTGAGAGATGGAATGAGATTAGAGAGCTGAAACGTGTGGATTTGGAGGAATAGATGGAACTAACGTGATCATATGTAGTTATGGTGGTGGTTTGTCTTAAAATAGAAACATTTGTGGTTGTAGGAATTGTTGTTGAAATAAAATCAGATAAAAGTGTGATATTGGGAATAGGTACAAAAACAGAAGTGGTGATGGTGGATGGTGGACCAAAAAAAAGATGAAAAAGCAGATGTTTGTGGAGGGAAGTTGGAATGGATGATACAACATCAATAATATTAGAAACAATTTTAGAAACAGAAGTAGCAGAACCTGAAGCAGTAGACTTACTTGTTGTTATTAGATAAGCAGCTAAATTCACAGTCTTAGAAGTTCCAGACTTCTTTTGCTTCTTCTTTCCAGTTTCAGACGCTTCTAAAGTCTTCTTCCTTTTACCTCTTAAAGAATCAACATAATCTTGAGTAGAAGGTAAATCAGAATAGTTGAAACTAGATATATCATGTCCTTCTGCTTCCGTCATCCTAACATAGATAGCAATGTTAGACATGTTATCTACCTTGGTAAACAAAGGGTAGTTATTCACAGGAATTCTTGAGATTTTGATGCTTTCAGAAGGAACAAGTAGAGGTTTAGTAAATTACTTCAACTATTAGTCTCACATTATTCAGAGTTTATCCATTGAAAGAATCTCCAATACTGGGAGCGAAATCCTCTGTAAACTTAGCTTCTTCAACCAGAGCTTTCACCAAGCCACTTTCTACCAGGATGTGTTGCACCCCAAAATTTTCCCTCTCCATTATGATCCTAATTGGCCTATATTTCATTACCATATGCATGCATATATTTCATGGGATCAAGGTATTTCTCTGAAGAAAAGAAGCTTCGGGGATTTTATCTTTTGGAGTTTTAAAACTGATTCAACTGTCGATTCATTATTTTTGTGGATATTAAAAAATTTGTAACTTCAATTTGGTTCATCATTCTCAAGTTGGTTTCTATATCAAAAGAATTATCTTGATGTGTATTCCATTTCGTATGTTTTGGACCAAGAGCCGATTCTACTCAGAAAGTCTTCGAATATATGGATTTATCAAATATGTTCGCACATGAAAATTGTGATAGATGTTCACCCGTTTCATATTCAAAAAATCATAACTTGGTCTACTTTTATCGCATCAAGCTGTTTCTAGTAGTATTAGTTCACAAATTGAGTTGGATAAATATTGGTTTCAATTTTTCCAATTCAAACTATATCCCGAAGGCCTTTGTTTTTGGTCCAAACCATACGCAACGCATTAAAAATCCCGAATCGAGAAAATATTTTCATTTGAGACAAAACTTCAAAAAATCACAACTAAATCATCGTTCATCTAAATGACCGGCAACGTGTCACAAATTTTATTATCTTTGTTTTTCATTTGACGGCCGAATTGAGATTCCGTACGGATGATGGTGTGGCACTTTATGGTCGTGTCGGACTTACGCTTTCAAGTCAAGTCCCAATCCAATTGCACATCCAAGGCTCAATATGCTCACACCATATAATCTCAAATCTGATTTTTGTAAAGGGAAAGATTCTCATAATTCATAAAAATCCTCACAAATACTCTAATCTTTTCTCTCAAGTCTCTAAAAGATCAAATCAATGTTCTACACTTTTTCCATCAAGAACACAACAACAACTTCATCAAGATCCAAAAGTTAAGATCAAGAGCAATTCTTCTCCGATTGTTGATCCGTTCATTGCGATCTCTATACCTAAGTTTCCTCTTCACTTCTATCGGTAAGTTTTCTTGAATTAAACACTTTTGAAATAAGTGATTATTTGAGAAGCACTTTTTTGATCAAGCATGAATTGAATCTAGGTTGAATTGGAATTAAGAATTTAGATCAAGTACTAGAATTGTGATTTGATTTGATCATCATGTGTAAATCCGAAATTGGATAGTTAAATTAAGTACTTATTGAATTAAGTTGATTTACTTGGAAGTACTTAATTAATGAAACAAATTGATGATGTTGTATGAAGTTTAATTGTTGATCCTTAATCCATCATGTGTAGTTTGGATCTGGACTTTGAATTATGCAAAATCATGTGTTTGACGTGTGAAGATTTTGTGTTTGATCAATTGACTAAACCATGAAAGTGCTCAAAAATCTGTTAAAACTGCCTCAGACACGATGGTAACCGGTTACCCAGTTATAGTAACCAGTTACCATCCATTCACTTAAAAACTATTACGTGGTAACCGGTTACCCGGTTATGGTATCTGGTTACCCCAAAGTCAGTAGTGTTTTCCCTCTGTTTTTGCTTAAGGTAACCGGTTACTCAGTTATGGTAATCGATTACTCCAAAGTCAGTATCAAATTTCCAGAATTTTCAAAATTTAGTAACCGGTTACCCAGTTATGGTAATTGATTACCCAGACAGAAACTACAGTTTTTGCTTTGTTTTATTGCATGTTTGCACATATTGCCTTGTTAATTCTAACTACTTTTGTGAATTCTTTGCAAGGTATATTGTTAGACCTTCAACCTTTAATTAGCACATGATTATTGGTTGAAAGGCACCTTATGCGATCACTTGTTAGTTAGAATTGGCGTACGATGCGCAAGATGATTTTGTTCTTGTATAAACCTTGTTTTTATGCAGGTACCCTGGCATCACACGAATGTGTTCGAGGCATGTTCCACCGTGTGATTATTATTTCATATACTGTATGGATTATATTTCGTGCAGGTACCCTGGCATCACATGGATGTGCCTGTGACATATACCACCGTGTGATTGTTATCTGCATATACTATATGAACTGTGTTTTGTGCAGGTGTATTTTGATATTCAGATGTGCCCGCTATGCATTTTGATCTTGATTTGTTGATGCTTTGTCACCTATGCTAATAGTATTTTCTTTGTTGACGATAAAAGCTCGCAAAATTTTCCGGATTTCTTTGTTATTGCTTAGCATCTATGAATTGTTATCCATTTGGTACATTTCCCTTCTATTTTCTTCCCGCATTTTATTCCTTTCTAGAGATCATGTCAAGTAGGGACTTTACCGCTTTCCTTTCCATGAGAAGTAAGAATAAATATGCATGACGGGGATCTCCGTTGCTGATCATGCCAGGAGTTCCCTCTGGTTTATTTAAAGACCTGTTTAGGGAAATTTCGTATTATATGCATTTTATGTGCTACTTACGCTTGTTTAAAACCCTACTTTTAGATGTAGGTATTCTGCAGGTATGTTTACATTTTGTGCTTGCATATACTACAAATGGAAAGTCCTCAAACAAAGGAGAATGAAAAGGGTTAGTAGCCAACCCTCGTGAATTCTAGTCCGTGTCATCCTTAGCTCACGTTGTACGTCGACGCTTTGGTATGCTGATCTTTTGTATCAAGTCGGTCATGTGGAAAAGGGTTGTGTCCCAACCCCTATACTTTGTTAGGAGTTCGTGATGTCCAATGCTGACACTCCGCTACCCGCTTGTTTGCTTCGGGTGATCCGCTCCCCTTAGCTAAATCATTCTTCTTCTTTTCTTATTTCATCCCCGCTACCCGCTTGTTTTCTTCGGGTGATCCCCTTAGCTAAATCATTTCTCTTAATTTTTCTTTACCTACCTCGATTCACGATATCTTGGTTAGGCCATTTTTCTTGAGCTAGTGAGCACTACTCTCGCCATGTATGTGCTCTCTTTGTTTGAGTTTGCTGCTTGTTTGAGGCACTACTCTCGCCATGTATGTGCTCACTTTTTGCTAGTTTAGGATACACTACTCTCACCATGTACGTACTTCCTTTGCTTTCTTGCTTTGTATATACCATGCTCCCTTAGGATGTGCTTGTTTCTTTCCCGATTCGAGCTAGACCTTAGGATAGTAATCAGTGCATGCTAACATAGATAGATATTTTCCCCTTTATCCTTGACATTGGGCCATCATTGTATGATAACATTAGGGATTATATTCTAGATAGTCTCCCTTAGATGTTTTTTTTTTTGCATCCTTGCATTTAAAACTAAAACTTTCTTTTTCCTCAAACTAATAAGAATACTCTCTAACAACTTAAACCCTTTCTTAAGGTAAAAACACTAACCAACTCCTTTCTTTTTTCCAATCAACTTTTCTCTCCAAAGAGCATGTTAGTTCCTTTGCACTACAGGACATAAGTCTCGAAAGGTCGAGCAACGGTGGAATGATTGAATCTAACATTTTTCAACTAAAAAACACAAACCCACCAAAACAAGTGAGCCGAACTACGAGTGCTCTGATTCCTTAAAAGGGATACGTAGGTGGAGGCTTTTTGTGGGGCCTAATCAAGCATATCTTTATAAAAATCTTTCTTTTCCCCTCACTTTCTTTTTATTTTCTTTTGCATGAATTCCCTCTTTTTTTTACTTTAAACCTTAGTCATAGACTTTGACCACACCCATTAGATTAGAATAACAAGAGTGGATACCGTAGAGTACTACAGGCATGTGGGGTGCTAATACCTTCCCCTCGTGTAACAGACTCCCTTACCCGATCTCTCAGTTGTTTGACCGTGATTTCTCTCTTCTCAAGTTTACTAGATGTTTGCCTTTCCCTTCCCATGGGATAACAAATATTCAATGGCGACTTCATTGATTTCATTATAAGTTGATAGTTCAACCAGTTAATTCAGCTGGAGACTTCACTGGGGACAGGTCGACCAAATGCTGGTCCATCCCAGATTCGTTCCTAGCTCTTATTTTCTTTTCTTTGGGTGTTTATTTTATATGCTTTAAATCTTTTCTCTTTTAATACATGTTTACCTAAACATATATGTGCATTTCATTTTACTTTTTTTTTAATATATTGCTGTTGTGCCATCTCTGTTTCATGATGGGTGTGTGTTACAAGAGGTAAAAGACCCAATACCCAAGTTAAGTGACCAACAATAGGAACACTAGGAACAAAGTGGAACATGAACGATAGGGGATATAGAACTCCCTATTCAGTTACTTCATCCACACTCAGATAAGGTTCCATTATGCCATCATTATCATGTAGGTGTACGGTGATGGTACTCTCTAAGTGGATACAGGTTTCTGAGTTACCATTGCCTTACCCTGTCCTAGTTTTGACATGTGAGCGGGTGATAAGTGCAAATTGTATCCATTTTTGTATATACTTTTTTGTTGCGCTTATCGACTTTTTGTTGTTAATATCATTGAACAAACCCGACTTTTGTATAAATACATTTAGTTTGTGTTTATTTGTGTTTTTATGTACATAGTGTACCGTTTGATGTTTTTCCATTCATTTTGTAGGTATTTGTTGTATTTTGGAGCATTAAAGAATAAGGTGTCGAAGGCACGGCTCCAGATGCTTGTTTTCGGAATAAAAGATTATTTTTGTCCAGAAGAGCTCGTTTAGCATGCAGAAGCCACTAAGCGCGAGTGCGTTCAGCGCATTTTGGAGCGCACTACTTGCGTTTTTATGGTTTTGGCAGAACCAATGTTTTGAAGCCCTCTTAGCGTGGATAGTGCGCTTAGCGCGGTTTAGGTCGGGTTGATGTGTAAAATAAGGAAGTCACGCTTAACGTGCCAGGCCCGTTTAGCGCGGTCTGCTGAGATTTGTTTTATAACTTCATTTCATTCATTTTTTAGGTTATGGTTTTGGGGAAGTTTTTTTCCCAACTCCATCAAACTTTAATTTTGTTAGGATTAGCTTAGATAACAACCATGGAGCTTGCATACGGATGATCCAGGTGGATTGCTCTTTGATCGACACTAATAAACCAGTAGATTTGCAGTTCATTTCTCTTTTTCTTTGTGTATTCTCTATTGATTCAGTTTTTATATATATTTACTTTGATCTCATGTATATTTGTCTCCCTTGGTGTTATATAAAACTTTCTTTACAAATCTTTGTCAATTGTTATCTAGATTTTTGCTTTGTGCTAGGAATTTGAGTTGCTATAGACATACACTGCTTAGATTCTTATCTAGGATGATTATCTAATAGTGTATGAATTCTAGAGATAGATTTAGCACTGTTATTCACTTAGGGTGTCTGAGATTAATTCCTCTGTATTGTTTGTGTCTCTCTAAGAGATCGTCAATGCAAGCAAGTACGGTTGACTTTTGTGTTGTTGAGGTGGTTGAGAGATTGTTATCGAGGTGATATAGTAGGCCTCTCAATTTGGGTTAGAAATGACTTAGGTTATGAGTGACACGTGATGACATTGATGAATATTGTAGGTTGAGTATAACAGGTCGATAGGTTTAAGTTTGTGAGAAGTAGTATATATGCATGCTTGATAAGTTATTCCTTTTTCCTTTTTATACATTTATTTTCCGTTGATACTTTTACTTTCAACCCATTTATCCCCAAACTCATTAACAAGAGAAATGTCAAACGGAGAATCAATAACAAATTTCTGTGGACATGATATGATATAACCTATATCACCCGGTAAATTAATAACTTACTTTTTACTTACCGCTTTACTGCAGCAGCAAAATGGTGCCGTTATCGGGGATTGGTGTTTATTATTTTTGCATTGCGATAATTATTTTGTTTTTGAGTTTTGTAATTAATGTATATGTTGTATAGAATATATACATAAACTTGTCTATTTTTACTTGTACATGTTTTGTGTTTACTTTCTATACTTGTGCATATATGTGTTTTTCTTTGCTTTCACATATTGTTGTGAATTGTTTCATTTTCGTAATGTTTGTTGTGTGAATTTTAGGATACTTTCTTTAGATTTGTGCGATGTGACAATACCATGGCATCACGAGAGGAGGTTACTAGCTCGCAAAATAAAGGCGTTGAGCTTACAACGTAAAACAAGCATATTTTGTTTGTATTCGTTTATGTATGTGTTGACTTGTGTTTTAACAAGTTGAAATTGGACTTGTTTTAAATTCTCAAATTTTCACTTTTCAACTTGTTAATTCACTTTCACCCTTTAGTTTTGTTATGTCAATTTGTGTTTTTCTGCAAGCTTGTCGTGTTTAGCTTGAGGAAGTTTGTATGTTGTAATTATTCTGTACATTGAGGTTTCATAGGTGTAAGTGAGCTTGCATAGCAGCTGCACTAGTTGTTGTCCTGTTTTTCTGCAATTGGTGTAGCGCGCTTGACCGCGCTTAGCGCGCCCTGCTGTGTAGATCTAGTGAATTCTTTTTAATTTTTCTTATGACTTTCCTTTTTTCCACTTCCACCTAGGATTTAA
The DNA here is from genome assembly GCA_948472305.1 of Vicia faba. NCBI lineage: Eukaryota > Viridiplantae > Streptophyta > Magnoliopsida > Fabales > Fabaceae > Vicia > Vicia faba. Next base: position 9,700 of record CATIWC010001154.1, read on the forward strand.
ATAGTAAATAATATTAGTATAATTAATTCTTTTGTTGTTATTTAGACTCAATTTTAGTTCGATAGCTTGAAGTCGCTTTTGGTGATTTTCCAAGTTTGAGTGTTTCAACTTGCGAATGCGTGGTAATGATTTTGTTAAAGTTTTGTACACGTTCGAGGTATGTGTTTATCGCTTTCTATACTTTAGCATAATCATGATACTTAGACTTTTTACAATTTATATGCCGTTCATTCTTTTGTATACTTGTTCATTTGTGAATCACTTTAGTTCCTACCCTTTTTGTGAGGTAGCTTTCCATTGTTCACATATGATGGAGACCACAAATCTTGTTTTAACTGGATTTTATTATGTTTAATCTTTTGTTTGTATTGATTGTATGAAAGCATGAACATGATCAAGACATTTTTTCTCTCTATTTTAAGCACAACTACATTAGCCAAATAGTCAATTCACCTTATGAGTGTGTGATCATTAGTATCCCCTTTTGACCCTTTTTGTCGATATCCATGTTATTTTTGCTAAATGCTTGTCTATAAGTGTTTAGTTCATATTTTTGTATGGATGTTGATTATTTTATTTTCTTGAACCCTCAACTATGATTTTTAGTTGAATTTTTACCTTGCCTTAGAAAGTAGGGAGTATTCACATTATGATGATGGTTGAATTCAAGTTGGGGAGAAGAATGTTTATGTGCTTATGTTGTGATTTCTACGAGGTTATGAAAAGAAAAGAAAAAGAAGGAAAAATGTGAAAAAGAATAGAAAAGAAAAAGAAAGAAAAAAATGAAAAAAAATCTTTGAAAAAGAAAAACAAAAAGAGTTTGAATAATTGTGCTAATAAGTGATGTGTGTTGGTTAAAAATTTGGAATGAAGAAGAAGTTGGATTGTAATTATTTTACTTGAGACTTTGTGAGTTGATCACTCCCTTAGGTTTAGGAAAGTTTTTGTTTCGATTAGCTTTAGGATTTATCCCTTGTTTGTTAACCAAACCACATTACAACCTTGAAAAGTCTTTGAGATTCTTGGCTTTGTATTTTCAATATAAGTTTTTGGATGAATGCATAATTTAATCAATTGTTTGCAATATTGTGGATGAATGAAAAAAACCTTATTTTGTGTGTGTGTTTCATCTACCGATTGTTGGTTTTGCTAGGTGGGATTCATTTGTGAATTAGTATTGTTTTAGAATGTTTGGCATGTTCTTTGTATTTAGCATTTGTTTCATGTTTATGTTATCGTTGTAGTTTAGTGGTAAGTATGTTTCTTCATGTGTACCGTTTTTCATTTGAGCCATTGCATTTGTTTTCCGTTTTCAAAACATGTTGATTCATGATATTTTGGTTGATTACTTTTGGTTCTTTGAGTTGTTTGGCTTTGTTTGAGGACAAACAAGTTCAAGTTGGGGAGATTTTTATAAGTGCAAATTGTAGCTATTTTTGTATATACTTTTTGTTGCACTTATCGACTTTTTATTGTTAATACCATTGAATAAACCCGAATTTTGTGTAAATACATTTAATTTGTGTACATAGTGTACCATTTGATGTTTTTCCATTCATTTTGTAGGTATTTGTTGCATTTTGGAGAATTGCGGAATAGGGCGTCGAAGGCACGACTCCAGATGCATGTTTTTGGAATAAAAGATCAGTTTTGTCCAGGAGAGCCCGCTTAGCACGCAGAAGCCGCTAAGCGCGAGTGTGCTCAACAAATTTTGTAGCAAGCTGCTTACATTTTTACTGTTTTGGCAGAACCAATGTTTTGAAGCCCTCTTAGCGTAGATAGCGTGCTTAGCGCGATTTAGGTCGATTTGATGTGTAAAATAAGGAAGCCGTGCTTAGTGAGCTAGGCCCGCTTAGCACGATCTGTTGAGATTTGTTTTATAACTTCATTTCATTCATTTTTTAGGTTATGGTTTTGGGGAAGTTTTTTCTCCCAACTCCATCAACCTTTAATTTTGTTAGGATTAGCTTAGATAACAACTATGGAGCTTGCATACGGATGATCCGGGGTGGATTGCTCTTCGATTGACACTGACAAACTGGTAAATTTGCAATTCATTTCTATTTTTCTTTGTGTATTCTCTATTGGTTGGGTTTGTATTTACTTTGATTTCATGTATATTTGTTGCCCTTGGCATTATATAAAACTTGTTTACAAATCTTTGTTGATTGTTATCCTAGATTTTTGCTCAGTGCTAGCAATTTGAGTTACTATAGACATATACTGCTTAGATTCTTATCTAGGATGATTATCTAATAGTGTATGAATTCTAGAGATAGATTTAGTGTTGTTATTCACTTAGGGTGTCTGAGATTAATGCCTTTGTGTTGTTTGTGTCGCTCCGAGTGACCGTCGATCCAAGCGAGCACGATTGACTTTTGTGTTGTTGAGGTGGTTGAGAGATTGCTACTGAGGTGATGCAGTCGGCATCTCAATTTGGGTTAGAAACGACTTAGGTTGTGAGTGACACGTGTAGACATTGGTGAATATTGTAGGTTGAGTATAACAGGTCGATAGATTTAAGTTTGTGAGAAGTAGTATATATACATGCTTGATAAGTTATTCCATTTTCCTTTTTATACATGCTTGATAATCTCTATGGACACGATACAATATAACCTATATCACCCAGTTACTTTTTTCTTGTCGCTTTACCGCAGCAACAGTAGGGCAAAAATGAATGCAATCTTTTATAGGTATAGATGGTGACTAATATGTTCCGTGGTGAATGTTTGGTTCTCAGATTTATTTTTTGAGTTTCTGATCAGGTGTCTTCGAGGTTTCTTTGACTGGTGTTCCAGATCTTTGATCATGGTATTCATGGTGTAATTAGGAAAAACACAATAGTTAGTATTGGGGATGCCTTGATTCAACGATTATTATATTTGCATCATAGCATATTTAGTTTTACAGAAGAAATGTAAAAAAATGTGAAAAAAAAGAAACTAATCTGCATATGCATGTGTTGTACCCTAATTTTCCCCCTAAGATCCCTTCGTCATACCATGTTGATTCCATCACAACAAGATCACATTAGGATTCTTGGTCCCCCTCCCTATCTTTAGCTTTGCTCTTTAAGGAATCACCAAGCACCCTGACTTGTTTTCTTTTGTGATCATGAATACTTTGTCTTGATTTCTTCTTTTAATTAATAAAATGCAATGTTGGTGTGTCTTGCTTGTTACTTATGTAGGTAAAGGCAATGAGGTTTAGCAAGTTGCTCCATGGATTCATAAGTTTATTTCCATGCCCTAGTCAATAAATATTGAGAAGTTCAAACCTCACCATTGGATTTGTTTTGGAGGAAATGGCATGGCAAGGTTATTTTGGTTCATTATATTCCAAGATATCAAGATTGATCCAAAAGTACAAGGGGTTGATTGAAGAAGTTGTCATGCTTGGACAAGGCCTTGTTCCCATTGATCACAAGTGCATATTTCTCTAAATTCTCAATATATGGAAGTGGTTTTGGTGGCTATGAATTGTCATTTTCATCCTTAACAACTTCTATTTATAAAGCATTTGTGTTGGTACAAGAATTTTGTTCAAAATTGTCAAGATTCCTTAAAGCATTTTCTTGATCTAAGATCTAAGGTTTTGAACTTCATAGAAGTATATCTTGCTCATATTTTGGTATTTTTGAGTGATTCCAAAGACATCCTTATCTTAAAAGGGTTATCAACAAATCAATTCAAAGTTTCAAGGAGTTTTCATGTGGAAGAAACTTGATGATGAAGAAAGATTACAAGTCCTCCAGATGAACCCCCAATTTCTCATATGTGACTTCAAATGATCATAACTTGGCCAATTTTTATCACCTTGAACCCATTATTTTCCATAATGATCTTGAGGAGGTTAACTTTATTCCTTCTTTTATGTGAAAAGTGAGAAAATGGATGGAAGATGCCCTAAGGATACAAAAGATTATAGGTCATTTCATGATATTTTGCCAACTTCAAAAATTCACAACTCTCTCAATTTTTGGAGATTTTAAATGGTTCAAGTTTCAAATTGTCATTCAAGAGGTCTATTTCATGCCATCTTTTTCGGTTAAGAGCAAATTTCAAGTGGAAGGCCATGTTTGGATGAAAAACATTTTAGGTCACTTTTGAAGAAAACTTTGAAATATTTCTAAGTATGGAAAGTCAACTTTTTTTCCAACTTTGACTCCATGCAACTTTCAGCTCAAGCATCCATTTGATTCTATTCTTTTTCCATTTCCAAGTTTCTTCAAAAGTCAATATTTGAAATCATTGGTTTAGCTTCTAAACACTTTGTTTCTGCGTGTTTTTGCTTCTAAACATGTTTAGTGAACCTCCAGAAGTGATTAGCATAGCAAAACGCACGTTTTGGATGAGTTTTGATCAAAGTAAAGGTCACACTTTTCTTGTTTGCAACTTCACACAATTTCCCTCCAAACTTCATCATTTCACAAGCTTGAACATTCTATTTGATTCCCTATAAATAGAGGGTCATCCCCCATTCATTTCCTCAAGCTTGGATAGCCAGAATCACCCTGCCAAACTTGTTCCATAATTCAAAATTCTGCTACTTCGAAATATGCTTTCAAGCCTTTTTCAATCCAATTTTCCTATAAATTCACCTTCCTTGATCTTCCCTGAAGCTAACCATATAATTACATTCAAGAATCGTGTCCTAGATTTCTCCATTGAAGTCCAGTTTTAGAGCTCTACAACTCAACTTCAATAGGTAGATTCCTTCATCAATTCTTCAAAATTTTGATATCATTGTGATGCTCTCATTTCCCTGGTTCTAGTTGCAACACTTATTTTCATTTGGAAACTTATTTTTACCATGAAGTTTCAAATCCATATTCAAAACTTTCCTTCTAATTTGCTTGAGCTACAGTTTATATAAATTTGTCGCGAAGGTGTGGTTGTCTTCGTCTTGAAGAGACGAAGCGAATGACATAGGTCTGAGCTTCTGATTTACAGTTTGAAAGACCTGCAATTCACATTGGCTGGAGGTTGAAGATGACCAACGTGTCATCTTCCAACCAATGATGGCACACCACTTGTTTTTTGAAATCTGATTTAATTAATGATTCAATGCATTATCCACTAAAGTCCATAACATGCACAACGCGCCAGGTCTACTTGATCTGTTTACTAACGTATTTTGACATTGATCAGATGGCCCATTTTTTTTGGTTTTTATTTTCTTTTCTGATTTTTATTTTTAATAGTTTTAAATTTCAAAAAATCATAGAAAATTCATTTTTAGTCCAAAAAATCTGAAAAAATTATGAAAAATATTTTTGATTTTTCTCTTTCTGGTTTTTATTTTTTCACAATTTTATTTTGTGTTTTGGTATTTTTTTTAATAAATTTTCACTTTATTTGATTTGTTTTAAATGTTTAAAAATACTTTTATGCATTTTTAAATTCTGAAAAAAATATGGAATAATCCCATGATATTGTGACAAATATTGGTGACCTCACTTATTTTTTATTTCTGACTTTGGTGTTTTTTTAATCATTTTTGGTTTATTTTACTCATTTCTTTTAATTTTAAAAATAGTTTCCGACTTTAAAAAATTACCAATTTTTTTTTTTTAAAATATTTGAGTCTATTTCTGATTTTTCTATGGTCTTAATTTTTATTTCTTGATTAATTTGAACATGGTTGCTATTTTTATCCCTTATTTCTATTTTAAATATTTCTAAAACCTTTTTAATGTATATATTAAATGCAATATTATTTTGTGATTATTTTCTGGCTGATCTTGGGTTGAATTTTTGATCATGAACTTTATTAATATCATTGGATCCATGGTGTTGAGTCTAACTCCACAAAAATGGATGAATGGTTTTAATAATAGTTTGATCTAAATTTAATTCAAATGTGGTTTGTATGGTCTCTCCCACCCCTCTTCATCTTGTCCCTTTATCATTGCACTAAGTGTTATTGGAGCATGATCTCTATATCATGTCTCAAAATAAATGGTGCATAGATTGCTATTGACCGACCTCAAAATAGGTGCGACTTCTACATAAGTCCACTTACGATTGCTTAACATAACGCTAAATTTTGTCCCGATTCGAATAAATGATCATTCGTGGTCCAAACGTATATTTGCAAGCCCAAGTATGTTAGTTTGATCTCTTTGATCCAATAACCTTAAGATTCATTGTGTGGACTATCAATCCTCTAATGGATCTACAACACTTTTGGTCAACACGGATCACTTAAACATCATTGATCATTAAATGGTACTTTTGAGGATTCCAAATGGATAATATACTTGACAAAAAGAAAATGCAACTTGTTGTGTGGAGGCTTTGGTTCTACCAATCCTCTAATGATTTCCAAATGCAAGTTTCAATATGGTCATCCAACTAACCACTAATTATTAAATTGTTTTTACTTTATGCCTTTTTATTTTTTATTTTTTATGCTTTATGTACCATTTACTTTAAGCATTACATTTCATGTCATTTTTTTTGCTCACTTGAGCCTTTTATTTTCTCTTCTAAGATACCTAATAATCAATATGAACCATAAAAAACTTTAATGATATTTGGACTGTTTGGTTACTATCCTTGGCATTATGGAGTATTAAGCTTCTTGGACTTAGGATTAGAGACCTTGGCCTATGTTGGAGACCTTATGACCTTAATTGATATTTTGTCTAGAGTTCTTGAGTTTTACCTCAAGAAATTGGGCTGTTTGTTTGTTTTGTGTGCAGGTTATTGTGATTACATACTTTGTTTGTAGTCTGGAATTCACCTGTATACAGCCGTTGCTCTGCTCAATTTTTTATGAAGACTTAATACACTTGAAGTTTGGTTCTCTCAAGAGGTCTAGTATCTTTGCCTACTTAGTTTAAATCCAAAGAATGAGAATTCTATCTTGACTCATAATGTCAAGTATTGGCTTCATGTGGGTTAGATGGTTCCTATCCCTAACTTTTATCTTATGCTTTAGGATAATTTCTTCTTCTCCTTCCATCTTCTTTAATTTCAAAAATCTTCTCTCTCCTTTTGAAAATTATTCTTGTTTTAAACTTGAACCACTTTCATAATAAACCTAGACTTAGGTCCATGCATTTTCAAAACCTTTTCATAAATAAACTTCAATCAACTTAATAATACCTTGACATTTTTTGTGGGAAGACTAAAAGTCAATCAATCTCATTTAAAACCATTTTTGCCACTTTGGCTTTTACCTTAAACTTTTCTCAAAAGATTAGACTCTTGTCAATCCTTGTAGTGATGCAAACAACTATACTTCTACAATATGTAGTGAAGTAAGATATTTTCCACTTGGATGTTGAGTGAGGCATTGTTGATTTTAAAATCCAAGTCATATCCTCCACTTTGAGATGATACAAATTCTCCTTCCTCATGATTGTGGGTAGTAAGTATGTTTTCCACATTGACAATGACAATGACGTCTTATCTCATAAAAATTAACCAACACACTTACATTTTAAATATTTTAAAGAGGAACTACGTGTACCCTGATCCCCTATTTCACGGAAGGTGGTACATAGGCACTAAAGATTCGCAACCGCGACGGGTGCAAAAATCATAAAAAATACTTCTTTTCTCACCTCCACCATCTATTTTTATACAACATTTTTATAGCCAAAATATAAAGATTTTACAAAGAGGTTCCTGTGGAGTACCGTAGATGTTTAGGGTGCTAATACATTCCCTTTACATAACCAACCCCCTTACCTTGAATCTTTCCCCCTCTTTTTTGGTTATTCGCTCTTTTCCCATTCCTTTGGAAACAATAAAGCCCGGTGGAGATTTTTATTTTTAATCTGTATAAGTCTGGTCAATCCAATGGCTTAGTCTTGAACATTTCTACCGCTACAACATGCCATTTCCAAGTTTATCTATGATTCTTATCAATAATGCATAACAATGTCGGTATAGGCAAAGAGCTGCAGGAAGATATATTGCTACAATTTTCACGGCTTTCCGCTTTCTCAGTTGAAAGAATTGGGTTTTCTTGTGACTGGTCCGAATGAAAAGACGTTCAGAGCTAGATATGGGAATCTATTGCCATTAATGTATGATGGTTATGAACCTTGGGATATGGTATCTCTTATGCAATTTTACGATCCGCCTTTGTTTTGATTTACATTCCATGGTTACTGTTGTACCCCAAAATTTTCCCTCCCATTTCCTCAACATTTTCTCACCACAAGACCCTTGGAGCTCAAGATCCAGTTAGGGTTTCCTCTGCCCAAGATTTCTCCTTGCACTGGTGACCCAAATTAGGGTTTGTGTTTGCACAAATATGTTTTGACCTAAAGTTCCCAAGATGACTTTCATGCTTCATATTGGACTCCCAAGTTTATCCATACCAAGTTTCAAGTCTTGATTCCAAACTTTTCCCAGTCAATTGGACAGTTGACCTAGAAATCAGCTGTATTGGGGAAAAAGTCAACTGTGGTCAATTGACAGTCAAACCTCATGATTTTTGACCCACATCAACATATTGAACTCATATGAACCATCTGGTCAAGTTTGGATCACAATTCCACAAGAAATTTGATCAGATCACCAAAAGGGCAAAATGGTCATTTTTAGGGTTTTTGACTGCACAAAGGCAATTTTTGACTGTTTAACCTAACCAATGGCAAACCAAGCTCACATATGGACTCAAGGACCCCATGGAATTGTCTTGGCATGTTCAACAAGTTCAAAAGATCCCAAATGCACAAGATTGACAGATGAATTTTCCAGTCAATTGATCAATTTTTGACTGTATACTGAAAAGTCAAACTTTGACTTTTTGGTCAAAATCAAGTGTCAAGATTCATTTTCCATCAAAACATGTCAAATTATGAAACTTGTTCATCAAGAAATCAAAAATCACAAATTAGGGTTTGAAATTTCATAACTTAGAAATTTTCTAAGTTATGAAAATCCCTAATTTTTTCCTAAATTTGTCCCACTTTTCCATCAAGATACATTTGGATTCAAGGAAAACTCAAAACATGAAAGTTGCAGTCCATTGCAAAATCTACAACTTTGATTCACAAAGTTTCCTCAAAAGAAGCTTGTAGCTCAAGTTATGATTTTTGGAACAAGGGTGCAAAACATTCTTAACTTAGAAAAATTTTGACCTATTTTAGGCAGGATTTTTGCCTAACTTCATGGCCACTTTCCACATACTTCCACTTGTAATTTCTACTTGCATTACAAAGATGGATTGTAGTACACATTCAAAGCTTTCCAAAATGTCCAAGAACTCATCAAACAACCTTGTGGTTAGAGAGAATCGAATTTGGCAATATGGGCAAAACTCACTTTATTCATGAGCCATTTCCATGTCCATAACTTTGCATTTTTGAACTCAGCATGCTCTAAGCTACATTACAGGCCTCTAATCTCATTTACACTCCAAAATTAAATGCTAAACCTTTGTGACAAGATGTTATTCTTTGAGTTTGGTCATTACATGAAGGATTAGTCCTTAATTAGAAAAAGCAATATATCCATTTTTGAAAAGTGGAACTTTATGTAAGATTGCAATCTTTGAAGTACAATGCAAATCCTTTTGGCACAAGTTCAGGAACATATCACACTGATCTAGAGGGATGGTTGCAGCATGATTAGGGGGCCTGCACAAGTCTAGAAACCAAGTTGACATTTTTTGCTTAAGTGAGAAGTAACTTGGCATAACTTAACACAACTTTCATTTTCTGCCAAGAGAAGCTTAGACAAACTTGTTGTACACCTTCCAAACATCAAACCTGAGTTAAGGCACGAGCTAACTACCCTCCATACCTACCTAAACCTCAAAACACCATCCTACTGCAGAAAACAGAGTCACCTCTGCAGTTGGACTTCCATAACTCAATCCATTCGTGCATTCTTGCTAAAACCAGTTCATACACACTCCATACCACATATACAAGCTATCCCAAGCATTAGACACGACCTGTAACACCTCTAACCAACTTCACCATTTTCACTTTTTCTGTTTTGCAGGTTGACTGCCATAGCTTGATTCACTTGGTTTCAAAGCAAGCTAAAGGTTGGAATAGCATCCCTGGACTTCAAGCAAGCTGTACCAATCCTCACCTTGCACTGAAAGTACCTCCATTGCCAGATACAATCCAAGTTGAACAGGTAAGTTCATGGACTTCTATCTCTCAATCTAGGAAGAGTTAGCTTTAAGTTTATGAATGAAAAATGTTCTACTCATGGCCCTGAAGCTATACATATCCTCACTTTCCATTTATATTGCATATGCTGAGAAAATTTAAGACCTGAACATTGACAAAAACTTAGGTTAAGAATTAGGGATGGAGAAATTCTCTCTCATTTCTGAGAGTTAAGTTAAGTTTTTTATATGTATGGAATCGTGGCTTGATGCTTGACATTTTTCATGTTGTAAGTTTGTGCTAAAAGTCCAGGAATCATGAGATAGCAGGAAGCACGTGTTGCTCTGTTTTTTTGTTCAGAGGTTGAAGACAAAGACTTCTTGGGCTGGGCCTGACTCTTTTTCCTTTTTGCACCATGTTTTTACATTTGCACCCCCTGGCCCATTTTGAGTTTTATTTGTCATTTTCAACTTTTTCTTTTTGATTCTGATTTGTTATTTTTTATTAAAACATAAAAAATATAAAAAATATTTTTCTCACATTTTTTTGCATTTTTATTTAATATTTATTTGCTTTATTTAGGTATATATGTAAATAAATACATAATACTTTTTGTTTAGAATATTAGGAATAATACAAAATACATTTATTTTCTAATTTTATTTTATTTTATCTTCTGAAAACATTTTATATAAAATACACTTTTTTTTTGTAAATATTAAATACTTAATTTTTGTACATATTTAATATATTTAATAAATAATATACATACTTATATATTTCTTAGTATATTTAGGTAAAAACATCAAAAATAATACATTTTTATTTTTATTAATATTTAACTTAAAAAATAACTTTTTGACAATATACTTTCTTTTTATTTATTTTTTGCACATGATTAATAAATATTGCATATAATAAGTAATTAATACATTTTATTTAACAAAATTAGGGTTTTGCCCTAAATACCTAAAAATACCAAAAATTAATTCATTTTATTTTTGTTTATTTGACACATAAAAAATACTTTTTACATACATATAAAAATCATTTTTGGCATCTTGCATATTTATTTTATTTTATTTAATTATTGTGCAATTAAATATCTTGTAAAAATTCAATTTGGATGTAATAGTTTAGGTTTAATTTCTTGCTAAAATATCCCCCCATTTGAACATTTGTACCCCCCTTCCCATATATTGTGTTGTAATAATTTAGGACCTTTAAATTCCGCACTTTTAAAGCTTTCTAAATATGCCATGTTAGAATTAGGGTTTTGTATGAAAATAAAAAACAACAAATAGTTTGACCTAAATTCAAGATAAACAAGCATGAAAATGGACAACACTAATCACACTTGCACCCCTAGGGTATCCCATTTGTTGCCTTCAATAATGGGCCATATTGCATGTTGGGTGTCTTTGGCAAAACAAAACAATACCAAATGATCATAGTCCCTCGATGACGCTTTCGAAAGTTGCCTAAAAATGATCAAGTCCCTTAAAGGAAAAATTTCCCAAAGATACTTGACACCATTGCATTCATGGTCTAAACGATGACCCGCGCCCGTCCCGTTCACATCCTAAGACAAGATTGTCCACCAAGTACAATGGTGGAACAAAATTGTTAAAAGGTTTAAAACATAGCAAAGATCTTTGAGAAATTTAGAGTAGACAAACTCTTGGTTACCTGCCAACTTGCAAAACAAAAACACTTGCCTATTTTTCAAAACCATACATCACTACACTTTCAAAAACAACTTTCAAAAATATTGAAAACCTTTTCAAAAGACATACATCTTTGTATACATCCCAACATGGATCATTACAAAGGTTGCCACCACATTGGCCTCTTTTCAAAAACATTTTCAAACCCACACACAAAAGCACCATTTCAAACAATTGAAAGCACCATTTCAAACAATTGAAAATAAAGGCAAGTTGATCTAAGCAAGTAACTAAGAGCCCATGGATAACCATGGATAGAAAGGGTGCTAATACCTTCCCTTTCTATAATCTACTCCCCGAACCCAAGAAAACATCTTAAAGGTTTTTGCTGTGCTTTTTAACCTTTCCTTAGGATAAAATAAAAAGTCGGTGGCGACTCTTGCTCAACCGAAACATTTGCGAAAACAAACGCAAAACTCAAGTCAGTTCTCCCACCGTATCACAGTTACCAACTAGCACCAACGCTTGAGGAGTATGCGTACATACTTGATGTCAAGATTCCGAGTTGCACAACATTTATCTGCTTGCCCGAAGTTCATGATTATGTGGCTATCGCTAAGGCTCTTTATTTGAACCTTAATGATGTGACAAGTAATTGGGCAGTAAAAGACGACACGTCTGGTTTTCATTTGGACTTTTTGGTAGCCAAAGCTAGAGAGTTTGCAGGAAACAATGATTGGATCGCGTTCAATGTGTTATTGGCCATCATGATCTATGGAATCTTCCTTTTGCCTAATGTGGTGAACTTTATGGACTTCTCAGCAATATGTGTGTTCATGAACGAAAATATAGTGCCAACAGTTCTTGCCAATACTTACTATGCCATTCATTCCCTACATGGCAAGAAAGGGTGTGTTCTCTGTTGCATTCCTCTTCTTCATAAATGGTTCATGTCGCCCATGCCTATCAAGGTACCATTTGTTGACATTACAAACACGCTTTTCTGGTCACGAAGGATTATGGCTCTTACTTCTTATGATGTCGTCTGGAACAACATAAGGGGCGTAAAGGAGATTATTGTAAGCTGCAGAAGTTTTCCTAATGTGCTGCTTGTGGGGACTAAGGGTTGTATCAATTATAATCCTATTTTAGCACATCTTCAGCTAGGATACATCATGACGAATAAACTAACCGACCGTGAAGTAAAAACCTTTTATTTTGGAAAAGGTGAGGACCTTATATTGCTAGAGAGGATGAGAAGAGCGTGGAATCATGTTCATCAGCATGGAACAACTCTTTTTGGTCAAAGGGGATGCTTAGTTTTTGATCTTTACATACATTGGGTCAAAGATCGAGTGAAGGTGATATTACAGGAGAGAAGCGCAGTTGTACGTACAACCTATTTTTGTTCTACCAGCCGATGGTTTGTCAGCATCAGACACCATAATTAGTCAGTCGCTTCCATATGAATCATCCATTCTACAACCTGTTTCAGGTAAATACAAGTTTGTGCCAGTGGTACTCTTCAGGAAGGTTAAATCATATAACCTTAAGTTAGACTTGGAAAAAGAAGATTTAAATATGGAGCTTTCTTTCACTGCGCAGGAAAAGCAAAAGTTGCTTCATGAGGCTAAGCTGGAAGACAAAGTGTTAAAAGATTTGAAAGTTCTCGTGTACCAATTAAGACAGAAGCTGTGAGGAAAATTCTAGGTGATATTGCCACAAACCAACAAAAGTTTGAAAGTCTTCGAGCATCCAAAGACCGTATACAAGTCGATCATAAAGCTGAAGTTAAAACTTTGAGGAAACAACTTTGTGAAGAGGGGTCCAAATCACACGAAGCTGTCAAACGACAAGAAAGTTTGGAGAAATAGTCCAAAGTCAACAGGTGCAGATGGATGAGCTCAAGGTGCGGATCAGAGAGAAGGATGCCTTGAAGTTTGTGATGGAGACCCAGCTGAAGAGAAAGGATGCCCAGTTAGCCCAAGTGACCAAAGAATTGGCTCAACTCAAAGCTCGGTTGGGAATTTGATACTGTGTTTTTTATCTCTGTTGATCTCTTTGTATTTGATTGGTTCACCTCCAATTTTGTTGGATGGTGTTGTACCCCAAAAATTTCCCTCTCATTTATCAAGATTCTTCCTCACAAAACTTCTTGGACTCCAGACAGGATTAGGGTTTGCTCAGCTCAAGACCTTATCTTGGACTGATGACTTGAAATTAGGGTTTGAGTTTGCACAAGGATTTTTGGACCATAAATGCTTCTTGTGACTTCCATACATCATGTTGGACCCCTAAGATTTCTCATACCAAGTTTCAAGCCTTGAATCACATTTTTGCCCAGTCAATTGGACAGTTGACCTAAAAATCAGCTGTATTGGGGAAAAAGTCAACCATGGCCAATTTACAGTCAAACTTCATAATTTTTGATCCACAAAAACATTATAGGCTCCTATGTACCATCTGATCAAGTTTGGATAACAACTCCTCAAGAAATTTGATCAGATAATCAAAAGGGCAAAATGGTCAAAATTAGGGTTTTGATTGAGAAACGGAAATTTCTGATTTTTAACCTAGCCAATGACCAATTGGGTTCAAGCATGATTTCATGGACTTAATAGAATCATCTTGACCTAATCACACAATTCAAAAGATCTCAAATGCATAGGATTGACAGATGAATTTTGTAGTCAACTGTACACTAAAAAGTTAAACTTTGACTTTTTGGTCAAAATCAAGTGCCAAGGGTCATAATTAGTCAAGATATGTCAAAATGTGAAACTTGTTGACCAAGAAACCTAAAATTGCAAATTAGGATTTTAATTTGAAATTTTTCATAACTTAGAATTTTTCTAAGTATGGAAAATTTCTTATTTTTTCCCAACTTTCCACAACTTTTTCACCATGATGAAATTGGATTCAAAGAAAACTTCCAACATGAAAGTTGTAGTCCTCCATGAAATATACAACTTTTATTCACAAAGTTTTCCCAAAGGATGCTTGGATCTCAAGTTATGAATTTGTGAATAAGGGTCCATAAACTTTTTAACTTAGTGAAAATTTGCCCTAATTTAGGCAGGTTTTTTACCTAACTTCATGGACATTTTTCACCTAGTTCCAAGAGGTATCTCAAAATTCATTTCAAAGATGGATTGTAGAGAATGTTTCAAGCTTTCAAAAATGTCCAAGGAGAGAAAATGGCAATTTGTCACTTTTGTTCAAGCCATTTTTACAATGCTTCAAGTTGCAAATCAGATCCTAGCATGCTTGTACCTTGCATTACAGGTCCTAATCCCTTCTACACTCCATAATTAAATGATAGCTCAGTGGTTAATGGCTTTATTTTGACCTTTGGAGCATTGTACAAGAAACAATTCCATAAATGGCTAAAAGTGTACATTGCCATTTTCATAAAGGTAGCTTTTCCAACTTTATCAGCCTTGAGCCTTGGACTTGTTCCTTGGATGCAAGAATTTTCCACAGATAACAAGCAACTTGTACCAACTCTCTGCAGCTAGCAAGCAAGCCTGTACAGGCCTTTGGCTCAAGTCATTTCACTTTTCTTCAAAAGCAAGAAAAGTTGCAAAAGTCAAGAGAACTTGTACATCTGATAAAGGGTGAACTTGGCTTCATTCTAAAGAACTTCACAAACTTGTCTCAAGCAGAAACACGGAAGCAAAAGATCCAAAACACCCTCAAACACAAAAAACACAAGTTTCGGCCCAAACAGGACAGCTTCTGCAAAACTCTTGCCAACTCAATATTGGCTCGTTCGTTTCTCACTTTAAGACTTCAAACACTTTACATACATCCTACCTAAACTATCCAAGTCCTTGTCCTGGTTCTGTAAGCCCTATTTCAGACATCACCATTTTCATTTTGGAAGGTTGCAGGTTGACTCGTGGAGGGAGTTTTAAGCATCCTCAAGACCAGCTAAGCATTGGAATAGCTTGAGGGAACTTCAAGGAAGCTCACACGATCCTCAGGCCTCACTCAAAGTCCCCACATTGCCATATCCAAACTCAGCTGAACAAGGTATTTTTCAAATCTCTATCTCTTTATTTAGGCATCCTTAAGTCACGATTTGTGAAGCAAAAATGTAGTCCTTAACTTGCTGAAACTGTACATATGCATAGTTGTTATTTATATTAACTGAGTAGTGAGAATTTAAAGCTTGAAGTTCATGAAAAATTTAGGTCATAAATTAGGGGTCATAAAATTCTCCTTGATCTTTGAGTGTTAGGTCACAAACTTTATATCACTGGAATCGTGAGATCATAAGCTACATTTTTTGTGTTATAAGTTTTTGATTTTATGCAAGCTAGAGCAAGATACAAGTTTGAAGCAAAAACGCGCGTTTTGGGAGAGGCTGAAGGACAGGGATGAAGTTCCTGGGCCTGGCGCGCTTGGGCTTGCTGTTTCTACTTTCCACACCCCCTGATCCACTATCCACACCCCCTTTGCATATTTTGTATATTTTTCATATTTTCTTTTCATTTTTATATTTATTGCTTTTATTTATTTTTCTGAACATGAAAAAATCTTGAAAAATATTTTCTTTATTTTTTGCATTTTATTTTATTTTTTATCTTATTTTTTGCATAAAATATTAATTATTTAGAATAAATAGGATCTATTTTCTTAAAATAAATAGTAAACATATTTAAAAATATCATACATTTTTATTTTTATCATTCATACACATAAAATATTATTTTTATACATATTTTAATTTTTAATATTTATTAATAATATTATTTATTATTTCTTGTAAAAAATAGACAAAATAAAATAAATAACGAATATATATTTCTTTTAATCAAAAACTAGGGTTTTACCCCTTTCAAAAATAACGATATTATTTTTCTTATTTTTAGGACTTAAATAATATTATTCTCTCACACATAAAATAAATACAAAACATTTTTTGCATATTTACATTTTTATTGCATTTTTAATATTTGTTTATTTATTTAATTTGCAAATTTTCAATTGGGTTGTAATAGTATTTTAGGGTTTTATTTTGTGCAAATATCCCCATTCAAAAACTTGTATCCCCCTCCCATAATAATTGTTGTAATAGCTTAGATTTATTTTACGCAATTTATCGAATTATATACATGTTTAGTAAAATTAGGGTTTGTATGATAAGACAAAAATCAAACAAATAGAATGACCTAATACAAAACAAACAAAATCATGTAAAATGGAAACACATTGCACACAAGCACCCCTAGGGTTTCACCCACTTGGTTGCCTTAACCATGGTATGCATGCAAAGTATCTTGGCAAAGCAAAACAAAACAAAAGATCATAGTCCCTCGATGACGCTATAAAAAAGGTTGCCTAAACAAAGATGATCTTAGTCCATAAAACTTGCTAAGATACTTGACACCATTGCTATCATGGTCATACGATGACCCACGCCCGTCCCGTTTAACATCCAAAGATAGGGTTGTTTACCAAAACAATGGTAAATCAACAATGTCAAAGGAATAAAAATGTACAAGAAAGACTTTTGAGTAGGTAGAATGCTTCTAGTTACTTGATCAATTTGCAAACAATCCTTGCTATTTTCAAACAAACACACACATTTCAAAAACATTTCCAAACAACTTTCAAAACATTGAAACATTTTTCAAAAGACAAACGTCTTTGTATACATTCTTACGAACGAGAATCATTACAAAGATTGCCCAAACGATGGCCTCTTTTCAAAATACTTTCAAAACCACACAAAGCACCATTTCAAACAATTTTAAAAGAAAAGCAAGTGATCTAAACAAGTAACTAAGAGTCCATGGAAAACCATGGATGAAAAGGGTGCTAATACCTTCCCTTTTCATAATCTACCCCCTGAACCCAAAAACAATCTCAAAGGTCTTTCATGTGCTTTTTTACCTTTCCTTTTGGATAAAAGAAAAGTCGGTGGCGACTCTTGCTAACTGCAACATTTGCAAACACAAAACCTCAAGTCAGTTCTCCCACCGTATCACAGATGAGTTCCTTTAATTTTATCTGTATGAACTCATATTGAGATGTATTTTGTATGAATGATTTTTTTCCTATGATATATGCAGTATCTTTCTTTAATGATGATTTGTCCATATCCCTTTATTTCTGTTATTGATGAAAATCTAAGATTTCCCTGGAAATGGTAAAACATTGCATTCGCATATCATGCATCTATACATTTCATGCATACAGGTTTTATGGCCGAATTTCTTATCTTGGTTCTGCTTTTATTTAGCAGAAATTGCAAATCCACTTTTCCACTGCTATTCTACAAGAAGTAATCAGCGACAACAAATGGAACATATTTAGAATGATATGGCTGCTATGGGTGCTAAGATGGACTCACGTGTGGATCAGTTGATGGACATCATTCAAGCTATGGCTCGTCAACAGTAAGAGATGAGAGCTTTGATTGTAAGGCCCACTGCAACTATAGTGAAAGGGGAAACTATAACCACTACTCCTGATGGTGCTAGAAATCTCGTGGGTGTCCTCATCGGTAATCCTGCTGGTAATCCGGGTGGATCAATTGTGAATAATCCTGCTGGAAATTTGAGGGGTCCAACTTCGAATGGTAACCTTGTCAACAATAACCAGACTGTTCCAACTAATCAGGCTGCTCATGTGCGCAATGTTGGGGGATATGTTCCTCCACCTACTCCTACTCGCCAGGACAATAGGCAGGCTTTTGTTCAACCAAGGGTTGTTCAGATACTGGTCAGCCAATTTGAGGAGTATTATAAGGATGATTGGTTTGCTAGCCATGAAGAACCAACTGATGCTGGCAGGAAGCTGCGTATGCTCGAGGAGCGTATACAGATGTTTGAGAATCAGGGTGCTATGGGCCTTGATATATCTGATTTAGGCTTGGTCCCAAGAGTGAAGATTCCTCCAAAGTTTAAAGCACTGGAATTTATGAAGTACAAGAAAATCTTGTGTCTAGCTCATGTTAAGTCCTACTACAGAAGGATGTCCGTGTATTCCAAAGATGAGAAGTTATTGATGCATTTCTTTCAGGATAATTTAATTGGTGAACCGTTGGAATGGTACATGCAGCTTGTGAGTTCTTATATCCAAACATTCAAAGAGCCGACTGAGGCTTTTATTCAACATTACAAGTTCAACTCTAATATGGCACCCATTAGAACTCAGTTGCAGAATTTGTCTCAAAAACAAAATGAATCCTTTAAAGAGTACACACAGAGGTGGTTTCCAGAGTCCAACCACCCATGATGGAGCGTGAGATGGTAGACATGTTTATCGGTGCCTTGTAGGGGAAGTATTACACGAGTTGTAGTACTTCTGATTCATTAGCTGGAATGGTGACATATGGGGAAATGATTGAGATTGAAATCAAGTTGAGAAAGATTCAGAATACCTCTAATGTTTGTAACACCAAGAAGTCTTTTGGTGGCTTCTAAAAGAAGAAATAAAGTGATGCTAGCACGCTCTATGCAAGGAATGGTAAATGTTGAGCTCATCAGTAATCTGATTATCAAGTTTCCATTGTGACCATTCCGACTATCGCTCCTCAGAGGCAAGCTTATGCGTCTAGACAGGACAATCAACAAAGGTAGAGAATGCCACTGAGGAAGTTCGATGCGTTACCAATGTTTTATGCAGAGTTGTTACCTCAACTGATTGAAATGAAATTAGTTAGGAAACACACTTTGAACATTGATCCAGAAAGGTTGCCGCGTAATCTTAACGCAAATGCCCGATGTGATTTCCATTTCGGTGGAAGGGGCATACTATCAAAAACTGTTTTTCTTTCAAGCACAAGGTTCAAGATCTATTAGACACTCAGACTATTAATTTCGGGCCAGTGCCAGCACCCAACATTATCCAAAAACCGTTGCCATCTCATGGCGGCGGTACAGTCAGTTCCATTCTTGAGGTGGAAAAGCTGAACTTGGTAATGGATGTTGATCAGTTGACTACTCCTCTCTCATTTATGAAGGAACAACTGTGGAGTCAGGGTATATTTCTAGGTTGTGGAATGGATTGTGCAGATTATTTGATCCAGCCAGAAGGTTGCCAACTATTGAAAGATGTTGTTCAAGATTTGATTACTAAAGGAGCTCTTCAGTTTGACCGCAAGGGTGTTGAGCCTGAGGTTAGAGAAGATGAGGTTAATGTGATCATTATTCTTATCAAGTCGAAGATAATTCGTGTGCCAGTGACAATTCCAATGCCTACTAAAAAGACTCCTTTGCTCATTACTATGCTTGGTCTTGTGCCATATGTCATTGATACTGCAGTTCCTTGGCATTATGGAGGAGAAGTTTATCACCAGGGGCAAAAAGTTGTTATTTAGAAACCTGAGGAAGATAAGTCGGAAGAGGAGAAGTCTGAAGTTCATGATATTGTCAACAAAAGTAGGATTACCCATAATGGTAAGATTTTCTCTCCACCAGAACAACCAGAAAGTAGTGCGGATGCCTCAGCTAAGGAGAGCGGCAAACAGATAATAGTTAACGGTGGAAAGCCGGGGCAAGATCTCCTGTTCCGACTTTGAATGCTGAGATGGCTAAAGATGTGACCGAATTAATGAAGTACATAAAGAAGAGTGATTATAAGATCATTGAGCAGTTGAGCCAGACACCTTCCAAGATTTAAATCCTTGCTTTACTTTGAGATTCTGAACCCACCGAAATGCGCTGATGAAGTTGTTGGGGACTTCTTTCGTTCCTCAATAGATTTCTGTGAACCAACTTGAAGGTATTGTGTCAAGTATTTCTACGAGTAATGGTTTAGGCTTCACTGATTATGATTTACCTCCTGAGGGGAGAATGCACAACAAGGCACTGTATATCTCAATGTAGATTTCTAAGATTACTCTATCTCGTGTGTTGGTTGACAAAAGATCATCCTTCAATATGTTTCCAAAGTCTGCTCTCATGAAGTTGGACTACGAAGGGGTTGTGCCGAGACCCAGTGATTTGATTGTGAAAGCAATTGATGGGTCGAAAAGAACTATGCTTGGTGAAGTTGAGTTGCCTGTGAAGATAGGTCCTCAGACTTTTGAAGCATTATTCTTTGTCATGGACATTAATCCTTCCTACTACTGCTTACTAGGACGCCCGTGGATCCATGGGGCTGGTTCTGTGACTTCTACTTTGCACCAAAAGTTGAAGTTCCCACTCAATAGAAAGGCTGTCACT
Source organism: Vicia faba (assembly GCA_948472305.1). Lineage (NCBI taxonomy): Eukaryota > Viridiplantae > Streptophyta > Magnoliopsida > Fabales > Fabaceae > Vicia > Vicia faba. Next base: position 30,636 of record CATIWC010001154.1, read on the forward strand.
ATTGGCGGTGAAGAGGACTATATTGTCATCCATCTCAGTACCTTCCGTTATGTTGATATTGAAGGTGAGGTGCATAAGACCCCGTTCCAAGCGTTTGAAATTGTGCAAGTTGTCAAGGCTCCTGGTTTAGAAGTTAAGAAGTCCGAGATTTTTATGGCATCTTACAAGCAGGCTCAAGCGTTCATTCAGTCTGAACATCGTGAAGGCTGGGGAAGAGTGTTGGATCTCCCTACTCAGAAGGGTAAGAAAGGTTTAGGCTTTGTACCAGGGAAGAAGGTACTGGTTATTTCCAGGCAAGATATTCCTCCTCCACCCATCAAATTCATCAATGGTGGTATTATTCATGAGGAGGCTCATGTTGTGAGTGGGGAAGGTGATAGTGAATGTGAAATCGACAAGTGGATTCGTCCTACTGTGCCAGGGCAGGAGCTTGTAATTGGTCAATCAAAGACATCATTTAATTTACCCGCCTTGAAGAGTAATTTTCTTTTATTCTTATCATGCAATAATTCATGCGGCTCTTACTAAGGTGTACCAAACATGTTGTAGGGCTATGATGTTTTTCATTTGCAAAATTATAATCAATAAAGAACGTATTTTTGCATTCAAATATTTCATTCCCTGTTTTTCTTTTTGATTCTTTCAAAATTTTTGGCTATGTGATTTTTATTTTCCTTTTTAATCTAAAACTAAAATAAAATAAAATCAATCATGCAGAATTAATCCCCCACTAATCCCGGATCTTGTCGATGATGACTCTGCTATGGCTCACTATGACTTTGAAAATCTAATCTATCAAGCTGACGAAGAGGCTGAAGAAGATTGTGAACTTCCAGAAGAGTTAGCCAGATTGATGAGGCAAGAGGAAAAGATCATTCAACCGCACCAAAAGACTATATAAGTGATCAACTTGGGTACCGAGAAGGTCAAGAGAGAAGTCAAGATTGAGGTTGTGTTAGAATACAGTATCAAGCAGAGGTTGATTAAAATGCTCTGAGAGTATGCTGACATCTTTGATTGGTCTTATGAAGACATGTCTGGGTTGGATACAAACATTGTTGTGCATAAACTACCTCTCAGAGAAGAGTGTCCTCATGTTAAGCAAAAGCTTTGAATAACTCACCCCGAGATGTCTAAGAAGATTAAAGAGGAAGTTCAAAAACAGTTTGATGCAGGTTTCTTGAAAGTTATCTCTTATCTGCCATGGATTGTGAACATTGTGGCGGTACATAAGAAAGATGGTAAAGTGCGAATGTGTGTGGAGTATAGGGACTTGAACATAGCAAGCCCTAAGGATGATTTTCCAATCCCTCATATTGATATTCTGGTTGATAATACTGCTCAAGCTAAAGTGTTTTTGTTCATGTATAGTTTTTCTGGTTACAATCAAATTAAGATGGCGCCAGAAGACATGGAAAAAACAACCTTCATTACACCTTTGGGAACATTTTGCTACAAAGTGATGCCCTTTGGTTTGAAGAATGCATGGGAAACATATCAACAAGCTATGGTCACTATCTTTCATGAGATGATACATAAAGAGATTGAAGTCTATGTTGACAATATGATTGCCAAATCCCAGATAGAAGAGGAACATCTTGTTCACTTGTCGAAGCTGTTTGAAAGGTTAAGGAAATTTCAGGTTAAGACTGAACCCTAATAAGTTCACCTTCAGGATGAGATCAAGAAAGTTATTGGGCTTTATTGTAAGTTAAAAAGGAATCGAGGTCAATCCTACCAAAGTAAAAGATATACAAGAAATGCATGAGCTAAGGACAAAAAATGAGGTTCGTGGTTTTCTCGAGAGGTTGAACTACATTGCTAGATTCATCTCTCATCTTACAACCACTTGTGAACCAATTTTAAAATTGCTGAGAAAAGATCCAACGGCCAGGTGGAATGACAATTGCCAGGAGGATTTTGATAAAATAAAATAATATTTGCAAGAAACTTTTATTCTCTCGTCTCCAGTGGAAGGAAGGCCATTGATAATGTGTTTGACAGTGTTGGAAAACTCCATGTGTTGTGTACTCGGTCAACATGATGAGACAGGTAGGAAAGAGCATGCCATCTACTACCTCAGCAAGAAGTTCACTGATTGCGAATCAAGATACTCATTACTAGAAAATACTTGTTGTTCACTCGCGTGGGCAGTCAAGCGTCTCAGACAGTACATGCTGACTCATACTACTATCTTGATATCTAAAATGGATCCAATCAAGTACATTTTCGAAAATCCAGCTCTGACGAGAAGAGTAGCCCATTGGCAGATGATTCTTACAGAATACGAAATCCAGTATACTACCCAAAAGGCTATCAAGGGTGGTGTATTGGAAGATTATCTTGCTCAACAGCCCGTGGAAGATGGGTATCGGCCGATTTAGTTTGAGTTTCCTGATGAAGATATTATGTATGTACAAGATTGTAACACCCAAAGCCTAGAAGAAGGACCTGATCCAAGATCGTGATGGACAATGGTGTTCGATGGTGCCTCAAATGCATTTGGTAATGTTATCGGTGTTGTTATTACTTCTCCTGAAGGTTTCCATACTCGTTTCACTTCTAGAATTTGCTTTGATTGTACCAATAATATGGCCGAGTATGAAGCTTGTATCTTCGGGATCAAAGCTTCAATTAATTTGCGAATAAAGATATTAGAAGTATATGGGGATTCTGCTCTAGTAATCAGTCAGATCAACGAAGATTGAGAGACTTGTCATCCTAATATAATTCCGTATTGCGAGCATGTTTTGAGGTTGATCCCGTACTTCAATGAAATCACTTTCCAGCATATCCAAAGGGAAGAGAATAACTTGGCAGACGCTTTGGCTACTCTGTTATCCATGTTCAAAGTTAGGTGGGTTAACCATGCTCCCTCAATCCATATCATGAGGTTGGATGAGCCAGCATTCTGTTATGAGATAGAAGAAGAGGCGATCGATGAAAAGCCTTGGTTTTATGATATCAAAAGATATCTTGAGACGCAAGAATATCCAGAGGATGCTTCTGTTACTGATATGAAGACTCTGCGGAAATATGCAGCCAATTTTTTCCTCAACAATGGTGTTTTGTACAAGAGGAACTATGACTTGTTTTACTCAGATGCGTGGATAGACACGAAGCAAACAAGATCATAGAAGAGATCCATGAAGGCTCCTTCTGGACGCATTTCAGTACACCATGGCTAAGAAAATTTTGAGAGAAGGTTTTTATTGGTCTACCATGGAAGACGATTGCTACAATCACTCCAGAATCTATTACCAATGTCAGATTTATGCTGATAAAATGCATGTGTCGCCCAATACGCTTAATGTCTTGACTTTTCCTTGGCCTTTTGCAATTTGGGGCATTGATGTGATCGGGAAGATTGAGTCGACTGCTTCCAACAGGCATCACTTTATTCTGGTGGCTATTGATTATTTCACCAAATGGGTTAAAGCAACATCGTATGATAATGTCACCAAGCAAGTTGTGACTCGTTTCATCAAGCATAATATTATTTGTCATTATAGGGTGCCTGAGAAGATCATCACTTATAATGGGTCCAAACTCAACAACAAGATGATGAAAGCGGTGTGCGAAAGCTTCAAGATAAAGCATCATAATTCTTCTCCATATCATCGAAAGATGAATGGTGCCGTCGAGGCAGCTAATAAGAATATCAAGAAGATTGTGTAGAAAATGGTTGTGACCTATAGATATTGGCATGAGATGTTGCCATTTTCTTTACATGGTTATCGCACCTCAGTGCGCACTTCGACTAGGGAAATTGCGTTCTCTCTGGTATACGGCATGGAAGCAGTCTTACCCGTAGAAGTGGAGATTCCTTCTTTAAGGATAATGATAGATGTACAACTTGACGAGGCTGAATTGGTTCAGAATATACTTGATCAGTTGAATCTCATTGACGAGAAGAGATTAACGGCTATTTGTCATGGGCAGTTATACTAGAGGAGGATGAAGAAAGCTTTCGATAGGAAGGTGTGTCCTCAGACTTTTCAAGCTGGTGAACTCGTGCTGAAGAGGATCTTGCCTCCCAACAATACAGATGCTAGGGGAAAATGAGCTCCTAATTATGAAGGACCATACATTATGAAGAAAGTCTTCTCTGGAGGCTTCATGATGCTCACGACTATGGAGTAGCGGATTTCCCTCACCTCGTTAATGCAGACGTAGTTAAAAAATACTTTGCATATGCTGACGCACTGAGTTGAGTGGCTCAGGCAAAAAAGGGCATCCTGGCGAACCAAAAAAACTGAAGAAAGGCTTGGGAAAAAAATTAGGGATATGTGAATAAAATAATGAAAAAGAAAATGATGTACACCCGCTAAGTTGAAAACCTGAAAAGGCGACTTAGGCAAAAATGGGTATCCCGGTGGATTGAAAACCCGAAAGGGAGATCCAGGAAACAGAGGGATAAAGAAAATGACTATGTTTTGAGTTACCACCGTGATACTATTCTACACCACTTTTGGAGAATCGGGAAGGATAGGTGATCAGTGCAATCAGTCTATTCAAAAAGCAGTATACTATGGAGTTTTGAGGTTATAAGAGTCATAGCAGAGTCGGAACCCGATGAATTCGCCTCACATTTCCACCCTTGTACTCTCTTCTATATGTTTTACACAATTACCTCTTTTCAGGAATTGCTTTTTGATGTAAATTGCCTATTTACAGGCCAATCAATCAATAAAATTCTTTTCATCCAATTGTGCTTTGTATTTATTTTTGCTGTTTTGTTTGCGAAAAGACGTCCAACATTTTTGATAAAATTTTGCATTTTAAAAACATTGAAGCTTTACAGCACATGATATAAATGTTTGAAATTACTTGGATTCTCAAGTACCTGGGATGACGGATAAGGTTTCCATTTGTTATACCCGGGATATGGTGTTATATTGTTCTTCGGTGCAGGTACAATTTATCCCCTGTGATAAGAAGCGTACCAGCAAGCAAGCAGAGGCTGGTCTATTTTAGAATAGCGTTGAGATTTTAAGCATGAAGGATTTCTACAGGATGGAACCCTATTTTCTCAGTGAATGCTCATCTCCACCCGAGCATGACCCTTTTATTCCCAGTGAAGAGTTTTCATAAATCGAAGATCCTTTATTCCCCGTAAAGTCTCTTGTATCTCCCCAGTGAGGTTTAAGCATCCATGTTATTTCCCCTTGAAGTCGACGCTCTACTTCCCGGATGAGAGTTGGCATTTGTATTCCCCATGAAGCGAGTGCTTTACCCTTAAGGAAGTTTATCCCCTTCCTCCTCATGGGAATATGCATGTTTCCTCCCCAATGTGGTTTGCCCCTGCCTGAGCCTCTGGAGGTAATTCTTATTTTCCTATGAGAGAATCTGCTTTCGTATCCCTATCAAAGACGGTTGTTATGCCCAATAATTTTGTTCCCCGATACAAATCCATGTTGGCATAAATCTTACAAAGATGGTTATTCCCAGTGCAATAGACATTGCAGATACTTTCATCTAAGGTTTGTCATACCCCTAGTGGAGGAGGTAGCCTTATCCCTAGCCGGAGTGCTTTGTGAAGACCTTCAGATTGATTGGTATATCATCTTCCCATTAAAGCGAGTCTTCTTTCCCCAATGGAACAAGTGTCCCAATTTCCCTAGTGCGGTGTATGAGAGCATTGGTGATAACTCCCTTCGTCTCCAATGATGAAAGTTTGTTGATATATTTCCCTAGTGGAGCCCTATTCTAAAAGTCCTTGCCTCTTCCCCAAATAAAGATTGTTACCTTGGCAGTAATATCCCCGTGGTGCGGTATGATGGCATATTTCTTTCATTCAATGACTCTTTTGATCCCCAGTGAGGTCGGGTCCTGATTTTCTTTCAACACGAGAGTTCTCTTTATTCTTAGTAGAAGTCATCTTCATTCAAGAAGCTCTACGTGAGTAAGTTTCTATTCCCGATGAAGTTATCCTTATCATTGACAGAAAGCCAGGGATTTGTTCCCCAGGAAGTTTAGAGTTGGATCAGTGTTCAAGATGTTTCTCTGAACTACAATTTATTTTTGCAGTATTTTCCCCAGGAAGATACTTCCCCCAGGGGTGTCGATCCGTGGAAGTTGTTAGTTATGAATATTAATTTCCCACTGATGTTCAGGCTATTTATCTTCAACAGAAGTCCAAATAAGCAAAGATAATCGTTCGGAAGTTCATTGACTTCTCAACAGTCGATTATTGCCGTGTTTTCCTCAATGCCTCATTGGACATGCATACCTACATTGCATTTACCAAAGCAAAAGAAAAAAAATCCAAGAATGCATAAATATAATCCAATCATGTTTACTTGCAATAACTAATTTGTTGTGCGCTCAGATTTGAATTATCTCTGTAGAAAGCCTAGGGTGATCCTATCATGTTTCCCCAATGGAGTCTGTTTTGTTTTACCACCAGTCGGGTCTTCGGTATCTTTCATTTCACCAATAGGCCGTGGTCTTCCCTTTCTCATGCAAGCCCATGGTTATTTTACCCATACTTGCTTTGCTGTCAGAATGCGAGTAAGAGTCAGTATATAACCTTTCTTACCTCTCAGATATTTGAGTGTCCATACTTAGTGTGTAGTAGTCCAGATGACCGCCACTCTTGAAGAATTGCACCCCGCCTTTGGCCCAAGGGATATTGTCATTCTTGTATGAATGCTACCACTTTAAAGTCCAACGTGTCTTGGCAATCTTTGTAAGGGTCCTTTCATCTGGTCTTTTTCCTGTCATATGTCCTTTCTTCTAGAAATATATTTCCAATACCTTTGAATAAGGGCCCTCTCCTCCGGTCTCTTTCCTATACATGTCTAACTCTGACCAATATGTGCATATCTAATCCCTCAGTAAGTTTGTCTTCGCCTGACGTCCTTCTTTTTATCCCCAGTGGAGTTCACTTTCGTCTAGCGTCTCCCTGATCCGGTAAGTTCATCTTCGCCCGGTGTCTTTCTGTCCTAGGTCCACCTTTTTACGATGCCTTTTTTTGTTGGTTAAGGTTTTCCTTAGCCCGACGTCCTCTCTCCTTTGGTAAGTTCGCCTTCAATCAATATTCTTTCTCCATAAGTATATCTTTGTTTAGACCTTTCTTCCGGTCTATTCTTGTTACATATCCTTTCCTCTGGACATGTTATCGTTATTTAGACCTTTCCTCCGATCTATTCCTATTAGATGTCCTTTCCTCCAGACATGTATTCTTGATATCTTTTATTTATACCTTTCTTACGGTCTATTCCTCTTATGTGTCCTTTCCTCCAAACATATATTTGCGATATCTTTGTTTAGACCTTTCCTCCAGTCTATACCTGTTATATGTCCTGTCCTCCGGACATATATTTGATATCTCTTTTTAGACCTTTCCTCCTGTCTATTCCTGTTATATGTCCTTTCCTCCGGAGATATATTTAATATATTTTGTTTATACCTTTCTTCCGGTCTGTTCTTGTTACATGTCCTTTCCTTCAGACATGTATTCTTGATATATTTTGTTTAGACCTTTCTTCCGGTCTATTCTTATTACCTGTCCTTTCCTCCGGACATGTATTCTTGATATCATTGTTTAGACCTTTCCTCCAATCTATTCTTGTTATATATCCTTTCCTCTGGACATATATTTGTGATATCTTTGGTTAGACCTTTTTTCGGTCTATTCCCTCTATGTGTCCTTTCTTCCTGACATATATTCTTGATATCGTTGTTTAGACCTTTCCTCTGGTCTATTCTTGTTATGTGTCCTTTCCTCCGCCCATATATTGGCGATGTCTTTATTTAGACCTTTCTTCCGGTCTATTCCTATTATATATCCTTTCTTACGGACATGTATTCTTGTTATCTTTCATTAGACCTTTCTTCCAGTCTATTCTCTATTATATGTCTTTTCTTCTAGACATATATTTGCAATATCTTTGGTTAGATACTTTTCTTCCAGCCTCTTTCCTACTACGCGTCCTTTCCTCCAGACATATATTTTTGATATCTGCGATAGGGTCCTTTCTTCCGGTCTCTATCTTACTTGTTCTTTCTTCCAAACATGTGCTTATGAGAGTCCCTTCCTCCGGACTTCTTCTTGTTTTGTGTCCTTTCCTTCAGACATGTATCTTTCACATATGTCTTTTCATCCGGACGTATGTGGCTAATATTTATGTATTCACTACCAGCTCCTAGTGCATGGTTACAAAACCTTATTTCTTATTGTGTGTGTCCCACCCTTAACCGGGAATAAATTTGTTCTTGATAACTGTGATACGGTGGCAGAACCGAATGTTAATACTGGTTTGTGTTTATTGTCCGTAAATGTTACGGTAAGCAAGAGTCGCCATCGACTTTTATGTCATCCAACAAAGGAAAAGGAAAAAGAACAGAAAAAAACTTTTTCGAGATGTTTCTGAGTACGGGGGGTAGATTATAGAAAGGGAAGGTGTTAGCACCCTTTCTATCTGTGGTTTTCCATGGGCTCTTAGGTACTTGCTCATTTTGAAACTTCTTGTGTGTGTTTTGAAAAGTTTTTATTTAACTTCGTGATAACCCTTGTATATGTCCTCAAGAGTGTGACGAAGTTGTTTTTGAAAATTGTTTTGAAAATGTTTGTGAAAAAGAGTTTTTATTGTTTTGAGCAAGTACTTAAGAGTTTCTACCTACTCGAAAAAGATTGTTCATTTTCTCGTTTCCTTTAGACAGCTCTATCCTACTATTAGTGAGTAGGTAGCCCTATCGTTGAATGTTGAGGGACTGTCGAAAGGGACACTATGGTCATCGAAGGAAACATGTAAAGATATCTTAGCATTCGAAGGGACTGTCATCATATAGGCAACATCTAGGGACAAGATCATTTCTCATAGGCAACTCGAGGGACGTTAGGGACCATGATCTTTATGATGACTTTAGAATTAAAGATCTTTGCTAAGACATCCCTATGTTCGAGAGACATGGCCATTATTTTCCGAGGCAACCAAGTGAGGTATTGTAAGATTAAGATTGCGCCTAAGAGGGGGGGTGAATTAGGTGATGGTCGATTTTTGACTTATTTTATACTTTCTGGTTTTGATTTAGTGCTTTGAAAACTGTAAAGTGCAGAAAGTAAAGAGACACGGAGAATTATCCTGGTTCCTTCCACACCCCGGAAGTACGTCCAGTCCCCTTGCAAACACGCAAGAGATTTTACTATATTGTTAGAACTTTTACAAGACTCTTCCTAGTCTTATCCACTAAAGAACCTAACAAATAACCAAGAACACCCTCTTGGACTTCCAATAAGTCTAATGAGAACAATCCTCTCAAAAGATACCTCTTGTTTCCAATAATGGACAACAAGGAACAAAAGTAATCTAACACTTAATTCCAACAATCCTGGAAATAAGTTACACTTTGTATGTTTTTATGAAGTATGATTTCTTGAAAGATGTTGATCACATAGAGTGACTTCTTTGAAGTTTCTTCTTTCTTCTCTTGTAAGCAATTCAAACTGTAACACAATGGTTAGATAATGCTCAAAGATTTCTGTTCTTTATATGTGTGAAAGTGCAGAAAATCTTTGTTCTTAAAAGTTAAGAAATATGAAGTTTGAATATTTTACAAAGTTCAGATTTTATTGCAAGAGAAGAGTTTTTTATGATTTGAAATATTTTGTAATATATAGTAATCAAGATACCTTTCCAAAAGGACACTTTTCTGTTTGTAAAACTTGACAAGATGCAATGTTTGATCATGCAACTATTGGAGAAAAGGTATGAAGGATATCTTGAAACCAGTTCAGATTTTTCAAAATTTTCAATGTGCAAATCGATTAACATAACATGCAAATCGATTGCACGTGTTTGTAACGTTCAGAATTTCAAAAAGTTTGAAGTGTAAATCGATTAGCATGTAGTGTCAATCGATTTACAAGTGTTAAAAAATCAGTTTGTTCTGTGATCAATCGATTTACACAACCTGTAAATCGATTGCTGGCAGGAGCAAACAGTTTTTTGAAAAAGCATGTGTAAATCGATTTACACAAGATGTTAATCGATTTACAGCAGAGAAAAACTTAAAAATTGTTTTGAAATATAATTGAAGTGATGTGGCAAGTGTGTATATCATTTTTGAGCATTTCTAATCAATGTAGTTTAATTGAGAATTGATATACTTGATTGCTTGCCAAGTTCCTTGAAGCTTTGAGTGAATGATGCTTTAAGATGATTTCCACTTCTTTTCCTTCTTGCCATAATGCTGGTTTGTCTTTCATCAAACTAGCTTGTTTGTCTTTCATCAAAACTAAAGTTGAGTTGAGGCTTGAGATTACATTCTCCCCCTTTTTGATGATGACAAACCATCTTTCTTTATGAGTTGTTCAGAATTGGAGCAAAAATTGTTTTCTCCCCCTGAGAAGATTTCTCCCCCTATGGAGAAAAAGGTTTGAAAGTTTGCTCTGTAAAGACAATGAAAACAAACAACCATAAAGTGCTATTACATCCTTCTCCCCCTTTGACATTATCAAAAAGAAGGGAAAGATGCAACAAGAAAGTATACCAGAAAGAAATGTATAGGAACATGAATGAAAAACACAAAACTTTCAAAATTATCGAACAAAGTTTTAAGAACACAATACATAAAATGAACAAAATAAAACAAGACAAAATCCATAATGATACTTATACTAAGAATTTAATAACATTGATCAAGAACATTTTAGAAAGGTCCTTGATAAGGAAATTGTTGTTGAAGAGGTGGTTCGGTGTATTGAGGAGGCAGAGGTGCAGGATTGGTTGGGTCGTATGGAGGGATATGAAGATGTGAATAAAGATATGAAAATTGTTGGTTCACATTATTCTGAAAAGCATCTATTCGAGATGAGGTAGAGTCATTTATCTCCGTCCATCGAGCATTGATGTTAGAATTGAGAGAAGCAAACTGTTGCGTCATGAAATCCATAACATCTTGATTTGTGGGACCAGAAGCAGCAGCAGGAGGAGGAACTTCATGGTCTTCTTCATCTGCATTATGACCTTCATCGCCGACCACATCTTCTCCAATGTAAGTTATGGTTTTTGCTTCAGCATTGAAATGAACACCCATTCTTGAATCAACATTTTTGATGGAGATCCTAGTGGTGATTGGATCCATTTCAATCCGCTCAAATCCAGTGAAATCTATATCAAAAGCTGCCATAATCCTTGTAATTAAATATGCATATGGTAGAAAGGTGGCCCTTGCGGCAACTTTTAGCATATGCACCACAATCAATTTTGCCCAATTAACCGGGATTCCATTTTTCCTTGCATAGATGATTTGCAATTCTAGGTCGGTCACTGTACAATGATTCCCTGCTCTAGGAAACAAAATATACACCAGAAAATAGTGAAACAACCTATCATCAATATGGAAATTTCCAGCACTCCATGTGTCCCTAGCTGGAGTAACCCCGCCAAGACTGCGAATCCGCTTGGCACGGTATTCAGATTCTGATAACCTTCCAATGCTATAGAAAAATTCTCGCTTCTGATAGTTTTCCCAAGCAGCATCTTCTGGATCATAGAGGGTACTTCCAGAATATGGAATGTTCAAGATTCTGCCAATAGTTTTGGAATACAGAGGGATTCTTTTTCCAAGGACATATGTATAACATTTGTTGTTGCCATAGCACATGTTGCTGTAGAAAATTCTAACCAGATCCGGGTAATAGAAACCATGTGAAGATATTAATGGTTCTAACCCATAAGCAATGAAATCTCTTTGAAATGAGAAGCATTCATCTGGAAAAGTAGATAACATACCAAACTTTGGAGTAGAGATGATTTTCTTTTGAAAATGCTTGAGAAATCTGTCCCGCTGTGGATCCGAGAGGTACTCGAGCACAGAGTTTTCAGATGTTGACGAAGCTGGCTTCTTTCCTTTCTCTGAGGCAGAGGCTTTTCTCTTGGGAGCCATGGATTTTGTTAGGGTTTTGAAAAGAGAGATATAGAGTTCTTTGTGTTGTTATGTGAGAGAGTGTGTTGGTGTTATGAGATAGTTTTGGTGAGTTTAAATAATATAGAGAGTAAGTGAGGTCTTTATGAGGTTTTAATTTGGTAATTTGGTCAAGGTTTCATTGATTGGGCAATAGTAAGGTGGGAGGTTGAGAGACAATGAATGTTTGACCAATATATTAAAAGCTCATACAAGTATCACATGTTAAAACAAAATAAATTGCATAGAGAAAATACATAGAAAATGCTTCAGATTCTGTGGTAAATCGATTTACCCCTTGGTTAAATCGATTTACACAGAACATTTTCATAAAAAGTAATTTTCGTTCAGTGGTAAATCGATTTACATATTGTGTAAATCGATTTACACACAAGATTTTATTAAAAAAAATGATTTGCTTCAGTAGTAAATCGATTGACATATTGTGTAAATCGATTTACACAGAAGATTTTATTAAAAGAAATGATTTGCTTCAGTAGTAAATCGATTGACATATGGTGTAAATCGATTTACTTAAAGAGAAAATTTAAAACATCATTATTTTTAACATTTGAAACAATGTCTATCCACATATATATGTACATTAAGGTATAGTCAAGGATTGAGTGCACCTTAAATATCTTGTTCATCGAGGATTCCAAGTTCACGACGAATTTTGAAAAATGCATCCTTTGCAAGTGGTTTTGTGAAGATGTCCGCGAGTTGATTTTGAGTGTCCACAAATGTGATCTCGACATCTCCTTTGAGTACATGGTCTCGGATGAAATGATGTCTGATGTCAATATGTTTCGTCCGGGAATGCATAACTGGATTTTTCGTAATATTGATCGCGCGATTGCTTACATAACATGCCGTGCTTACCGCATCCGCCCAAAAATATTTAGGCAAACTTGAGTCACTTAGCATGGTTCTAGCAAGTTCCACCAAAGACCTATTTTTCCTTTCAACTACTCCATTTTGTTGTGGAGTTCTTGGTGCTGAAAAATTGTGGAAGATCCCATTTTCTTCACAAAATTCTTCAAATAGACTGTTTTGGAACTCTCCACCGTGATCACTTCGGATTGATGTTATCTTTGATGACTTCTCATTTTGAACTTGTTTTGCATATCTCTTGAATGCCTTGAATGCTTCATTCTTGTGTACTAAAAACAAAGTCCAAGTGAAACGGGAAAAATCATCTACAATAACTAATGCATAAATGTTACCTCCGAAGCTTCTTGTTCTAGATGGACCAAAAAGATCCATGTGCAACAATTGAAGTGGTCTTGTTGTTGAAACCACATTCTTTGGTTTGAAAGTTGATTTGGTCTGTTTGCCCTTTTGGCATGCACTACATAATTTGTCTTTGATGAACTTCATCTTTGGTAGACCAATAACTAAGTCATGCTTAACCAATTTGTTCAAGTGCTCCATGTGAATGTGAGCAATCCTCTTATGCCATAACCAAGCGTCATTGTTGTTTACCATAAGACATTGTACCTTCATAGACAAATCATCTAGAGTAATCACAAAAATATTGTTAGATCTTATACCTTTGAGTTTTACCTCATTGGTTGCCTCATCCATAATAAGACATTCTTCTTTGTTGAATTTGATCTTGAACCCTCTATCGCAAAGTTGACTTATGCTAAGAAGGTTGTGCTTTAATCCTTCAACATAGAGAACATCCTCAATTTGAATGGATGGAGGTGTGCCAACTATTCCAACGCCAAGAATCTTTCCTTTGGTGTTGTCTCCATAGGTGTCATACCCTTTGGCTTTATGTACTAGATATGAAAATTGGTGTACATCTCCTGTCATATGCTTTGAACATCCACTGTCAAGATACCAAACATTTGAAGTGGATTTCAAGCATACCTACAAAAACAAATTATTTCTTGTTAGGTACCCAAGTTGCCTTGGGTCCTTCATAGTTAGTTCCCTTTTTCACCCATGCATAATGTCCACTAGCCGTACTGAAATTTCTAATATAGCATGCATTTGGTGTGTGTCCAATAATACCACAGTAAAAACAGTTTGGAACAAATTTGCTCTTGTATCTAGGAATTTGTTTTCTTTTAGATACATTAGCCTTTTTCTTTTGATGATTATGAACAACTTGCTTCTTTTCTACTTTCTTGGGATTGGAACTATTACTAGCCTTTACAAAAACAGTGGGATTGTTACTTGGTTTCTTAGTATTCACATAACCAAGACCTCTTTTATCATTAGGATAACGTTGTTGGCTTAGTAATCCTTCCAATCCTATTTGTCCTTTTTCATATCGTTCAATGACTCTTTTCAATTGAACAATTTGAAAGACATTTGATTCACACTTGGAGCATGCAAAGTTTTCCTTTTCTTTTATAAAATTTTGTTTTTGAAGATCAAAATCTTTAGTCATGGTGTCAATTTTTTCTAGACAACTTAGAAGATCTTTTTCTTGTTTTGACACCTTTTTGTATAAACTTTTGCATTCTTTCAAGAGTTCATCAATTGCACCTTGAACATCATCATCAAAAAGATTAAATTCATTACTAACCTCTTCTTCATTGTCGGAGTGATGCGATGCCATTAAGGCTAAGTTTGCACATTCGTCGCTTTCCGATTCCGATGAACTGCTCATATCATTATCTTCCCATGCTATGTAGGCTTTCTTTTGTTTTGAGTCCTTTCCTTTGAATCCATTTTTCTTTGGGAGATTTGGACAGTTTGGCTTGATGTGTCCTTACTTTCCACATTCATAACATGAGACATCTTGAGTTGATATGGAGGCTTCTCTTTTCTTGAAGTGCTTTCTCTTATGTGCATGAGATCCGCCTTTATCATTTCTGCCAAAAAACTTCCCAAGTCTTTTCACTAGAAGCATGAAATTTTCATCTTCTTCCGGATTGTCTTCTTTTACCACTTCTTTTGAATCAATTTTTAAGGCAATGTTTTTGGACTTCTTTTCTAGATTCTCATGTTTTTCAAGTCTACCGAGTTCCGTTTCGTATTCTTGAAGTTTGCCAAATAATGTAGCGGAAGTCATTGCGGAGAGACTCTTCTTTTCCGAGATTGCCGTTACCTTTGGTTGCCATTCCCTAGTCAATGATCTAAGGATTTTCAAGTTGAGTTCATCATTTGACAGGGTTTTACCAAGAGCAATTAAGTGATTTGTCAAATGCACAAATCTCTTTTGTAAGTCAAGAATGGATTCTCCGGGCTGCATTCGAAATAGTTCATATTCTTGACTCAAGGTATTTAGCCTTGATCTTTTTACTTCAGTCGTTCCTTCATGAGTTTGAACCAAGGTATCCCAAATTTCCTTTGCTGTTTTGCAGTTTGAGACACGGAAAAATTCGTCCATACTGAGAGCACCTTGAAGAAGGTTTATTGCCTTTTTGTCATAGAGAACTTTCTTTTTATCATCGTCGTCCCATACAGTTTTGGGCTTTGCAGACCCAACGCCATTGATTATCGTTATTGGGATAAATGGACCATTTTCAACAGCATCCCATACTTCCTCTCCTTGTGCTTCTAAATGCGCCTTCATGCGTATTTTCCAAAAGTCAAAATATTCACCACAAAATAGAGGAGGCTTGTTGTTACTACCACCATCTCTGAAAACTGGTTGATGATTTGCGGAAGCCATTCTGGATCTCTAGGAGCAGGTTACCTATAACCTGCTCTGATACCAAATGTAAGATTAAGATTGCGCCTAAGAGGGGGGGTGAATTAGGTGATGGTCGATTTTTGACTTATTTTATACTTTCTGGTTTTGATTTAGTGCTTTGAAAACTGTAAAGTGCAGAAAGTAAAGAGACACGGAGAATTATCCTGGTTCCTTCCACACCCCGGAAGTACGTCCAGTCCCCTTGCAAACACGCAAGAGATTTTACTATATTGTTAGAACTTTTACAAGACTCTTCCTAGTCTTATCCACTAAAGAACCTAACAAATAACCAAGAACACCCTCTTGGATTTCCAATAAGTCTAATGAGAACAATCCTCTCAAAAGATACCTCTTGTTTCCAATAATGGACAACAAGGAACAAAAGTAATCTAACACTTAATTCCAACAATCCTGGAAATAAGTTACACTTTGTATGTTTTTATGAAGTATGATTTCTTGAAAGATGTTGATCACATAGAGTGACTTCTTTGAAGTTTCTTCTTTCTTCTCTTGTAAGCAATTCAAACTGTAACACAATGGTTAGATAATGCTCAAAGATTTCTGTTCTTTATATGTGTGAAAGTGCAGAAAATCTTTGTTCTTAAAAGTTAAGAAATATGAAGTTTGAATATTTTACAAAGTTCAGATTTTATTGCAAGAGAAGAGTTTTTTATGACTTGAAATATTTTGTAATATATAGTAATCAAGATACCTTTCCAAAAGGACACTTTTCTGTTTGTAAAACTTGACAAGATGCAATGTTTGATCATGCAACTATTGGAGAAAAGGTATGAAGGATATCTTGAAACCAGTTCAGATTTTTCAAAATTTTCAATGTGCAAATCGATTAACATAACATGCAAATCGATTGCACGTGTTTGTAACGTTCAGAATTTCAAAAAGTTTGAAGTGTAAATCGATTAGCATGTAGTGTCAATCGATTTACAAGTGTTAAAAAATCAGTTTGTTCTGTGATCAATCGATTTACACAACCTGTAAATCGATTGCTGGCAGGAGCAAACAGTTTTTTGAAAAAGCATGTGTAAATCGATTTACACAAGATGTTAATCGATTTACAGCAGAGAAAAACTTAAAAATTGTTTTGAAATATAATTGAAGTGATGTGGAAAGTGTGTATATCATTTTTGAGCATTTCTAATCAATGTAGTTTAATTGAGAATTGATATACTTGATTGCTTGCCAAGTTCCTTGAAGCTTTGAGTGAATGATGCTTTAAGATGATTTCCACTTCTTTTCCTTCTTGCCATAATGCTGGTTTGTCTTTCATCAAACTAGCTTGTTTGTCTTTCATCAAAACTAAAGTTGAGTTGAGGCTTGAGATTACAGGTATACCCTAAGGGTGCATATGTGTAAGGTGTGTTATGTTCAGTTATTTTAGTCTTGTGTTAAGTTTGCTAATGTTTGATTATTCTTTTCATACAATCCTATTAGTCATACATCTAGCAATTAATAATTGCAGTAATTTAAAAGTGCAGAAATATAAAACCTAGCTATTACAAGGCTTCGGGGAGGGGGATTATGTACATATCCAAAACTGGGGGAAAAAATAAATAAAAGCGGTAAAGGTCCTACTAATCATCTATTACATCCCAATATACAATTACAATAATAATAGGAAGTGCGAAAGAATAATAACGCACAAATTTGAAAAGACGTCTAAAAATCCTAAGGTATAAAAAATCTTTTGTTGTTTTTTTGTTTTAATTTATGAAAATGGTTTAAGTTAAAAAATAATTGATCTAGATCTACATTTTAAAAAAGTTAATTATTAAAGAAACATGAAATTTAAATAAAAGAAATTAATTCTATGTTTTTTTGGTATTTTTGTTACGAAAAGGAAAATGAATTAAAATAAAATTAAACCTAAGTTCTATTAATTTTAATTTAAAAAAAGTTAAAGTGATTAGTTAATTAATTTACCAAAATTAAAATTTAATTAAGAAAAATCCTAATATATTTTTATGTGATTTTTAAATTTGTTTATTGATTAAAATAAAAAAAAGGGATTAAAAGAAATAAATGAAATGAATAAAACAAGAAAAAGATGGGCCTAGTAGCAAAAGTAAACAGGGGGTGCAATCATCAGAAATCCCTAGTCCTGAATCTTGGAAAGCTTCATGCCCTAACCATGGTGTTTTCAGATTCTTGCGTGGAACCTTTGATTCAACCATCTATAACTGTTCTATATAAACTCAAACAAACGTTATCATGCCTTGAAACGTGATTAAAATTAGAGATTCAAAGTTTAAAATTTTACCAAACCAGTGTTGTCAAATGGAGGCGTGCTAGGCGTGTGATGGATTTCTCTTGGGCCTTGTAAGACTCTTGAGGACTTCAAGAGGATGGTTTGAGGTTTGATGTCAATCGAGAGAGACCGAAACCTCAAGATATGACTTGCACCAATTCTTTGATTTCTGGAGAGCTTTTTTGAAGAGCTTTTCAAAGAGCTTTTTGAGAGCTTTTTAGAGAGGAATTTCTTGTGTTTTAAGCTTGTATGGCTCTATATTTATAGATGAGAATGAGGAGACAAGAAATCATGGAAAGAATATCCCTCATAATGTTGTGTTTTAAGACCATGATCAAAATTTGAAAAAAATGCCATATTTGATGATTTTATACTATTTTTCAAATGTGGATGAACCTGGACATATTTGAAGGGTTATTGCACGAAATCAATTGACATAAACCAGCATAAAACTTGCCCAAAATGGATTCACATCAAAATTTACATTATTTCTATTATTTATTTAATTCTGAATTTTAATGAATAAAATATCAAAATAAATAGCATAAATAGTAGAAAAATGTATGGGTGGGCTTAGAGGTCGTGGACCATGTTAGGAATGAGTTTCAAACATGAAAAGATAGGCCCATTTGGAAAAAATCCAAGTTTGGTCAATATTTGCTTCATGCACTTTTTTTCAAAAATTGGCCAACTTTGACAATGCATATCTCTCTCAATTTTAACCATATGAGGGTGTTCTTAGACTTTTTAGAAAGCTTAGGATGTACCCTAAGCAACCTCTTTAGTTTCATCTCAATTTGATCTTCCATGTCCATGTAAGGAGCTTTGACCCAAAAGGTGTTTTTGTTGACTTTTGAAAAGGACCTATAATGTCTGAATTTATATCTTTTCATGAGTGCATTTCTTGAACTTGAGGGATGAAGATGATGAAGATGTGAAAAACACAAGAAGGGGGGTTAAATTGTAAAACTTAAAACAAATGGTTTGACAACACAGTATTTTTATCCTGGTTCGTTTGATCTCAAACTACTCCAGTCCACCCGTCAAGGTGATTTCGCCTCTCTCTCTAACGAGGTCTTAATCCACTATTTTCAAAGGATTACAACAGCTACTTTAACAAATGTTAAAGTCTTCTTGAGTACAACCACATACCGGTTTATCTCAAGGAAATCTTTTACAAATAATTAAACAAGGATGTGTTAACGTTTTCTAACAAAATAATATATCACAACTGTGATAATTACACAACTTAAGCTTGGAATAAACTGAATTTTCTAAAGCGTTTGAATAAGCATGGTTTTGAAGGCTTGGAAAATTATGTGACTGCATGCATGTGTCTTTTCTCAAGCAGACTTGTTTATCTAGGCAAGGCAAAGATACGTTGTCCATAAAGCCAGTTTAATGACAATAACGCACTTTCCTTTTGAAGAAGATCTTGTCTGAAGAGAGCCGTTAGCATTTAATTTTGTCTTGAATAATTAATAACACTTCAGAGTCTTCTTTGCTTTAACTTATGATAACGCTTCAGAGTGTTGATGACTTGGTAAAGATCTTTGATCAGAGTCAAAGTGTATTTGTTTATGTGCAGATTCTGGTCATCAAGCTTTAACGTATAATCTGGTAGCTTCAGCGTGTAGCACATATTACTGATCTTCTGATGCTGATTCCATCAGAACTTCTGTATATACAAAACATAATTTTAAGAAGCATATTTGTTTTTTTTATATATATATATATATATATATATATATATATATATATATATATATATATATATATATATATATATATATATATATATATATATATATATATATATATATATATATATATATATATATATATCTTTGAATTTATTTATTCTTTATATTTTGTTATCATCAAAACTCTAATCAGGATTTGTAGAATCAAACTATGTTCTAACAATCTCCCCCTTTTTGATGATGACAACAACCATATTTTTCAATTAAAAATAAAGAATAAAAAGTATAGAATTAAGAAGAGAAACTCCCCCTGAGTTGATTACTTCCCTTTAATTCCATGAGTTTTTGAGCATCAGAACCTTACTGTATCTTTCATCAGAGTTTTGTACCTGATCAAGCTTTCCAGAAGAGAGAGATTTAAATAGATCAGAATGTATGAGACTTATGTCTCAGTAATCCGTTATTGAAAAATATATTATTCTTTCTCCCCCTTTTTTTCAGTTATCAAAAAGAAAATATAATCAGAACTAAAATGCATTTATATTAAAAACCAGAATCAACGAAAAGTTCAGAACAACAACAATGTAAGAATATTACAGATAAACATGTTTTAAAAATGAGGAAATTCTAAGAGGGAGGAGGTAGACGCGTGAACAAGGCTTCCAACATGCTCTTGATCTGGGTGTTGGTTTCTTGTTGCTTGGTTAACATGCTCATGATTACCTCAATTTTGTCGTCCTGTTTATCCATTCTTTCCTTCATCAAAATATCAGAACATTTCAGGTCTTCTAGAGTCTGCCTGTCATAGGAGGAAGCTTGAGAATCTTCAGTAACTGGATGCTTCTCAGAGCTTTCTGCAATATCCTCTTTTTGACCCAGTTCTTCCGCAGGAATAATCTGCTCTGGTGTATCAGTCAGATTGAGATCTTCTGACTCTGGTTGAACTTTGTGTGCTGGACGATGTTCAGACCAGGGAGCATTGTCCAGAGGGAGAACTTCTTCCTTGAGCAGCTGGCTCAAAACTTGATCTTCAATTAATTTCAGTAGATTACTGAAGTTCTGTTGAACTTGTCCGTAGCTCTGTTCTTGCATATTACGAGTTTCAGAACATACCCATCTTCTGAACCTTGTCCAAAGGTAGTCTGATGCAGCAGGATCAATCAGCTCAAGACTGGCTTGCTTCATAGAAGTGATCCACTTCTGTACTTCTGTTTCAAATATCAATAAGCTGGTACCAACATCTAGAGAGGGTTCATATGGTTTTGGTTTTGGAATAGCTGTTTTGTGGGTTATGGCAGGAAGACATTCAAAAACCGTTAAATCAATGATAGTCTTGACGTTGTCATCTGGATTGTTCTTTGGTGAGGAAGTGGGAGAGTCTGGAATAATTATTGGACTAGTTGGGGAGTTTGGTAGAGTAGATTCTAGTGAAGAGGGAATTTGGGGAATATCCAGAATGGTTAGGGGCATACGGATGGCCAGAGGTTCAGTGATTCCAGGAATGGGAATGGTATCAGAATCAACAGTTTGGTTTGATTGATCGTTATGAGGTTCTGGTTCACAGGATTCAGAAGGTTGAGCCTCAGAAGTTTGAACTTCTGGTTGAAATAGTTCAGGTTGTGGAGAAGGTGGATGAATTTCTGGTTGAGGAGATGGAGGTAGTGGTATTTCTGGTTGTGGATACCAGGGAATTTCTGGTTAAGGTGCTTCTGTGGTGGTTTCAGAGTTTGGATTTTCTGGCATGGGAGCAGAAGTATGTTGGTCAAAGGCTTCTATATCTGATAGAACTTTTGCAAGTTCTTGTTGGGTTGCTTCAATATTTGGATTTGGAGGTAGGGAGCGAGATCTTCTAAGAGTTAAGGTTTCTGAGGGGTCAAATTCAATGTCAAAGTCATCAAATGTTTGTGGTGTGGGGTTTTCTGATTGAGTGGGAATATCTATAGATGTTGATACAGAAATTGAGTTTAAAACAGTTACAGAAGAAGGATTACCTCTCTTTTTAGGAGTCCGCTGGGATGATCCTTCTGCTACAGCTTTCCTTTTCTTGGTTTTCTTCAGCACAACTTCTGGAGCCTTCTGCTGCAGATCCTGAATGTTCAAATCTGGTGCTGTACCATCCGCCTTGCATGCATCCAGATATCTGACTATTATATCAGGTTTAAAATCAATCTCTGAGAACATGGGAAAGTTATCCAGAGGGATTCTTCTGCTGGAGATTGCTTCAAAAGGAGTGACACTGGGTTCCTTCTTGATGTTCTCAATTAACTTCATCTTTTTCAGATTCTTTGCATTCAGCTGTTTGCCAACAGTAGCTTCCAAAGAGCTGATTTCCTGAGCTTCTGTTAGATGATCAATAAGCTTATTCTCTGTTAGAATATATCATATAAGCCTTCCTAGGGGTATCCAGTCCCTTTTTGTGCGCTCCTCTTCTCTGGTTTCCTTAACACTAGTCCTTAGATGGTTAAACAGCAGATGAGCCAGATTCACCTTAATCTTCTGGGAGATGAAGTAGATCAGAAATTGCTGATCAATATTGATGTAGTCAGGAGAGCTGGTAGGCTTCCTGTGGTTTATGCATCCCAGAATAATCGTGGCCCATATTCTGTGATGGTCTTTTAGATCCCTTATCTTGCTGGAGGGAAGACCTATAGTGAAGATTTCTCTAGAAATTAGGGCGACATCAGTGTATCTTTCAGCCATGTCAATGCATCGTACACCACCACCACTGTAGCCTATTAATCTTGCAATGAGGTCCTCGGTTATGACTATCTTCTTCCCCATTATGTATGAAGTAACTTGATGGTTGGAAGATGAAGCATGAATCCAAAATTCCTTCACAAGAATTGGGAATGTTGAACCCACCAGTCGGTCAAAATATCTATCCCAGCCTTGAGTCTTAACTTCTTCAGAGAGATTAAATCCGTTCTCTTGAAGACTATTAAAGTCCACAATCAATTCTGAAAGAACTTTTAGATTTTTGATGGGTGTGAGAAGAGTTCTGTAGGGTTCTTCATATTGTTCGGAGGAATCTGTTTTCTGAGAACTGGAGGTAGGGTTGCTTGAGGAAGCCATGTTCACACCGAAGGTTTTGAGAAGAAATTGAAAGGGTTTTGAGAAAGGTTCCAAACTGAAATCAATAAGATTGTAGAGAAAATGAAAGTGAAATTAAAAAAGTGTAAGTGGTGAGAGATGTGTTTAAATAGATTTTTAAAAAGGATTTTGAAAACATAAACGGCAAGAGAGAGAAATAAATTAAAATGATTATGAGCATTTAATGATAGCTGATTTTGGGGGATTCAGAAAGATATTGGAACGGTTACCCATGACATGTGTCCCAATGCAACCAATAAGCGCTTTTGACCTTTCAGAAACGTGAACGCGTGTTCAGCCTCAGAAAGTAGCTGATGACTGGATGACACTTGTTTGCTTGAGTGAACTGCACATTTCTATCCTTGATTGTGATAAATTCTGATACAATCTGTACTTCTAAAGATCTGAAGAAAGATTGATCAGTAGTTCACGGAAAAATAGACAAAGTTCTGAAGGTTAAAATATGGAATCAAAACAGTTTTATTCTGGGCAGAGCTTCATGCTGAGATGTTTCAGAATGAATATGAACCTATCTTCAGAAAGAGGTTTTGTAAAGATATCAGCCCATTGATGGTCTGTGTTAATAAATTTTAAATTTAGAATCCCTTTCTGAATATAGTCCCTAATAAAATGATGTTTTATTTCTATATGCTTAGCCCTAGAATGCAAAATAGGATTTTTACTGAGACAAATAGCAGAAGTATTGTCACAGAGGATATGGATGTTACTCTCAAATATCTTGAAGTCCTCAAGTTGACTTTTCATCCAGAGCATTTGTGTGCTGCATCCAGCTGCTGCTATGTATTCAGCTTCTGATGTTGATAGAGCTATTGTGGATTGTCTTTTGCTGGACCATGAGATCAGATTTTCTCCCAGAAACTGGCATCTTCCAGAAGTGCTTTTACGTTCTACTCTGTCTCCAGCGAAATCAGCATCACAATATCCTATTAAGCTGTAATCACTTGATTTTCTATAAAACAAACCCAGATTAGTAGTACCTTTCAGATACTTGAAAATTTGCTTAACTGCTGTTAAGTGAGATTCTCTAGGATCTGATTAGAATCTAGCACAAATGCAAACACTGAATAGAATGTCAGGCCTTGAAGCCGCCAGATAGAGAAGAGAACCAATCATACCTCTGTAGACCTTCTGTTCTACCTTTTTACTTACCTCTTCTCTTTCCAGAATGCACGTGGGATGCATTGGAATCTTTGATGGCTTACATTCTGAGAGATCAAATTTCTTCAGAAGTTCTCTAACATATTTGCTCTGATGAATGTAAGTTCCTTCTGGGGTTTAATTAATCTGAATGCCCAGAAAGAAATTTAGTTCCCCATTAGGCTCATCTCAAATTCTACCTGTATGCATTTAGCAAACTTTCTTCCCAGAGAGGGTTTAGTGGATCCAAATATGATGTCATCAACATAAATCTGACAAACTAAAATGTCATTCTTAACTGTCTTACAGAACAAGGTTGTGTCCACTTTCCCTCTGGTGAATTCCTTTTCTAGCAGGAAGTTACTTAGTCTTTCATACCAAGCTCTGGGAGCTTGTTTCAGACCATAGAGTGACTTATTTAGTTTGAAAACATATTCTGGATTTTTGGAACTTTCAAAACCATGGGGTTGGTGCACATATACCTCTTCTTCTATATAGCCATTGAAGAATGCACTCTTAACATCCATCTGATACAAAGTGATGCCTTTATTAACAACAAATGAAATTAAGAGTCTGATAGATTCTAACCTGGCGACTGGAGCAAAGGTTTCTGTATAGTCTATCCCCTCTTGCTGACTATAACCTTGTGCTACCAGTCGTGCTTTGTTTATGATGATTTCACCTTGTTCGTTCAGTTTGTTTCTGAACACCCATTTTGTACCAATGACATTGAATCCTTTTGGTTTGGGAACTAGATCCTATACGTCATTTCTTGTGAATTGATTTAGCTCCTCTTGCATTGCTAGAATCCAGTCATTGCCCAGAAGTGTTTCATCAATTGTTGTTGGTTCAATTAGAGAAACCAGTCCCATGAGGGATTCTTCATAGTTTCTGAAGGTAGATCTTGTTCTGATTGGATCTTCCTTCCTTCCTAAGATTGTTTCTTCTGGGTGATCCACGCTGCTTCAGGATGGTCTTTTCTGGAGTTGATCAACAGAAGGTGCTGGATTGCTTGCAGTGACTCTTTCTGATGTTGAGGGAGTGTCTCTGTTAAGAGCTTCTGATGATTTGTCTTCAGTACCTGTGAGTTCAACTTCCATACCTGCAAGGAATTCATTCTGCTTTGACTTTTGAGAGTCAAGCTTATCATCAAAACGAACACTGATTGATTCCTCCACAATCTGTGTTTCTGTATTATATACTCTGTACCCTCTTGAGCGTTCAGAATATCCTAACATAATACACTTTTGTGCTTTAGAGTCAAACTTGTTCAAATGATTTTTTGTATTCAGGATAAAACATGTACATCCAAATGGGTGAAAATAGGAGCAGTTGGGCTTTCTGTTCTTCCATAATTCATATGGAGTCTTTTCCAGAATAGGTCTTATGGAGATTCTATTCTGAATGTAACACGCTGTGTTTATTGCCTCTGCCCAGAAGATCTTAGCAACGTTAGTCTCGTTGATCATGGTTCTGGCCATTTCTTGCAATGTTCTGTTCTTTCGTTCTACAACTCCATTTTGTTAGGGAGTTCTAGGACAAGAGAAGTCATGCAGAATGCCTTTATCATTAAAGAATAACTCAAAATCTTTGTTTTCAAATTCTCCACCATGATCACTTCTGACTTTGACGATTCTAAGATCCTTTTTATTCTGAACTTGGTTGCAGAAGGTAACAAACACAGAGTGTGACTCGTCCTTGTGCCTTAAGAACTTTACCCATGTCCATCTGCTATAGTCATCTACGATTACTAACCCATACTTCTTGCCACTGACTGAAGTAGTTTTAACTGGTCCAAATAAGTCAATGTGCAGAAGTTCTAATGGCTTGGAGGTGGAAACAACGTTTTTGGATTTGAAAGCTGGTTTTGCAAACTTGCCTTTTTGACATGCTTCACACAGAGCATCTGAATTGAACTTCAGGTTAGGAAGTCCTCTGACCAGATTGAGTTTGTTAATCTGAGATATTCTTCTCATACTAACATGTCCCAATCTTCTGTGCCAGATCCATTTCTCGTTGTTAATAGACAGAAGACACTTTACATTCTGACTTTTCAGTTCAGAAAGTTTGATTTTATAAATGTTGTTTTTCCTCTTTCCATTAAATAGGATAGTCCCATCTTTCTGACTAACAGCTTTGCATAAATTTTGATTGAAGATTATATCATAACCGTTATAACTTAATTGACTTATGGATAACAGATTATGCATTAATCCATCAACTAATAAAACATTACTTATAGAGGGAAGATTTCCATTACCTACTATTCCAGAGCCAATGATCTTTCCTCTCTGATTGCCTCCAAAGCCTACGTGGCCTCCAGGCTTAAGTTCCAGGCTTTGGAACATATGCCTTCTTCCCGTCATGTGTCGTGAGCAGCCAGAGTCCAGGTACCATGATTGGTGTTTTCGCTTTGCTGCTAAAGATATCTGCCACATGTATTATTTTATCCTTAGGTAGCCACATTTTCTTGGGTCCTGATTTGTTAGTTTTACCAAAACTCTGGTTGAATTTTGGTTTGACAAAGTAATCACTACTTGTATATTTTATTTCATGTGTGTGCCCATATATAAAGTGTGAATCAAGTGGAGTACGTTTTATAACTAAATCCATGGCAATTTTTGGTGTAGGTACCTTACCTTGATATCCTATCCCTTTCCTGCCATTTCTGCTAACTCCATAGATCGTTGAAGCCATTTTGCTTCTGTCTATGTTTTTAGCTAGAAACTTCTGAAAGCTGTGATCATACTCCTTGATGATCTCATCAGCATTGCTGGGAGTTTCAGGGATTGTTTCCTTCTGAGAATTTTGCAATTTGTTTTCTAATTTTAAAATTTTATCTTTTAACTCAGAATTCTCCAATTTGAGACTCTCAGTCTTATCAGAGTCAGAAGCAAGATTCCTTTTCAGGTTTCTGAATTTGACTCTGATCTGCTGATATCTTTCCAGAATTTCATTAAGGCTTTCAGCTAGTTCAGCCTTAGTAAAGTTTATAGTAAAGTCAGGGAATACCTCTTTTGTATCTGATTCAGAGTCTGACTCAGAAGCTTCACTGTCTTCTGTTATGTTTGCCATGAGAGCTATGTTTGCTCTTTCATCATCTGATTCTGAGTCAGCTTCAGATGTGTCAGAATCATCCCATGTAGCCATGAGACTTTTCTTCTTTTCCTTGCCAAACTTCTTTTTGGGCTTCTCCTTCTGAAGCTTTGGGCAATCACTTTTGTAGTGCCCTTGCTCGTTACATTCATAGCAGATGATGTCTTTGTTGTTTGGCTTTATGTTTCCTGAAGAACCTTCAGATCTTCTGTGTCCAGAGGAGGATTCTGACCTTCTGTATCTGGAGAAAGATTCATTCTGATTTTCTGATCTTCTGGGATTCCTGAACTTCCTTTGCCTCTGCTTCCACAATTGGTTCACCCTTCTGGAGAGGAGAGACAATTCATCTTCTTCTGATGAGGACACATCAGAGGTTTCTTCCATAGCCTGCAAAACTTTGGAGTCAGATTTTCTGTTAGATTTTAAAGCTAATGGCTTACCTTGCTTTTGAGGTTCATCTGCTTCTAGCTCTATCTCATGACTTCTTAGGGAGATGACAAGTTCCTCCAGAGAGATTTTGTTGAGATCCTTGGCTAGCTTAAGCGCCGTGACCATTGGCCTCCATTATTTTGGCAAGCTTCTGATGATCTTCTTAACGTGATCAGCAGTGGAATACCCTTTGTCAAGAACTTTTAGACCAGCAACAAGAATTTGAAATCTTGAAAACATAGTTTCTATTGATTCACTCTCTTCCATCTTGAATGCCTCATACTTCTGAATGAGTGCAAGGGCTTTGGTTTCTTTGAGTTGAATGTTGCCTTCATGCGTCATTCTCAGAGAGTCAAACATATTCTTTGCAGTATCTCTGTTTGATATCTTCTCATATTCTGAATAAGAGATGGCGCTGAGAAGAATTGTTCTGGCCTTGTGATGATTTCTGAACTCACGCTTTTGCTGATCAGACATCATTTTCCTATCAATCTTCTGACCACGTCCATCCACTGGGTGTGTGTATCCATCAGTCACCATGTCCCACAGATCAGCATCATGGGCCAGAAAGAAACTCTCAATTCTGTCTTTCCAGTAGTCAAAGTTCTCTCCATCAAAGACTTGAGGTTTGCCACTGAATCTGTCTCTTTCTTCATTGTTGTCATTGCTGATGTTTTGACTTGGTCCTGCCATTGTGTTTTTCTGACGCTGGATCTTGTACTGACACGGTTAAGTGTTATAAGCTCAGAACCAGGCGCTCTGATGCCAATTGAAGATGTGAAAAACACAAGAAGGGGGGTTGAATTGTAAAACTTAAAACAAATGGTTTGATAACACAATATTTTTATCCTGGTTCGTTTGATCTCAAACTACTCCATTCCACCCGTCAAGGTGATTTCGCCTCTCTCTAACGAGGTCTTAATCCACTATTTTCAAAGGATTACAATAACTACTTTAACAACTGTTAAAGTCTTCTTGAGTACAACCACAGACCGGTTTATCTCAAGGAAATCTTTTACAAATAATTGAACAAGGATGTGTTAACATTTTCTAACAAAACAATATATCACAGCTGTGATAATTACACAACTTAAGCTTGGAATAAACTGAATTTTCTAAAGCGTTTGAATAAGCGTGGTTTTAAAGGCTTGGCAAATTATGTGAGTGCATGCGTGTGTCTTTTCTCAAGCAGACTTGTTTATATAGGCAAGGCAAAGATACATTGTCCATAAAGCCAGTTTAATGACAATAACGCACTTTCCTTTTGAAGAAGATCTTGTCTGAAGAGAGCCGTTAGCATTTAATTCTGTCTTGAATAATTAATAACGCTTCAGAGTCTTCTTTGCTTTAACTTATGATAACGCTTCAGAGTGTTGATGACTTGGTAAAGATATTTGATCAGAGTCAGAGTGTATTTGTTTATGCGCAGATTCTGGTCATCAAGCTTCAGCGTATAATCTGGTAGCTTCAACGTGTATCACATATTACTGATCTTCTGATGCTGATTCCATCAGAACTTCTGTATATACAAAACATAATTTTAAGAAGCATATTTGTTTTATATATATATCTTTGAATTTATTTATTCTTTGTATTTTGTTATCATCAAAACTCTAATCAGGATTTGTAGAATCAAACTATGTTCTAACAGATGAGTTGTAGGGAATTGGATTCTATTAAAAATTAGCCTTGTATGAGAAATTTATGATAAAGTATGAGAAATTTATGCCTGGTCAAAGTTTGGTTGACTTTTCCTATAAGAACCCTAATTTAGCAACTTTTGAGTTTTGATGAATTAGGAGCATTCCTTGAGGAATCATGATCAACCCTTGATCAAATGATGGATATCACTTCAAAATTTTATGTTGACCAAAAACATTGAAGTTTGACTGTATGTGGGTCACAGTTTACTTTTGACCTAGTACAGTTAATTTTCATGCATTTGAGCAGTTGACTGAGCAAACTTCTTGTGCAAGGCATGAAACTTGGCATGGATGATCTTGATAACATATTAGGGATATGGAAACCATTTGGGCCCCTTAGAACTCAAACATCTTGATGAGGAGGGAAACCCTAATTTGAGGCTCATTGTCTTAGAAGGAGGATTTGTCTGGTCAATCCTTAGGCATCCTTGGGCAAGTTAAGGACCTCTAGGAGTATGCTTTGAGTAAAATGAGAGAGCAAATTTTAGGGTACAACAATAACCATTATTCATAAATACCAAAAATGCAACGTTACTTGATTGGCTTCATAGAGCAAAAGTTTCAGGTTCTTTTAGTATTTAATCTTCTTTTACCTTGAATGCTCAAAAGGCTAGCGCCAATCTCACCTTCAGGTTGAAGACGATTAAATAGGGGCAGTAGTTGCACCCCAAAATTTGCTCTCTTCATTATGATCCTAATTGGCTTATATTTAACTACCATATGCATATATATTTCATGGTATCAAGGTTTTTCTCTGAAGAAAAGAAGCTTTGGGGATTTTATCTTTTGGAGTTGTTAAACTGATTTAACTGTCGATTCAATGTTTTGCGAATATTAAAAAATTTGTAACTCCGACCAGGTTCATCATCTCAAGTTGGTTTCTATATCAAAAGAATCATCTTGATGTGTATTCCATTTTGTATGTTTGGACCAAGAGTCGGTTCTACTAAGAAAATCTTTGAATATATGGATTAATCAAATATGTTCACACAAGAAAATTGTGATAGATGTTCACCCGTTTCATATTAAAAAATCATAACTCGGTCGATTTTTATCGTATCGAGCTAGTTCTGGTGGAATTAGTTCATAAATTGAGTTGGATAAATATTGGTTTCAACTTTCCAATTGAAATGATATCCCAAAGGCCTTATTTTTTGGTCCAAACCATGCACAACACATTGAAAATCTCGAACCGAGAAAATATTTTCATCAGAGACAAAAATTCAAAAAATCATAACTAAATCATCGTTCGTCTGATTGATCCCTTTCTTTTGGCAACACGTCACAAATTTTATTATCTTTGTTTTCTGTTTGATGGCCAAATCAAGATTCCATACGAATAATGACATGGAATTTTATGGTCATGTCGGGCTTACGCTTTCAAGTCAAGAAGCAATCCAATTGCACATCCAAGGCACAATTTACTCACACCATATAATCTCAAATATGACTTTTTTAAAAGGAGAGGTTCTCATAATTCACAAATATCCTCATAAATACTCTAACCTTTTCTCTCTAGTCTCTAAAAGATCAAATCAAGGTTCTACACTTTTTTTCATCAAGAACACAATAGTAACTTCATCAAGATCCAAAAGTCAAGATCAAGAGCAATTCTTCTCTGATTGTTGATCCGTTTGTTGTGATCTCTATACCTATGTCTCCTCTTTACTTCTATCAGTGAGTTTTCTTGAATTAAACACTTTTTAAATAAGTGATTATTTGAGAAACACTTTTTTTGATCAAGCATGGATTGAGTCTAGGTTGAATTTGAATTGAGAATTTAGATCTAGTACTAGAATTGTGATTTGATTTGATCATCATGTGTAAATCCAAAATTGGATAGTTGAATTAAGAGCTTATTGAATTAAGTTGATTTACTTGGAAGTACTTAATTTATGAAATAAATTGATGATGTTGCATGAAGTTTAATTGTTGATCCTTAACCCATTATGTGTAGTTTGAATCTAGACTTTGAATTATGCAAAATCATATGTTTGATGTTTGAAGATTTTGGGTTTGAGCAATTGCCTAAGACATGAAAGTGCTCAAAAATCTGTTAAAACTGCCTCTTACACGAGGGTAACCAGTTACCCAGTTATAGTAATCGGTTACCATCCATTCACTTAAAATTTTTAAAAACTGTTACGTCTTAACCGGTTAACCAGTTATGGTAATTGGTTACCCGAAAGTCAGTAGCATTTTCCCTCTATTTTGGCTTAAGGTAACCGGTTACCCAGTTATGGTAACCGGTTGTGTAATATGGTGGGAGAACTAACTTGGTTGTTTTGCATTTGATCGCAATTGTTGCGGATAGCAAGAGTTGCCACTGACTTTTCTTTTATCCAATAAGGAAAGGGTGAAAAGAACAGGAAAGACCTTTAGAGATGTTTTCTTAAGTTCGGGGGGTAGATTATGAAATGGGAAGGTGTTAGCACTCTTTTCATCCATAGTTATATATGGGCTCTTAGTTTCTTGCTAGATCACTTGCTTTGTTTGAAAATATGCTTTGTTGTGTGGGTTTGAAAATATTTAAAAAAAACGTCTTTGTAATGATTCTCGTCTCTATAAGAATGCGTACAAAGTGTTGGTTTTGAAAATAGTTCAAAGAGATGTTTGTTGTGGAAGATTTTTTTGAAAGTAATTTTGAAAAGTGCCTTTATAATGATTCTCGTCTCTATAAGAATGCGTACAAAGTGTTTTGACTTTTGAAAATGTTTCAATTGAAAGTGTTGGTGTAAAAATAGTTTTTTTTAGTTGTGAGCATGCAAGCAACTACAAGCGTTCTACCTACTCAAAAGGTATTTGTTCTTTTCCTCCTCCTTTATATGTTGCTATCTTACCATTGATTGATAAGAAGCCCCATCGTTGGATGTGAAGGGACGGGCATGGGTCAAGTCATAGAAGGCAACCTATGAGACGTTTTAGCAATTTTTGTTAGGGACTAGATCGTTTAACGAAGACAACATCGAGGGACTACGATATTTTATCGTGGGTCTTTGCTAAAACTCCCATGGTCGAGGGACACGACCATTTTCCAAGGAAACAAGTGAGATTACCCTAGAGGTGCATGTATGTGTAGTGTGTTTTATTGCATTCATTTTTGTCTTTGATTAGTGTGGTCTAAACGTTGGTTTTAATCTTACCATACACACCCTAGTTACTAACATTTATGAAAGCAATAAATATGAGGAAAATAAAGGTCCTACGCTATTAGAACCATATTGAACAGCAAGAAAATGTAAAAAAAAAAAATAAAAGAAGGGAAAACAAGTTCTTTGATCTAGGCAGTAAGCGCCCTTCGATTCGACTCTTTCTTTCTTCTTTTGATTGGGCCTGGAAGTCAGTGTGAGCATGCACCCTTCGATTCACCCTTTTTATGCTTTGTTTCGTTTGGGGACTGTAACCAGTGAGTATCGAAGTCTGTGACAAACAAAGAAAGAAAACACCCTTTTTAAAAGTGTGTTTGACAAACAAAGAAAACAAACCAAAAGATTAGAAACGAAAACAAACAGAAAAGGTGGAAACGAAAACAAACCAAAGGGTAATAATGATATTTAAAACGAAAGGAAATGGTTATTTACATGTTATGCTTGAAACTAAAGTTTTAAGGTTAAGAGGAATTACCTTGCTTGAAGTTGGAATGTGGGTTTTGGACTTGAGTTGCTGCCCTGGGATACTCTTGGATTCGAAGGAAAGAAAAAGGCTATTCGAAGGGGCAAGGAAACTTGGATTCGAAAGAAAGAACAAAAATGTAGTGTTTCTTTTTTTGATTCTTGGTTGAATAATGTATGAAGGGGTTTGAGATTTTTGTGAGAGTTTGAGAGTGTGTAATGATTCTTTTCACACCATAAAAGTTTCTTTAGCTACCAAAAAGCCCTCTTAGATGTGTTGTTGGAGCCTCTTATTTATAGATGAAATTGGCTAAGGTTTGGGGGGGGGGGGGATAAATGAGATTTGAACAAATTGGGTATGCTGTTTTTATAGCCTTTGAGGTGCAGTTTTTGTATGCCAATTTGGTGCAAATATGGGAGCAACGTAGCAGGACTGCTTTGCAGCAGTTTTAGAGTGTTGTGACCAGTGCAGCAGGCTTATACTTGGAAGCACATAGGACTCTAGACAACAAGCATCTTTGGATACTTCAACCTTTTGTTTTGACCACATAGGTCCAACCTTCGACCAGACTCTTCTTCAGAAAACAATATTTGGTTTCCACCCAAGGTGTGTCCTTCGAATGGATCATACGTGTATCTTAGAATGGACCATATGCAATTCTTCGAACGGGACACCAATGTTTGTCCTTCCAATGGGATGCCCAGCTTTGTGCTTCACACCCACCAATGTATATCCTTCGAATGGGACATCCAGCTATGTGCTTCAAATCCAACAATGTATATCCTTCGAATGGGACATCCAGCTATGTGCTTCAAATCCAACAATGTATATCCTCCGAATGGGGACATCCAGCTATGTGCCTCAAATCCAACAATGTATGTCCTTCAAAATGGGCCACTCATTGTGTGTCATAAAGTAGGAACTATGTGTGTTGAAGGTTTTCAAAGATGGGATCGAAGAAAGCTATTTCAAAGGGAGATATTGTCTAGCCGAAGCTAGTATGAAAATAGCCAAACCCCTGTGGGTGTTGGCATGAGGGAAGTTCCTGCCTTGTGAACTGAATCAAGCAGGAAATAGGCCCTTGCTTCCTGAATCGAAACAAACACTGTAAGAGGCCATTGCTGTATGAATCAAAGCAAGCATGTAAGGGGTCATTGCTCAATCGAAGCTTGTATGTAGGAGGCCACTTGCTTTGTAGGCGCTAATGTGAAGGATGTATTTGTATTACAGGCATGAAGGAAGTACTGCTAATGCTTGTGAATCGAAGGATGCATTTAGTATGTTGATGTTGGTGAATCGAAAGATGCATTAGGAGGCTGATGCTGGTGAATCGGAGGATGCATTAGGATGTTGATGTTGGTGAATTGAAAGATGCATTAGGAGGCTGATGCTGGTGAATCGAAAGATGCATTAGGAGGTTGATGCTGATGAATCGAAGGATGCATTTAGGAGGCTGATGCCCAAATGAGGCTTGTGAACCAAAGCTTGCTCAAAGGAGACCAGATGCTCAATTGAAACCCCTGAATCAAGGCTGCTCGAAGGAAGTTAGGTGCCTAATTGAAGCTTATGAATCAAAGAAAATTGTGCAGTCTTGAATCAGTAGAAATTTTATGAGAAAATTCCCGAGAAATGAGAGGGAAAATTTTGGGGTACAATAACTGCCCCTGTTCAATCTTCTTAAACCTGACGAGTTAGATTGACGAGTTTGTCATTTGTGACTTGAAGGTGGAAGATGATTGAACACTAGAGTGCCCAGAAATTTGCACTCGATGATGTGTTGGTTGATTGTGTAGGGAATGGGCTTAAAGATGCCATTTGGAGAGGTGATGGGGAGTTGTTGGAGATGGGCTTATAGATGCCATCTAAAGGTGGTTGTTGACAGAAATTAGACTAAGTATAAACTTGATTGTATCTTGAAGAATGCTTTTCAGGATTCCGTATCTGAAGGAGAAATGCTTTTCAGAACGAAACGCTGAAGGAGATGCTTTTCTGAATAAAACTTCTGAAGGAGATGCTTTTCAAAATGAAGTGCTGAAGGGGAAATACGTTTCATAACTCCTCTGAAGGAAATGTTTTTCAGAATGAAGTGCTGAAGGGGAAATGCATTTCATAACTCCTTTGAAGGAAATGTTTGTCATGTGGATAATTTCCCCGTCTACAATCAACCATTGACAGATAGTTGTTCTGTCTTGTTTCAGATATTAATCTGGAACTTGTTTTCGTTGTTCGTTGAGATAACAATACTGTATGGTTTAAGGTATTATTCTCTAACCTCTTTGAAAGAAAGATAGTTTCCCTAGCTTGTTTCAGGGGTTAATCTTTAATCTCCTAATGTAGATAGTTGTCCTGTCTGGTTTCAGGTATTAATCTACGATCAATCATTCACAAACAATTGTCCTGTCTTGTTTCAGGTATTAATCTGGAACTTATTTTTGTTGGTCATTGAGATAGCTGTTGTTGTACCCCAAAATTTGCCCTCCCATATTTCTCAACACATTTCAAGTGAGGTTCTCAAATTGCTCAAGGAAGTCCAAAGGTTAACCAGACAAACTCTCTCCTAAGGCAGTCTACCTCAAATTAGGGTTTCATGTTGCATCAAGATACTTGAGTCCAAGGGACCCCAAATTCTCACCATTGTCCTAATATGTTCTCAAGATCATCCATGTCAAGTTTCAAGCCTTGCAGACGAAGTTTGCTCAGTCAATTTCTCAAAGGCCTGAAAATCGATTGTGCTAGGGCAAAAGTCAACTGTGGCCCACATACAGTCAAACTTCAAGATTTTTGGTCAAAATTCTCATTTTGAAGTATTGTTCATCATTTGATCAAGGATTGATCATGATTCCTCAAGGATTGCTCACAATGCATCAAAACCCAAAAGTTGCTAAATTAGGGTTTTGTAGGAAAAGTCAACTCAACTTTGACCGAGCATAACTTTCTCATACTTTATCAAGAATGACACATCAAAATCTCATTTTGAAGAGTATGCAATGCCCTACAATGCATCTTCATCTACCAAGTTCAAAATATTCACACACAAGAAGTTATGAATTTGGACATTATAGGTCACTTTGAAAAGTCAACAAAAACACCTTTTTTTTCAAAGCTTCATACCTTAACATGGAAGACTCAATTGAGATAAGACCAAAAAGGTTGCTTAGAGGACATCTCAAGCTTTCTAAAAAGTCCAAGAACACCTTCAAAGAGTCAAAATTGAAGAAGTTATGCATTGGTGAAGTTGACCTTTTTTGCAAAATTGCCAAAAGTCAAAAGTGCCTCAAATTGCAATTTTTGTCAAATGGGACCAACTTTTTGTGCTTGTCTTGAGTTTGTAACATGGTCAACGACCCATGATCCTTCCCACTTGCCTTTATTTTATTGTTTCCATTTATTTTGATTTTTATTTCAATTAAATCAAATTAAATCAAAATAAAATCATGGAAATATCAAAATCATTTAAACCTTGAGATTTTATGCATATTTCAGGTCCCTTATACAGCTAGAAATGAAATCAAATCGTGCAAGGCCTATTTGTACACAAAAAGATTGGTTTTTGGCTTATTTTGGAAATATTTGCAAGAGAATCAAATCTTGATCAATGACCATAATTGAAAATGATTTAGAGCAAGCTTGTAAACCTAATTCACTCATTGATATATATTGAACAAATGCAGATCAAAAGAAAAAGGGTTTTAGAGGCGTGTAGAGTGAAGAATAACTTGCAAAAAATCAAGAAAAAGGCAATCTATTTTCACAGTTCCAGGCGCTTTCAAGTCTTTCCAAGCATTCCTTTCGTTTCCTGGGCGTTCAAGGAGTCTATACCAATCCTTAGAAAAAAAATTTGTGCGTCAAAACTCACTGTAAGTGTCTCACGACCTTGGCGTCTTTTTGAAATTCAATATCATGATTCTGGCACTTGTAGCATGAGTTACTTATATATTCTTGTTCAGTGAAGAATTTGCAAGCTATTGATAATGATTAATTGCATTTTTGCTAAACCTATAGAGATATTCCATTGTTAGGTTTTCTTGTTTCGTTTTGGGATTTTCTTGTATTGGTAAAGTTGGACCTAATAGAGGAGACCATCGGGATCAGCGAATCAAACCTAATCGATCCATGGTCTTGAACTTTATTTATATTGTCTGTATACAGTTTTTAAATGGTACAGGGTTATAGCTACATCGCCATGCCTGTAGGTAAAAGTTTAGAGTTTTAAATGACAGATCCAGGGAAGAAGACCATGGCGTGTCACACCTTTATTGTCCGGTTTAAATTCTGGCGCATTTATTTTGGCCAAAAGCTTTTAGTTCTGATCTATTTGTTTGTTCTGTTGTATTGATAAATTAACACCCAGCGTAGTTGGTCAGAAGAAGGAAGTCAGAAGTTCATAATTCTGGGTTCGATCCCAGGCATGAACTTTTGGCATTTCTTTTCCCCTCTGTATTCACCAGATCCAGCGCATGCACCTTCTGAGGATCACCTTCTGGGCGCATTAACCAGGACTGGATCAAACATCCTTTGGCCATAATCTGCTGGATCCACCAGGCAGGAGCAGGCCCATTATCACCATCCTCTGATCACCATCATCTTCTGGATCACCATCCTCTGATTACCATCATCTTCTGGACCACCATCCCCTGATCACCATCATCTTCTAGATCGTCATCCTCTGATCAGAGCCGCTAATACCAGGCCCTTTTTCTTTATCCTTCTTATATTCTCTTTTATATGTTTATTTTTGTTTTAATCATTTTCTAACACAAAAATTAACTTTTTTTTATAAAAACGCATAAAATCAATTTTCATCAAATTAGAACTTACGTTTTATTTATTTATTTATTTTGTCAAAATTAATTTAATTAGTTTATTTAATTTTAGGGCAATTTTAACCTTTTGTAAATAAATTAAAATAAATTAGAAAATTAGGGTTTTGTTTAATTTAATTTTTATTTTATTTTCTCAAAATAACCAAAATATAAAAATAGGCCAAAATTAATTAATTTTCTCAATTTAATTTAATTAGTAATTAGGTTTGTGTTTATTCATTAAAACCTTATTTTTCTTAAAATAATCAAAAACAACAAAAAATGATTTTTCTTTTAATTAGGTTTAGACGGGGTCAAAACCCTAGTTTTCTTTTGTTCTCGATTTATCGCGCGCATTATTATTTTTACAAATATTAATGTAACTGCTCATGGAATGTAATAGTTTAATTAGGACATTTTTCATTTATTTATCGTTTTACGGGTTTTTGGCTATGTAATTAATCCCCCTCCCCGAAGCCTTGTAATAGCGTAGCTTTACTTTCTGTATTTTAATTTTTGCAAATATTAACTGTTAGATGTATGATAATAGGATTGCATGACAAGAATGTATGTTAATTTTTAAATGGTTAGCAAACCCTAAATGTGCAAAGATAATAACTGAAATTGAATCACTTGCACATGCGCACTCCTAGGGTATACTCTCACTTCGGTTGCCTTCGGTAAACGATCATTAAGTATAGTGTGTTTTAGTGGTCGCTCTCTTGTCTAAACAAAGATCAAAGTCCCGTTCGGAAATGTTGCCTCAGAAAGGTCGCCTCAGAAATGTTGCCTTGAATATGATCTTAAGACATTAGGGTTATTACTAAGACGTCCTAACGTTGCTTCAATGATTGTACGTCCCTTTCGAATTGACCCTTACAACTCCAACGATGGTGCTACTTACTCACTAATAGTGGGATAATGCTGTCTAAAGGAAACAAGAATAGAAACATTATTTTTTTGAGTAAGTAGATGCTAGTAGATACTTGCTCAATAAACAAACTTTTTCTACACTTACACACTTTTCAAAAAAAGTTTTCAAAACGACTTCGTAACAATCTTGAAGACAGAAGCAAGGGTTAAATAGAAGTAAAACAAAAACTTTTCAAAACACACAAACACGGAAGAAATTTTTAAAATGATGAGCAAGTACCTAAGAGCCCGTAGAAAACTATGGATAAAAAGGGTGCTAATACCTTCCCTTTCTATAATCTACCCCCCGTACTCAAAATCTCAAAAAAGGAATTTTTCTGTGCTTTTTTTCTTTCTAGTTGGATAAAATAAAATTCGGTGGCGACTCTTGCTTACCGCGACATTTTGCAAACACAAACACAACGCAAACCAGTATTTTCCTAAAAACAGTCTGGTTCTGCCACCGTATCACAATTGTCCTGTCTGGTTTCAGGTATCAATCTCTGACGTTAGAGAAAGAAAGATAGTTTCCATGGCTTGTTTCAGAAGTTAATCTTTGATCTGCTCATGTAGATAGTTGTCATGTATGGTTTCAGTTATTAATCTATGATTAATCATTCACAGATAGTTGTCATGTCTTGTTTCAGGTATTAATTTGGAACTGTTGGAAATTGGTGAAGATACTTTTCTGCTTGCTAACTTTCCTGAAAAGGGTAAAGAGTCAGCTGTATGCTGTGTCATGATGCATGAGATGCATCGAGTAATGATGTTCTTAAAATGAATGATATTGTGATATATGAATTTGTGCTGCATATGCTATGATGTTTGTAGAATGATGTATGAATGCAATGTATGAATGCATTAGTTTTTCTATTGCAGCGTTGCTGAACTAGGGAAAATAAGTCTTCATATTTTGTTGGAGTTGAAATGCTAAGAGACGGATTTCCGTTGTTAGAGAAATGAGCTCTGTTGGGGAAGTGAAACATCGTAAAATGCTTGGGAACCTTTACCAAACCTTTGTTTGGGAAACCCAAGAAGCTTAGGCTAAGGGATTCTTTGAGATACAGGGTAAGTAACTGGAAATTTTTGTTCCACTGGGGGATATAAGAATACCTGACATCATTAGATTGTATGCTGAGGATGTGGCAGTAATTTTATAGTAGGATGTCTCTGCCTCTATACCCGCTGGAGAAAGTATTTACGGGGATTTGCA
Source organism: Vicia faba (assembly GCA_948472305.1). Classification (NCBI taxonomy): domain Eukaryota; kingdom Viridiplantae; phylum Streptophyta; class Magnoliopsida; order Fabales; family Fabaceae; genus Vicia; species Vicia faba. The sequence goes on from CATIWC010001154.1 coordinate 70,188, forward strand.
GATGGCCTTTAGACATTGTCCGATTTCTAAAAGTCTGTAGTAACTGTCTTTCTTTTTTATTTATGTGCGTATTTATAAACAATAATCACATTCAAATGCATATGTTCAACAATAATCACTGGACGTTTTTGCAAACAAAACCAGAAAGTTAAAAAAAAAAAATTTGCACTTTCAGAGAAACAACTTTGTATTAATTTGAAGAGGTTTTGCCTATAATAGGTGTTTTTGTACAAGGAGACGGACACCCTGGTAAGAGAATGCTGTCATAAGAATGAAAACTACACAAAAATAGTATACAAAGAAAAACAACTATGTGAAATGATCCCAATGGGTTCCCACTCTGCTATTGCCTTTATGTCTTTGAGCGTTGTGATCGGTGGATCTGGAACTGACTGTTTAACGCTGGTTCGCGAAATGTCGCGGAAGCAAGAGTCGCCACCGTCTTTTATTTTCTCCAAAGGGAAAGGACAAAAGCACAGAAAAATTCCTTATAGAGATTGCTCTCGGTTCGAAAGGTAGGTTATATAAAGGGAAGGTATTAGCACCCTTTCTATCCATGGTTATCCATGGGCTCTTAGATACTTGCTCACTTGTGTTTTCAAAAATGGTTTGTTTGCTTTTCAACTGTGGGTTTTAAAAAGTTTCTTTGAAAATTCCAGTTCGACTCTTGTATCGGTCCTCAAGAGTGTTTGAAAAATTGCTTTCGAAAGCTTTTGAAAATGTGTTGGTGTGAAAAGTATTTTTGAATTTGTTTTGAAATTTAGAGCAAGTACCTACGAGAACCTACCTACCCTAAGGAATTCGTCTGTGTAAATGTCCTTTAAAGTAATGCCATCCCACCATTGAGAGGTAGGTAGCACCACCGTTGGAGGTGTTCGGGTCAATTCGAGTTTAGGGACATGGTGATCACCAGAGCAATGGGAAGACACCTTAGAAGCTACCCTCATGCCAGGTTCCCGGATCATGAGGACTTACTAAGACATCCTCTACTCGACGATCACCTTTCGAGGCAAGGCAACAGTGAGGCGTACCCTAGGGGTGGTGTGTGCGATTTGTGTGTCGTTTTCATTTGCATTTATCTTGTCATGTTATTGGTGTTCTACGCTTGTTTTTATTTTTGTCCATACATTCTTTCATGCTTTGTTTAACAGTTAAAAATATTGTGGGAAAGTAAAAATTCTAAGCTATTACAAAAGGCGCGGGTCCACATCGCCAAAATTTCTAGAACCCGATTTGACAGAAAATAAGTAAATAAGATAAATAAAGAATTAAAAGTGCGAGAAATAAAGATTACATGGCTTTGGGAGAGATACATCACAATTATAAGAATAAAAATAAATATGCGAATTAAAAACGAGGGCGTTGGATTTTTTTGCAGAATTAAAATTACATGGAATTAATTAAAAAAGAAAAGGAGATGTTTTTGGTATTTTATGATTTTTAAGATTTTAAGGAAAAAGAATTAATTAAAATAAATACTAACCCTAATTCTAGTGGCTTTTAATTTATTAAGAAAACATTGAATTTTAACCTAAATTAACCCTAATTTTTATGTACAAATTTAATTATAAAGAATAAATATTTAATTATTTAATTATTATGGGATAAGAGAAAAGAGATGAAAATTAATTAAACCCTAATTCTATGTTTTTTAGATTTTTATTATGAAAATATTAAAATTACAACCTAAGTTAAAACTAAATTAATTTACAATTTTATAAAAATGCTTAAAATAAAATATCCATAATATTTTTTCTCTTTTCTGATTTTTTTTGTGTTTTATGTTTTTATGAAAATAATAATTAAATTAACAGAATTAATTAAAAAAATAATAATTGAAAATAAAGAAACAAAGAAAAATAAAAAATAATGGAAAGGGTTTGCAAACCTGGGGGTTCAGACCCCAAATAGGAGGTGAGGCCTTAGTAAATCAGGCCCATTTACCCTGGTCCATTTGACTTTCTCCAGGGAGTATGCTGGCGCGTTGACTGGGACTCACCATGTATCTTGGATCTGGACCTTTGATTTGATGCAACTGGCGCGTGGACAGATAGATTATGAAGGTGTATGATGATCCTTGATATTGAACCTGCATGGAATCAGTAAGTACAAAATAATATGAAGAGGGTGAAGACCTGGGGCTCGAACCCAGGTCATGTACTTTGCCATCACTACGCCTTGCCAGCTGAACCAATTCACGCGTGTTAATATATAATAACGAATAAATATTATAAAAGAAAACAAAAGCATTAGTGGACTTTGCGCGCGAATTTTCAAACCAGCCAATCGTTGGCAGCCACGATATCATCTTCTTCGTTGGATTTTATTTTCCTGAAACGTAAACATCATAAGCAACGATTTTCAAATGTTGCTGTAGACACCATACAAGAAAATAACGATTAGCCACTGGACGCTCATAAATTGAGCGCGACCCTATCAATGAGTTCGTATGAAGGTCCTGGTTAGGATAGTCTAGGTCTTGTGTTCCAATTTTTCCTTGTTTCAAAACCCCTAATTCCAAGTCCTGTAAACCCTAGAAAACAATAATGGCATAATCGCGTATAATGCATAAAAATACAATTGAATCATTGGGTTAGCATCAGAATCAAATGACAAACATGAATCAAGCTTTAAATTTCACAAAGAATGCATGGATTAAGATGCACGACTATGAAATTTTTTGTGCACAGGTCCGGTTCGTTGTACCAATTCTTTGAGTTTTGATGAATGTTTTTGATTGCAAATCGTTCTATGAAGCTTCAGCAAGCTAATGAAACAAAAATCGTGCCTTGAATCGCCCTAGAATGAGGTTTTCAGTTTTGAGTTTCTTTGCAAAAATTTCAAGTTTGTGAATTAGTTTCTAGCGCAGCTCAATGGTTCCTCTGATTAGGTTTTCGTTCTATGCTTATGTATGAATCAATTTGGTCAACAAACTTGATCAGAATCTCTTGCATTCATGGCTTTTGAGATTTGATTTTCAATCATATTTTTTCAATCTTTTTCATGCAATTTTGTACCAATCATGATCCAATCTCTCCAAATCTTTCCATATTTGATTATGCACGAATTATTGAGTAGATTTCATGCACAAAAAGATTGTAAAACTTAGGTTAAATATTTTTCATGTATTTAATTTAATTTAAATGAATTATTATTAATAAAAATTCAAATAAATAAATAAAAAATGAAGAAATACTTCCCATTGGGCCAAATGGTCGTGCACATGCTTGGGATGATGAATTGTGGAAGAAAAATGGGCCCATTAGCAATTTTAGGTCATTTGAACCAATGTTGACTTTTCAAAATATCCAAAAATTTCCCAACTTCCACAAGGCATAACTTGCTCAATTTTTAAGATTTTCTCATGTTCTTGGACATTTTGGAAAGGTCTTTGAGTCCTCTAACCAATGTATTTGGTCCCATGTCATTTTGATTTACCAATATCAAGTTATGGCCTTTGACTTAAAGTCCCTTTTTGTTGACTTTTGAAAATGACCTATAATGTTGAAATTGATAACTTTTTGTGAGAGAATTTCTTGGACTTGAAGTATGAAGATGAGTTGTAGGAAATGTCTTTATCTTCAAAATGAGCTTTGGATGGGATTTTTATGATAATCCATGTGGAAGTTATGCCCTGGTCAATTTGCAGTTGACTTTTTCAACTGTCCAAATAAGGAAACTTTTGCATCTTGATGATTTTTGAGCCAAGCTTTGAGAATCATGATCAAGCATTGATCAAATGATTTTTAAGGCTTAAAAATGAGATGTTGACCAAAAATTTGAACTTTTGACTGTCAAATGACCATTTTGCCCCTACAGTTGACTGTAGTGCAATTTAGGGTTTTGACTGTGCAATTTTGAGCTGAATGTCTTGAAACTTGGTATGAGGATGCTTGACCATGTTTGTAGGCATATGAGACTTGATTGGACCCTTGGAAACTTCATTTTCTTGATCAGAACCAAAACCCTAATTTTGCCTGCTTAGGAGACCCTTACACTGTGCAACCCTTGGGGAATTTTGAAGCTTGACTTGGAAAATCTTTGAAGAATATGGGAGGGAAAATTTTGGGGTACAACAGTTGCCCCTGTTCAATCTTCTTAGACTTGAGGATGCAGATTGGCTGACGTGCCTTTCGTAATCCGAGGGTAGAAGATGATTGAACACTAGAGTGCCCAGAAATTTGCGCTCACATAGTAGCAGTGTAATGATGGGAATGGGCTTACAGATGCCAGTTAGAGATTGGTGAATAGGATGATGGGCTTATAGATGCCATCTGGATGTTAATCGCATAAGAGATTTCTTAGCGAGAACCTGCATACCTCAGCATGAACGGTGAGAGAACCTTGGGTGACTTTAACTTCAACTACGCTCGTTGAGAAAATCTTGGGATTACCACCTCTGCAGGATCGGGAAGAGAACCGATAGGCAATTATAATCTCAAAAGCGAACGTTTGAGAAAAACCTGAGCTGGAATTATCATCTCACGCACCGTCGGGGAGAGAACCATAGGAAATTATAATCTCAAAAGCGGACGTTTGAGAAGAACCTGGAATGGAATTATCACCTCACGCACCGTCGGGGAGAGAACCATAGGAAATTATAATCTGAAATGGAATTAACATCTCACGCATCGTCGGGGAGAGAACCATAGGAAATTATAACCTGAAATGGAATTATCATCTCACGCACCGTCGGGGAGAGAACCATAGGAAATTATAACCTGAAATGGAATTATCACCTCACGCACTGTCAGGGAGGGAACCATAGGAAATTATAACCTGAAATGGAATTATCACCTCACGCACCGTCGGGGAGGGAACCATAGGAAATTATAACCTGAAATGGAATTATCACCTCACGCACCGTCGGGGAGGGAACCATAGGAAATTATAACCTGAAATGGAATTATCGCCTCACGCACCGTCGGGGAGGGAACCATAGGAAATTATAACCTGAAATGGAATTATCACCTCACGCACCGTCGGGGAGGGAACCATAGGAAATTATAACCTGAAATGGAATTATCACCTCACGCACCGTCGGGGAGGGAACCATAGGAAATTATAACCTGAAATGGAATTATCACCTCACGCACCGTCGGGGAGGGAACCATAGGAAATTATAACCTGAAATGGAATTATGACCTCACGCACCGTCGGGGAGGGAACCATAGGAAATTATAACCTGAAATGGAATTATCACCTCACGCACCGTCGGGGAGGGAACCATAGGAAATTATAATCTAAAATGGAATTATCATCTCACGCACCGTCGGGGAGAGAACCATAGGAAATTATAATCTGAAATGGAATTATCATCTCATGCACCGTCGGGGAGAGAACCATAGGAAATTATAATCTGAAATGGAATTATCACCTCACGCACCGTCGGGGAGGGAACCATAGGAAATTATAACCTGAAATGGAATTAACACCTCACGCACCGTCGGGGAGGGAACCATAGGAAATTATAACCTGAAATGGAATTATCACCTCACGCACTGCCGGGGAGGGAACCATAGGAAATTATAATCTAAAATGGAATTATCACCTCACGCACCGTCGGGGAGGGAACCATAGGAAATTATAATCTAAAATGGAATTAACACCTCACGCACCGTCGGGGAGAGAACCATAGGAAATTATAATCTGAAATAACTTCTACTGAGTCTTCATCAGAAAAATCTGTTGGGAGTCGATTTAGCTGGACTAGAGAAGGCCTTGGACTGGATAAGAAATCTTTGGAGTCGATTAACTGAACCGGTCTAGGTCTTGAAATATGATTGAGAATTTAGCTGAATCCTTCCTGAAAGGTAAAGGTCAGTCATATGCAATGTATGATATGGATCAAACAATGATGTTCTCAGCATGAATGAGGTTTGTATGATATGATGCATCTATGCATGCTATAATGATGTATGTGATGTTTTATGAATGTGTTTTTCGTCTAGGAAAGTAAATCCTTGACGGGTGCCGGGAAGTCGCTCCTGGGCTGACGTTGGAGAATAGATTTTGCTTCCGCTGGGGATGATAATTGCAAGAATACCGGTAGGAGAAGATGACTCCGTTGAGGAATAAACTTGGCAAATGGAAGATTCTGCGGGGCGAAAAATACTCTAGCGACCATGCTGGGGAGCAATACTCTGTGGGGATAGAGATACTTTGCTGAGTTGTTGATAATAATTTGCTGGGGATAAGAAGATTCTGTCGACGATGATCTTTCCATGGCTTTTGGCGGAGGATAACCCAGTTATATCCTGTTAAGGAAATAACTCTTTGAATAAAGCCGGGCGACGCGTTCGTGCTCTGCGAGGGATAAGCTTCCAGAATCTACTGGGAATAAGCTTGCTGCTTGGGGGAGGTGAATTCCAATTTTCCTGGGGGAACTGGATTGGACTCTCCTGGGGAAGTTTTGAATTGCGGGGGAAGTGATTCCTTTGAATGTTGATATACCGCCGGGGAACAATCTTTAGACCAAGACTGCCGGGGATGCTTGTTATGAATATGTATGCTGCTGGGGAATGTTGAGATCTGCTGGAGGATACCCAACTTCCTTAAGGCCTGATAATATAACTTGGAGAGAGTGTACTGTCTGCTGACTTACTCTCTGGGGAATTAAGATATGCTGGTCATGTTCTTTAGTTGAACCTACCTTGGTACCTTGGAGGATGGAACAATTAGATTGCTCAGACAACTCTTTATTGCCCCTGTTTCTAATGTTACCTGTAATTAATCCTTTGTTTCGTATGCAAATATTTATGAGTTAGCAAATTATTGTCAATGCATATATCACAAATTGAACCTTGGACGTTCTTCGCAAAACAAAACAGAAAAAGAAAAACAAGTGGCACTTTTTAACTGAAAAGTATATTTGTATTGATTTTGAATGGCCTGAAAATAGGCGTTTTGTGTACAAGAGGCTGACGTCCTAGTAAGAGGAACGCCGCCGAGCCAAAGAGTTTATACAAATTTTGTACAAAAGAAAATAAAACAGCTGTGTGAAATATGAATGATCCACTGGGTTTCAACTCTGCTATTGCCTTTATGACTCCGAGCGTCTCATCACTTGATGACCTTGGTTGAAGGTAAAGCTGACTGTTCGATGCCGTTTGAACTTGACGTAGATACCGGATTCTGGATGTAAAGTGATCAATGAGACATAGTATTACGCTTTATCCCTAATTTTTGCCTGGACCGCCCTTTCGGGTTTTCAGTCCACCGGGATACCCATTTTTGCCCAAGCCACCTTTTCAGGTTTTCGACTTGCCGGGTGTACAGATTTTTTTTATATTTCATCCCTTCATTTTTCCCGAACCCTTTTGGTTCGACGGGAAGCCCTAATTTTTGCCTAGGCATGTCAGCCTAGCGGGTCTTTTTTCATGCGTAGTATCTTTTTACTATGTCTGCATTGGCGGGGTGAGGAAGGTCGTCACCATCCATGTTGGTCAATATCATTGCTCCTCCTGAGAACACATGCTTAACCACAAATGGCCCTTCGTACGTAGGGGTCCATTTGCCCCTTGGATCACTCTGAGGAAGGATGATTCGCTTGATTACCAGATCCCCAACTTGATATTCCTGTGGTCTGACCTTTTTGTTAAATGCCCTGATCATCCGTTTCTGATACGTCTGACCATGACAGATAGCAGCAAGTCTCTTTTCATCAATAAGGTTTAACTGATCAAGTCGTGTCTGGATCCAATCATCTTCGTTCAGATTTGCATCCTTCATTATCCGGAGAGAGGGTATTTGTACTTCAATCGGTAAGACTGCCTCCATACCATAAACCAAAGAGAAAGGAGTTGCCCCGGTTGACGTCCTAGATGAGGTACGGTACCCATGTAGAGCGAACGGTAACATCTCGTGCCAACCCTTATAAGTCACTGTCATCTTCTGCACGATTTTCTTGATGTTCTTATTTGCTGCTTCTACAGCCCCATTCATCTTCGGTCTGTAAGGAGAAGAATTGTGGTGCTGTATCTTGAACTGCTCGCAGAGCTCAGCGATCATCTTGTTATTCAGATTGGTACCGTTGTCTGTAATAATTCTTTCTGGGACGCCGTATCGGCAGATCAGGTTATGTCGAATGAACCGTGCCACAACCGTCTTGGTTACCGTAGCATAGGATGCTGCCTCGACCCACTTCGTAAAATAATCAATCGCCACTAGGATGAAGCGATGCCCATTGGATGCCGTAGGTTTAATCTCACCGATCATGTCTATACCCCACATTGCAAACGGCCAAGGCGCAGTCAGGACATTCAGGGGAACTGGAGGAACATGCACCTTATCTGCGTAAATCTGGCACTTATGGCATGTCCTAGAATGTTGGTAACAGTCAGCTTCCATTGTGGACCAGTAGTATCCTGCCCGAAGGATCTTCTTTGCCATAGTATGCCCACTGGAGTGTGTACCAAAGGTCCCTTCATGTAGCTCTTCCATGATCCTTTCTGCTTCAGTCTTATCCACACAGCGCAGTAAGGTTGAATCATGGTTTCGCTTGTACAATATGTCGTTGCTAAGGAAGAACTTTGCTGCAAACCTCCTCAGGAATTTCTTATCATTGACAGAGGCACCTTCAGGGTATTCCTGAGCTTCCAGATATCTCTTCACCTCATGGTACCAAGGCTTCTCAGTCACCAATTCAGTCTCGAGATCACAACAGTATGCCGGTTCGTCCAGTTTCCAGATGATGATTCGGGGAGCCTCATTGTCCCATTTGACCTTAAACATAGAAGACATTGTAGCTAACGCGTCCGCCAGCTGATTCTCTTCTCTCGGAAAGTGTTCAAAGGTTATTTCTGTGAAGTGGGGGATCAGGGTCAACACACATTCTCTGTAAGGAATCAGGTTTGGATGTTTCGTATCCCACTCTCCTTTGATCTGATTGATCACAAGAGCGGAATCTCCGAAGACACTCAGAAACTTGATCCTTAAGTCGATCGCAGCTTGAAGACCCATGATGCACGCCTCATACTCCGCCATGTTGTTGGTACAGTTGAAACATAGTCGGGCAGTGAGCGGAGTATGAGTGCCTTGAGGAGATATGATGATGGCGCCGATACCGTTACCCAAAGCATTGGATGCTCCATCAAAGTGCATAGACCATCGGGATCCTGGTTCAGGTCCTTCATCCGGTCTAGGTACTTCACAATCAGTTACTATCATGATGCTTTCATCCGGAAACTCGAAGTTCATTGACTGATAATCGTCTACGGCCTGATGTGCCAAGTGGTCTGCCAATACACTTCCCTTGATGGCTTTCTGGGTCGTGTACTGAATGTCGTATTCCGTCAAGATCATTTGCCATCTTGCAATTCTCCCAGACAGAGCAGGCTTTTCGAATATGTATTTTATAGGATCCATCTTTGAGATCAGCAAGGTGGTATGAGTCAGCATATACTGTCTCAGCCGGCGAGCAGCCCATACCAAAGCGCAGCAAGTTTTCTCAAGCAGTGAGTATCGGGTCTCACAGTCGGTAAACTTTTTGCTAAGGTAATAAATGGCATGCTCTTTTCGGCCAGACTCGTCATGCTGCCCCAGCACACACCCCATTGAGTTGTCGAGCACTGTCAGGTATAGTATCAGAGGTCACCCTTCAACCGGTGGCATAAGGATGGGTGGTTCTTGGAGATACTCTTTGATTCTGTCGAAAGCAGCCTGACATTCATCGTTCCAACGTACTACCTGATCTTTTCTTCAGCAGCTTGAAGATTGGCTCACAGGTAGCAGTTAGGTGCGAGATGAAGCGAGCAATGTAATTCAGGCGTCCTAAAAAGCCTCTGACTTCCTTCTCTGTCCTAGGAACTAGCATCTCTTGAATAGCTTTAACCTTGGCAGGGTCCACTTGAATACCCTTATCACTGACCACGAAGCCTAGCAACTTTCCCGATCTTACCCCGAAGGTGCACTTGTTCGGGTTCAATCTCAGCTTGTATAGTTTCAACCGGTCAAACAACTTCTGCAGATGATCTAGGTGCTCTTCTTCTGTCTGGGACCTTGCGATCATGTCGTCCACATACACTTCTATCTCATGATGGATCATATCATGAAATAAAGCAACCATGGCACGTTGGTAGGTTGCCCCAGCATTCTTCAGCCTGAATGGCATGACCTTGTAGCAGAAGGTGCCCCACTGAGTAACAAATGTAGTCTTTTCCATGTCTTCAGGTGCCATCTTGATCTGATTGTAACCTGAAAAGCCATCCATGAAAGAAAACACCTTGTGCTGAGCTGTATTATCAACTAGGACATCAATGTGAGGTAAAGGGAAGTCATCCTTGGGGCTGGCCCTGTTTAGATCCCTGTAGTCGACATACATTCTGACTTTTCCATCCTTCTTTGGTACCGGCACCACATTAGCAACCCACTGAGGGTAAGAAGTCACTGCAAGGAACCCAACATCAAACTGCTTCATAACCTCGGCTTTAATCTTTTCAGACATCTCTGGACGCATCCGGCGGACCTTTTGCTTTACCGGAGGGCAGTCTTCCTTAGTTGGCAAGTGATGGACCACAATATCGGTATCCAACCCGGGCATTACTTCGTAGGACCAGGCAAAGATCTCCATATAATCATGCAGCATTTGAGTCAACCGTTGCTTCACGCTGAGCTCTAGGTTGGCACCAATCTTTACCTCTTTCCTGTCTGCCTCTGTACCCAAGTTTATTGTTTCCACTGGCTCTTCATGGGGTTGAATTGCCCTCTCTTCCTGAAGCAACAGTCTTGCAAGCTCGCCAGGCACTTCGCAATCATCTTCACCTTCGTCTTCGGCTAAGTTGATCGGATTTTCGAAGTCATAACTGGCAGTAGCAGAGTCGTTATCAGTGAGATCCGGAGTGGATTGAAACCTGTATGAGTGAGTGTGTGTGTAAATACAGCTGTTTTGAAATATATGTAAAGGAAAGAAAGACAGAAAAGGAGCATAAGATTTGCAATGCAAAAATACGTCCAAGATTTTCATTCATGATATATGAAATGACAATTTATATGCCCTCACAAATGAAACCACGGTGCCTCGGGTAAGACATCGGGCCATAGAGTTTATTTATTGTTTATTACAAAATAACGAAACAAAGAAATTTATTACTGCGTCACAAAGGTAACAGGAGTATGGTCTTTGGCAATCCAATTGTTCAACCCGCCTTCAGTCGTCGGGTAGATCCAACTATTGAATTCTGCTTCATCCACTTCATTGTCTTCCCCAACAGCATTCACTCCTGGATTTGTAATGAATACAGGAGGTCTTCCGATCTTTGTTTTCCTCATAGCTTTCTGACCCTCAGTAGTAAAACCCAGCCCAAATTTATCAGTCTTCTGTGTAAAGTCTGGAAGCCTGCCCCAGTTAGCACCTTCACCTTTCTGAACCACAGCCCGGGCGTCCTTCAGGGAAGCCATCTTCAAAGGAACAATTTCTTCTGCTGCTGTTTCTGTTGCTGCTGCAATTGGAAGCACCTCCTCGAAATGCTGAAAGGGGGTCTCAATAAACTCCCCGTCCATCTCAATGTATCTGAAGGAATTTAGATGGCTTACCATGTACTCCTCTTCCCCTTGCACAGTGACGATCTTCCCTCTGACGGGGTACTTCAGCTTCTGGTGCAAGGTAGAGGTCACTGCCCCAGCCTTATGTATCCAAGGTCGACCCAGTAGACAAGAGTAAGATGGACGGATATCCATCACATAAAATGTAGAGTCAAACACCTGAGAGCCCACACGAATCGGAATGTCAACCTCTCCATGAACCATCCTCTTTGAACCATCAAAGGCCCTGACGATGATATTGCTGGGTTTCAATTCCAGGCCTTCACAATCTAAGCGGTCTAAAGCCTTATTGGGCAACACATTCAAAGAAGAACCAGTATCCACCAATACATGTGCCAAGTTAGTGCCCCTGCATTCGATAGAGACATGCAGAGCATCATTATGGTCTCTTCCCTTCGCAGTTAGGTCAGCATCTGAGAAACCCAAGCCATTGTCCGCTGTCAGATTTGCTACGCAATCAGTGAACTGGACTGCAGATGTCTCATGTGGCACATGGGCCGTCTTGAGGAATGAGATTAAGGCCTTAGCATGGGCCTCGGAGCACAGCAATAAAGAGAGCATGGAGATCTTGGAGGGCGTGTGCCCCAGCTGTTCCACAACATTAAAGTTACTCTTCTTTATAATCTTCAGAATTTCCTCCATTTCTTGTTGGGAGGCTTCAGCAGTTACAGGTATAGGTGCCTCCATCTGGGCAGGCTCAACTTCAATTCCTTTGCCCCGAGCATTGGATGACTCGGCAGCAGGAGAAACAATTGGATCAGCAGCAGGAACAGGTACACTTGTAGGAGTTATAAGGAGTGGTCTTCGAGCAGCAGGCGGTGCAATATCAGGCGAGAAGAGCCTGCCACTGCGGGTAACCTTGGCTGGGCCAGTGATATCACAGATGCTGGCGCCAACGTTGAACTCTTGTTTAATCCCATTTACATACACATCTGCCCCATAATGCCAGGGGACAGCTTTATCTGATACATAGGGAAGAGGCCCCGGAACAGTGATAACTACAGGTGCAACAGTCATGATTTGAACAAGCTTCTTCGGGAGAACCTGAATTGGATTATTGAATATGGTAACCACAGAAACTTCTTCCACCGGAACCAACTGAACAGCAGACTTCTTAAACAGAATCTCCTTGCTATCCATTAGGCTTTGGATGCCTATCTTCAGCAAGGGACAACCGGATGGGGACACAGCACAGAACAGGCAACCCTCACTGTAACCCGGAAATAAACCGGCCAGCAGCAGGTTCTTCTTGACGGTCTTCAGAGGAGTGGCTAGATCATCCACAGAAACAGCATAAACATCTTCGTCCACAGCATTTACCCCGTGTTGAGGCATAGGAGCAGTAACTACATTCGGCCTCTCAGGCGCTTCGAACTGTATCTCCTTCGCGTCGATAAGGTCTTGCACCTTACTCCTTAACGCCCAACAGTCATCAGTAGAATGCCCCGGGCTATCTGAATGGTAAGCACAACGAGCATTCGGGTTGTACTTAGGAGATGCAGTGTTTGGGAACTTCGGCGCCTCTCTGACGGTTACCAAGTTGGTTGAGAGCAACTGTGGTAAGATCTGCGACAAAGTCATACTCAAACGGGTAAATTCCCTTCTGGGTCTCTCAGCCCTTGGTTGGTTAGCTTGCCGAGGAGCGGCTGCAGGCTTAGCAATCGTCACCGCACTGACAGCTTGGCGGCGCTCAAATCTTTCTGATCTCCTGGAACCATACACGGCACTGGCCTCCTTATTGAAGGGTTTCTTCTCGGAACTAGATGATGCACCCTTCAGAATCTTTCTAGACTTCAACCCAGCCTCAATTCTCTCTCCAGTTAGAATCAAATCAGTGAACCCTGCAGACGAATTCCCGATAAGATGGTTGAAAAACGGCCCAGATAGGGTCCCCAAGAACATGTCTACTAACTCCCGATCAGTCAACGGAGGCTGCACCCTGCCAGCCAGGTCTCTCCACTTCTGAGCGTACTCCTTAAAACCTTCGCTTGAACCTAACGACATACCCTGGAGTTGGGTACGTGTAGGGGCAAGGTCGGCATTATATTGATACTGCTTGTAGAAAGCAGTAGCCAACTCCTCCCAGTTACGAACCTTGGTCCCATCCAGCTGATAGAACCATTCGAGATGAGTCCCTGAAAGACTCTCCTGGAAGAAGTGGATCCACAAATTTTTATCCGCTGAGTATGGTTGAATTTTCCGAACATAGGACCTGAGATGTAGCTTGGGACAAGACGCCCCGTCATATTTAGGGAAAGATGGTGCTTTGAACTTCCGAGGAATAATCACACCAGTAGACAAACCCAGATCTCCGAAATCCAACCCAGGTACCTGTTGTATCTCCATAGCATTCAACCTATCTTCCAGTTGCTTGTAACGGTCTTCTGCCGGAGGATACTGCTCTTCATCAAAATCAGTCTCGTTGTCGGAGACTACCGGACTAGGAACCCTTGCCTCTTGAGGAGTGCTCTTGCCAACAGAAGAACCAGCCTCTTCTTGCTGCAGAGTGTTGCCAAACCTTCGGCCCGAGTTGAACAGAACAGTTCTTCTCTTCTTCTTCTTCTCCTTCTTCAGGAGCATAGCCTTCAGCTCTTCTTGGCCTTGAGCCAAACCCTTGATTAATTCCTGAAACTGCGCATTCTGCACCTGAAGAGCTTTGATAGAGGTCTCAGTTGATGACGAGTCAGGATTCATGATGCTGAAATAAACAGCGAAGAACTGTAAGCAACCTGAAAAGAGGAAAAACCTGCTATGCACATGATGTATGAAATGCGTATGAATTATGTTTTCAAAGACAATCGGGAATCAACTTTGTAAACAAAAAGGAAGACACTTCATTAGATTCAACTTTGAAACTGAAATTATTCAACAGGTTGCCCTTAGGCGTTACATGAAAGGAAATACTGAAAAGGAAATAAAACTGTAAAAGCACATCTGGAGCTCCTTATTGATCCCATGGTCTCCTCTTCTCAGTACGGATGTAGGCATTCAAAGCTCTCTCATTCTCCAACTGTTTTGTCAGCTTCTGGATCTTTGATTCCTGCTCGTTGAACTTTTCCCGGTAAGAATCCCGCTCTTCTCGTAGTTGCGACCAAGATCTCTTCAATGTCTCATAATCAGTAGGTATCTGAGGAGGAAGGACAGTTGGAGGAACACCATCTTTGTCAGGACACTCAAGAATGACGGGTCTGACAGCTTCATACGGCATACCTAACTTCTGAGCACGGATGCGAACCCATTTGTAGTAGGCTTCCATAGGTAAAGAGGTCTTTGGCCCTAACTCTTGTGGGTCAGCTTTATGAACTTTGTCCCAAGCCTTAATGAACCTACGACACAGCTCGTCACTATCCACCTGAAATTCAAAACTGATGTGAGGCACCAACATCTCATGGGGACCTGCTCTTCTTGCTCTTCCAAACTGATGGAGTGCTAGACATGGATTGTAAGAGATCCCTCCTTGGGTACCAATCAGAGGAACATTAGGGTATTCCCCGCATCGATCAATAATAGCTATCTCATCCAAACCTCTACAAGTCCAAATGATGTCTTTATCGGTGAGAGACATTAACCTATGAGCCCAACCTATTCCTTCTTGGTTCTTCAGCACGAACTTAGGGAGGTGCGAAATAAACCACCTCACCAATAAAGGGATATAACACCATAGGGTTCCTCGTCTTCGGGTAGTACGGGCATGAAGTTGTTGCAAGATGTCACCCAAGAGAGTGGGCACAGGATTCTGAGACATAAAGATCCTTATGGCAGTGACATTGATGAAGTTGTCAGGATTAGGAAACAGGACTAACCCATAGATTAGGAGAGCCAAGATGTCTTCATATGCCCTAAAGTCCAGGTCACTCCAGAAACTGTTAGCTTTACCAATCAGAAACTTGGCCAAGAAACCCTTAACTCCGCTTCTAGTCACCCAGTTGTCTGTTACCTCTTGATGGGTCAAAGGAAGAGCTGCAACAACATCCTCAAGCCTGAGGGTCTTTTCCCAACCAGTAAAGGGAGTCTGATCCAAGATAGGGATACCAAGCAAATTAGAGAACTCTTCCAGGGTAGGGACCAGCTGGAAGTCTTGAAAGGTGAAGCACTGGTACAGAGGGTCATAGAACTGGGTTAGAACACTCATCAACTGTTGATCCCGCTTTGCAGTGACTAAACTGAGAAGAGAACCATGCCTCTGAATGAAGGAAGTGGTATTTGGAATTCTGCTAACCAACTCATCAAGCAACTCAGGTGAACGAACAAAGTTAAACCGGATAGTATTCCTTCGCACATGCATCATAATGTCCTACAAAACAGAGCAAAGGTGAAACCCTCTTGTCTTTGAAATGGTCAGTCCTTATGCAGGATGCATTCAATGCTTATGATGCTATGATGTTATGATAAAGCACCCCACATATAGATACAAAGGCAAACATGGTAAGGCACGCAAGTCACACAATGCAAGCCCCTAAAGTTTAGGCCAGCATGAGCTTTAGGTACTACCCTCTTTCAGTTTGTTGGTTCATACCTGTCCTAATCAAAAGTAACTGGGTTCTTAGAGGATCCCAATATCATTGACTACCCTCAATCGGTCATAACTCCAGCATCGCAATCTTTTCTTGCGGCCAGAACCATCACGAGAGTTTAGCCTCAATGGGCGTAGCATACTGCTACAATTCTAAAGGCCAAGTTGTGTCAATTAAGGTTCTAAGGTTGTTGGTGCTTAATGACTCCTTAGAAGACCCATATTCTCCTCGTTGCGACACAAGGGATATCGGTACAGACTAAGGTGCCACACCAACGTAGCCACTGCTTCACCCATGTCGGTCTACGCCGGACAGATCCCTCACAGCTTATGCTACCTAAACAAGGTATCCCCAGATCCAGGTTAGGATCTATGTAACTCCCATGCAACCCACAAATTTAAAGCAGACAAGTCAATACAATTGAAAACACAGTTATGAACTAACCCTAAGGTACACCTCACTTTATAAAGGGTCCCCAGCAGAGTTGCCAGTTCTGTGATCGGTGGATCTGGAACTGACTGTTTAACGCTGGTTCGCGAAATGTCGCGGAAGCAAGAGTCGCCACCGTCTTTTATTTTCTCCAAAGGGAAAGGACAAAAGCACAGAAAAATTCCTTATAGAGATTGCTCTCGGTTTGGGAGGTAGGTTATAGAAAGGGAAGGTATTAGCACCCTTTCTATCCATGGTTATCCATGGGCTCTTAGATACTTGCTCACTTGTGTTTTCAAAAATGGTTTGTTTGCTTTTCAACTGTGGGTTTTAAAAAGTTTCTTTGAAAATTCCAGTTCGACTCTTGTATCGGTCCTCAAGAGTGTTTGAAAAATTGCTTTCGAAAGCTTTTGAAAATGTGTTGGTGTGAAAAGTATTTTTGAATTTGTTTTGAAATTTAGAGCAAGTACCTACGAGAACCTACCTACCCTAAGGAATTCGTCTGTGTAAATGTCCTTTAAAGTAATGCCATCCCACCATTGAGAGGTAGGTAGCACCACCGTTGGAGGTGTTCGGGTCAATTCGAGTTTAGGGACATGGTGATCACCAGAGCAATGGGAAGACACCTTAGAAGCTACCCTCATGCCAGGTTCCCGGATCATGAGGACTTACTAAGACATCCTCTACTCGACGATCACCTTTTGAGGCAAGGCAACAGTGAGGCGTACCCTAGGGGTGGTGTGTGCGATTTGTGTGTCGTTTTCATTTGCATTTTTCTTGTCATGTTATTGGTGTTCTACGCTTGTTTTTATTTTTGTCCATACATTCTTTCATGCTTTGTTTAACAGTTAAAAATATTGTGGGAAAGTAAAAATTCTAAGCTATTACAAAAGGCGCGGGTCCACATCGCCAAAATTTCTAGAACCCGATTTGACAGAAAATAAGTAAATAAGATAAATAAAGAATTAAAAGTGCGAGAAATAAAGATTACATGGCTTTGGGAGAGATACATCACAATTATAAGAATAAAAATAAATATGCGAATTAAAAACGAGGGCGTTGGATTTTTTTGCAGAATTAAAATTACATGGAATTAATTAAAAAAGAAAAGGAGATGTTTTTGGTATTTTATGATTTTTAAGATTTTAAGGAAAAAGAATTAATTAAAATAAATACTAACCCTAATTCTAGTGGCTTTTAATTTATTAAGAAAACATTGAATTTTAACCTAAATTAACCCTAATTTTTATGTACAAATTTAATTATAAAGAATAAATATTTAATTATTTAATTATTATGGGATAAGAGAAAAGAGATGAAAATTAATTAAACCCTAATTCTATGTTTTTTAGATTTTTATTATGAAAATATTAAAATTACAACCTAAGTTAAAACTAAATTAATTTACAATTTTATAAAAATGCTTAAAATAAAATATCCATCATATTTTTTCTCTTTTCTGATTTTTTTTGTGTTTTATGTTTTTATGAAAATAATAATTAAATTAACAAAATTAATTAAAAAAATAATAATTGAAAATAAAGAAACAAAGAAAAATAAAAAATAATGGAAAGGGTTTGCAAACCTAGGGGTTCAGACCCCAAATAGGAGGTGAGGCCTTAGTAAATCAGGCCCATTTACCCTGGTCCATTTGACTTTCTCCAGGGAGTATGCTGGCGCGTTGACTGGGACTCACCATGTATCTTGGATCTGGACCTTTGATTTGATGCAACTGGCGCGTGGACGGATAGATTATGAAGGTGTATGATGATCCTTGATATTGAACCTGCATGGAATCAGTAAGTACAAAATAATATGAAGAGGGTGAAGACCTGGGGCTCGAACCCAGGTCATGTACTTTGCCATCACTACGCCTTGCCAGCTGAACCAATTCACGCGTGTTAATATATAATAACGAATAAATATTATAAAAGAAAACAGAAGCATTAGTGGACTTTGCGCGCGAATTTTCAAACCAGCCAATCGTTGGCAGCCACGATATCATCTTCTTCGTTGGATTTTATTTTCCTGAAACGTAAACATCATAAGCAACGGTTTTCAAATGTTGCTGTAGACACCATACATGAAAATAGCGATTAGCCACTGGACGCTCATAAATTGAGCGCGACCCTATCAATGAGTTCGTATGAAGGTCCTGGTTAGGATAATCTAGGTCTTGTGTTCCAATTTTTCCTTGTTTCAAAACCCCTAATTCCAAGTCCTGTAAACCCTAGAAAACAATAATGGCATAATCGCGTATAATGCATAAAAATACAATTGAATCATTGGGTTAGCATCAGAATCAAATGACAAACATGAATCAAGCTTTAAATTTCACAAAGAATGCATGGATTAAGATGCACGACTATGAAATTTTTTGTGCACAGGTCCGGTTCGTTGTACCAATTCTTTGAGTTTTGATGAATGTTTTTGATTGGAAATCGTTCTATGAAGCTTCAGCAAGCTAATGAAACAAAAATCGTGCCTTGAATCACCCTAGAATGAGGTTTTCAGTTTTGAGTTTCTTTGCAAAAATTTCAAGTTTGTGAATTGGTTTCTAGCGCAGCTCAATGGTTCCTCTGATTAGGTTTTCATTCTATGCTTATGTATGAATCAATTAGGTCAACAAACTTGATCAGAATCTCTTGCATTCATGGCTTTTGAGATTTGATTTTCAATCATATTTTTTCAATCTTTTTCATGCAATTTTGTACCAATCATGATCCAATCTCTCCAAATCTTTCCATATTTGATTATGCACGAATTATTGAGTAGATTTCATGCACAAAAAGATTGTAAAACTTAGGTTAAATATTTTTCATGTATTTAATTTGATTTAAATGAATTATTATTAATAAAAATTCAAATAAATAAATAAAAAATGAAGAAATACTTCCCTTTGGGCCAAATGGTCGTGCACATGCTTGGGATGATGAATTGTGGAAGAAAAATGGGCCCATTAGCAATTTTAGGTCATTTGAACCAATGTTGACTTTTCAAAATATCCAAAACTTTCCCAACTTCCACAAGGCATAACTTGCTCAATTTTTAAGCTTTTCTCATGTTCTTGGACATTTTGGAAAGGTCTTTGTGTCCTCTAACCAATGTATTTGGTCACATGTCATTTTGATTTACCAATCTCAAGTTATGGCCTTTGACTTAAAGTCCCTTTTTGTTGAATTTTGAAAATGACCTATAATGTTGAAATTGATAACTTTTTGTGAGAGCATTTCTTGGACTTGAAGTATGAAGATGAGTTGTAGGAAATGTCTTTATCTTCAAAATTAGCTTTGGATGGGATTTTTCTGATAATCCATGTGGAAGTTATGCCCTGGTCAATTTGCAGTTGACTTTTTCAACTGTCCAAATAAGGAAACTTTTGCATCTTGATGATTTTTGAGCCAAGCTTTGAGAATCATGATCAAGCATTGATCAAATGATGTTTAAGGCTTCAAAATGAGATGTTGACCAAAAATTTGAACTTTTGACTGTCAAATGACCATTTTGCCCCTGCAGTTGACTGTAGTGCAATTTAGGGTTTTGACTGTGCAATTTTGAGCTGAATGTCTTGAAACTTGGTATGAGGATGCTTGACCATGTTTGTAGGCATATGAGACTTGATTGGACCCTTGGAAACTTCATTTTCTTGATCAGAACCAAAACCCTAATTTTGCCTGCTTAGGAGACCCTTACACTGTGCAACCCTTGGGGAATTTTGAAGCTTGACTTGGCAAATCTTTGAAGAATATGGGAGGGAAAATTTTGGGGTACAACAAGCGTCCCATCTCTTTTGTTGCTTGTTTGAAGCTGACTGGATTGATTAGTACCATTTGAGCTTGATAGTTGATACTGAATATTTCCTGGAAGGTAATCCAATGGGACATAGTTATACGCTTTAAAATCCCCAACTTTTGCCTGGACCGCCCTTTCGGGTTTTCAGTCCATCGGGATACCCTTTTTTACCCAAGCCGCCTTTTCAGGTTTTCGACTTGCCAGGTGTACAAATTTTTCATATGTATATCCCTAATTTTTTCCCGAACCCTTTTGGTTCGCCGGGATGCCCTTATTTTTGCCTAGTCCAGTCAACCTAGTGGGTCTTTGTTCATGCATAGTATCTTTTAACTATGTCCGCGTTTACAAGGTGCAGAAGGTCATCACTGTCCATAGTGGTTAAGATCATGGGTCCACCAGAAAATATGTTCTTGATTACAAATGGTCCTTCGTATGTAGGAGTCCATTTTCCCCTAGGATCACCTTGCGGCAGGATAATGCGCTTGATTACTAGGTCACCAGCCTGATATACCTGACGTATGACCTTCTTGTTAAAAGCTTTAATCATACGTTTTTGGTATATCTGACCATGACAGATAGCCGCGAGTCTTTTCTCATCAATCAGGTTTAATTGGTCGAGTCGAGTCTGAACCCATTTGTATTTATTCAAACTTGCGTCCTTCAAGATTCTCAAGGAAGGGACCTGGACTTCAATGGGTAGTGTGATACGGTGGGAGAACTGACTTGAAGTTTTGCGTTTTGTTTTTGCAAATGTTTCGGTTGAGCAAGAGTCGCCACCGACTTTTTATTTTATCCTAAGGAAAGGTTAAAAAGCACAGCAAAAACCTTTGAGATGTTTTCTTGGGTTCGGAGAGTAGATTATAGAAAGGGAAGGTATTAGCACCCTTTCTATCCATGGTTATCCATGGGCTCTTAGTTACTTGCTTAGATCAACTTGCCTTGATTTTCAATTGTTTGAAATGGTGCTTTGTGTGTGGGTTTGAAAAATGTTTTGAAAAGAGGCCAATGTGGTGGCAACCTTTGTAATGATCCATGTTGGGATATATACAAAGGTGTATGTCTTTTGAAAAGGTTTTTCAATGTTTTTGAAAGTTGTTTTTTTTTGAAAGTGTAGTGATGTGGTTTTGAAAAAAATAGGCAAGTGTTTTTGTTTTGCAAGTTGGCAAGTAACCAAGAGCTATCTACCCTAAATTTCTCAAAGATCTTTGCTATGTTTTAACCCTTTTAACAATTTTGTTCCACCATTGTATTTGGTGGACAATATTGTATTAGGATGTGAACGAGACGGGTGCGGGTCATCGTTTAGATCATGATTGCAACGGTGCCAAGTATCTTTGGGCAATTTTTCCTTTAAGGGACTTGATCATTTTTAGGCAACTTTTGGAAGCGTCATCGAGGGACTATGGTCATTTGATTATTTTGTTTTGGCCCAAAGATACCTAACATGTAACATGGCCCATTATTGAAGGCAACAAGTGGAGTACTCTAGGGGTGCAAGTGTGATTAGTGTTGTCCATTTTCATGCTTGTTTATCTTGAATTTAGGCCAAACTATTTTTGGTTAATTTTGCATACAAAACCCTAATTCTATCATGGTATAATTAGAAAGCTTTAAAAATGCGAAAAAATAAAAGGTCCTAAGTTATTACAACATAATATATGGGATGGGGGGTACAAATGTTCAAATGGGGATATTTTAGCAAGAAATTAAAATCTAACTATTACATCCAAATTGAAATTCTACAAGGGATTTAATTGCACAAGAATTAAATAAAATAAAATAAATATGCAAAAATGCAAAAATTGTTTTTATATGTATGTAAAAAGTATTTTTCATGTGTCGAATAAACAAAAATAAAATGAATTAATTTTTGGTGTTTTTATGTATTTAGGGTAAAACCCTAATTTTATAAATAAAAGTTATTTATTATATAATATATGCAATATTTATTAATTATGTACAAAAAATAAATAAAAAGGAAGTATATTATCAAAAGGTGATTTTTTTAAGTTAAATATTAATAAAAATAAAAATGTATTATTTTTGTGTTTTTAACCTAAATATACTAATAAATCTATAAGTATTTACATTATTTATTAAATATATATTATATGTACAAAAATAAAAAATTTAATATTTACAAAAAAAAAGTATATTTTATGTAAAATGTTTTCAAAGGTAAAATAAAAATAAAAATTAGAAAATAAAAGTGTTTATATTATTTTTGGTTATTTTAAATAAAAGTATATAAATGTCTATTTATGTGCAAAACTAAATAAAGCCAAATAAATATCAAAAAAATGCAAAAAAATATGGGAAAAATAATTTTAATATTTTTTCATGCTTGAATAAAAATATAGAAACAAAATTAAAAGGAAAAAAAATTAAAAATGATAAATAAAACTCAAAATGGGCCAGGGGGGTGCATGTGTAAAACAGTGGTGTGAAAAGGAAAAACATTTCAGGCCCAGCCCAAGGACTCTGTCTTTTTTAACCTCCAGCATCCTTGAACAAAACACGCGTTTCTGCTATCTCATGATTTTTGGACTTTTAGCACAAACTCACGACATGAAACATGTCAAGCATCAAGCCACGATTCCATACATATAAAAAACTTAACTTAACTCTCAGAAATGAGAGAGAATTTCTCCATCCCTAATTCTTAACCTAAGTTTTTGTCAATGTTCAGGTCTTAAATTCTCTCAGCACATGCAATATAAATGGAAAGTGAAGATATGTATAGCTTCAGGGGCATGAGTAGAACATTTTTCATTCATAAACTTAAAGCTAACTCTTCCTATATTGAGAGATAGAAGTCCATGAACTTACCTGTTCAGCTTGGATCGTGTCTGGCAATGGAGGCACTTTCAAGGCAAGGTGAGGATTGGTACAACTTGCTTGAAGTCCAGGGATGCTATTCCAACCTTTAACTTGCTTTGAAACCAAGTGAATCAAGCTATGGCAATCCACCTGCAAAACAGAAAAAATGAAAATGGTGAAGTTGGTTAGAGGTGTTACAGGTCGTGTCCAATGTTTGGGATAGCTTGTATATGTGGTACGGAGTGTGTATGAACTGGTTTTAGCAAGAATGCACGAGTGGATTGAGCTATGGAAGTCCAACTGCAGAGGTGACTCTGTTTTCTGCAGTAGGATGGTGTTTTGAGGTTTGATGAGGTTTGGAGGGTGTTTTGCTCCTGCCTTAGCTTAGGTTTGATGTTTGGAAGGTGTACAACAAGTTTGTCTTAGCTTGTGTTGGCAGAAATGAGAGTTGTTGTGTGTTATGCCAAGTTTCTTCCAACTTAAGCAACAAAATGTCAACTTGGTTTCTAGACTTGTGCAGGCCCCTCAAATGTGCTGCGACCATCCCTCTTGATCAGTGTGACATGCTTCTGAACTTTTTCCAAAGAGATTTGCCTTGTACTTCTTGATTTGCAAATTTGACATAAAGTTCAACTTTTCAAAAATAGATATATTACTTTTTCTAATTATGGCTCAATCTTGTATGCAATGTTTAAACACATAAGATAAGGCTTGAACACAAGGGGTTTGCATTAAATTATTGAGTGTGGATGAGATAAAGGACCTGTAATCTAGCTTAGAGCATGCTGAGTTCAAAAATCCAAAGTCATGGACATGTAAATTGGCCATGAACAAAGTGAGTTTTACCCATATTGCCAAATTCGATTCTCCCTAACCACAAGGTTGTTTGATGAGTTCTTGGACATTTTAGAAAGCTTGGAATGTGTAATACAATCCATCTTTTTAATGCAAATTGAAATTCCAAGTGGAAGCATGTGAAAAGTGGTCATGAAGTCAGGCAAAAATCCTGCCTAGAATAGGTCAAAATTTTTCTAAGTTAAGAATGTTTTGCACCCTTGTTCCAAAAATCATAACTTGAGCTGCAATCTTCTTTTGAGGAAACTTTGTGAATCAAAGTTGTAGATTTTGAAATGGACTACAACTTTCATGTTTTGACTTTTGTTTGAATCCAAATACATCTTGGTGAAAAAATGGGACAAAGTTAGGAAAAAATTAAGGATTTTCATAACTTAGAAAAATTCTAAGTTATGAAAATTCTTCATTTCAAACCCTAATTTGTGATTTTTGATTTCTTGATGAACAAGTTTCATTATTTGACATGTTTTGATGAAAAATGAATCTTGACACTTGATTTTGACCAAAAAGTCAAAGTTTGACTTTTCAGTATACAGTCAAAAATTGATCAATTGACTGGAAAATTCATCTGTCAATCTTGTGCATTTGGGATCTTTTGAACTTGTTAAACATGTAAAGACAATTCCATGGGGTCCTTGAGTCCATATGTGAGCTTGGTTTTCCATTGGCTAGGTCAAACAGTCAAAAATTGCCTTTGTGCAGTCAAAACCCTAAAAATGACCATTTTGCCCTTTTGGTGATCTGATCAAATTTCTTATGGAATTGTGATCCAAACTTGATCAAATGGTTTATATGAGTTCAATATGTTGATGTGGGTCAAAAATCATGAGGTTTGACTGTCAGTTGGCCACAGTTGACTTTTTCCCTAATACAACTGATTTCTAGGTCAACTGTCCAATTGACTGGGCAAAGATTGGAATCAAGGCTTGAAATTTGGTATGGGTAAACTTGGGAGTCCAACATGAAGCATGAAAGTCATCTTAGGCATTTTATGTCAAAGCATCTTTGTGCAAACACAAACCCTAATTTGGGTCAACAGTGCAAGGAGGAGTCCTGAGCAGAGGAAACCCTAGTTGGACTTGAACTCCAAGGGTCTTGTGGTGAGAAAATGTTGAGGAAATGGGAGAGAAAATTTTGGGGTACAACAGTAGCCCCTGTTCAATCTTCTTGAACCTGAAGAGTTAGATTGGCAAGTTTGCCTTTTGTGACTCGAGGGTAAAAGGAGATTGGACACTAGAGTGCCCTGAAATTTGCACTCGCATGCTGGAGTATCAGCAATGTGATGGCGGGAATGGGCTTATAGATGCCATTTGGAGAGATGGTGGATAGGGGGATGGGCTTATAGATTCCATCTGGAGACGTGACAGAACCTTGTCGGGAATGGGCTTATAGATGCCATTTGGAAGTGTTGATCGCATAAGAGATTCCTTAGCGAGAATTTGTGTATTTTGAGAAAGGAAGATGTTTCCTGGCTTGTTACATGTGTTGATCTTCAGTCTCTTCATGCAGATATGCCCTGGCTAGATACAGGTATCGAATCTACAATTGGTTGCTCACAGATGTGCCCTGGCTAGATACAGGTATCGAATCTGGAAATGTTGTCTACAGATATGCCCTGGTTGGATACAGGTATCGAATCTGGAAATGGTTGTCTACAGATATGCCCTGGCTGGATACAGGTATCGAATCTGGAATTGCAAAAGGTTGGTAGAGATAGCTTTCCTGGCTAGATACAGGTGTAGACCTCTGACCTGAGAATGAAAGATAATTTCCTGGCCTATTACATGGGTTGATCTCCAAACTCTTCATGCAAATATGCCCTGGCTAGATACAGGTATCGAATCTACAATCAATCACTCACAAATGTGCCCTGTCTAGATACAGGAATCGAATATGGAATTGCGATAGTTGATAGTAATCATCTTTGGATTGACTTTTCCTGAAAAGGAAAAACATTAGTTGTATGCAATGTCGTGATGTATGAGATGCATGATGTCATGATACTCAAAATGAGATAGTGCTATATGCACTTTGTCATGTATGTAAGCAAGATGTATGAAATATGAAATGTCTATGAATGTATTTTCGTCTAGGAAAGTAAATCCTTGACGAATGGCCGGGGAATCAAATCCTGGGCTGATGTTGAAAAGTAGAGTTCTTCGTTTCCGCTAGGGAGGATGGTTGCAAGAATAAACCGGTAGGAGAAGATGACTCTATTGGGGAACAAACTTGTCGGAGAAATTACTCTGAGGGGAAATACTCTGTGGGAAATACTCTGTGGGAAGAGATACTTCGCTGAGGTTTTGATGAGAGCTCCGTTGGGGATTTCAATGATAAACTTCGCTGGGGATTCCAATGATAAGTTACGTTGGGGAACTTGATGAACTCCGCTGGGGATAGGAAGAACTTTGCCGAGGACGATCTTTCTGTGGTAATTAGCTGAGGATAACCCAGTTATAAGCTCTTGTGAGGAATAACTTTGAATAGAGTACGGGAGAGACGACCGTACTCCGCAGGGGGTAAGCTTCAAGACCGGCTGGGGATATGGATTCTACTTTCCTGGGGAAACTTTCAGACTGTACTGGGGTGTTGGTATTCCGCCGGGGAACAATCTCAAATTAAGACTACTGGGGATGCTTGCTGAGGAATGTCTATACTCTGCCGAGGAATGTTGAGATCTTCTGGGGATGCTCAAATTCCTTAAGGCTGACAGTGGATTATCTCTGCTTGGGGAGAGTATTGCTGACTTGCTAGGTGAATATCGTGCCTTTTCAGGGCTGATAGGAAACTAACTCTGCTTGGGGAAAGCATTGCTGAATCTCGTCTTACTCTGTGGGGAGTTGAAGTGACTTGGTTACGTTCTTCAGCCGAACCTACCTTGGTACCTTGGTGGACAGAGCAACTAGATCGCCTAGACATTTCTAAATGGCCCTTGCTTCTGAAGTCATCTGTAATTAGTCTTTTGTTTCGCATGCAAGTATTTATGATTAGCAATTAATGTCAAATGCATATATCAAAAATGAACATTGGACGTTCTTCGCAAAACAAAACAGAAAAAAGAAAAACAATGGATGACTTGTCTGAAAAATTGAACTTGTATTGATTTTGAGATTTGCCTGAAAATAGGCGTTTTTGTACAAGAGGCTGACGTCCTAGTAAGAGAACACCGCCGAGCAATATAGAGTTTATACATTTTTGTGAAAAGAAACAAAACAGCCATGTGAAAAAAATCCACTGGGTTCCAACTCTTCTACCGCCTTTATGTTTTCAAGCGTCTCATCAATTTGCTGCTTAGTTGAAGATGAAGCTGATTGATCGATGCCGAAGTCTGATAGTTGATGCCAAATTCTGGATGCAAAGTGATCCAATGAGACATAGTATTACGCTTTATCCCTAACTTTTGCCTGGACCGCCCTTTCGGGTTTTCAGTCCACCGGGATACCCATTTTTGCCCAAGCCGCCTTTTCAGGTTTTTGACTTGCCGGGTGTACAGATTCTTTTCATTTCATCCCTTATTTTTGCCCGAACCCTTTTGGTTCGCCGGGAAGCCCTTATTTTTGCCTAGGTGTGTCAACCTAGCGGGTCTTTTATTCATGCGTAGTATCTTTTTACTATGTCTGCATTGGCGGGGTGAGGAAGGTCGTCACCATCCATGGTGGTTAGAATCATAGCTCCTCCTGAGAAGACATGCTTAACCACAAATGGCCCTTCGTACGTGGGGGTCCATTTGCCCCTGGGATCACTTTGAGGAAGAATGATGCGCTTGATTACCAGGTCTCCGACTGGATAGTCTTGTCGTTTGACCTTTTTGTTAAATGCCCTGATCATCCGTTTTTGGTACGTCTGACCATGACAAATAACAGTGAGTCTCTTTTAGTCAATTAGGTTTAATTGATCAAGCCGAGTCTAGATCCAGTCATCTTCGCTCAAGTCTGCATCCTTCATTATTCGGAGAGAGGGTATCTGGACTTCAATAGGCAAGACTCCCTCCATGCCATAGACCAAGGAAAAGGGAGTTGCCCCTGTTGACGTCCGTGCTGAGGTGCGGTAACCATGAAGAGCAAACGGTAACATTTCATGCCAATATTTGTAGGTCACTGTCATCTTCTGCACAATCTTCTTGATGTTCTTATTTGCTGCTTCTACAGCCCCATTCATCTTCGGCCGGTAAGGAGAAGAGTTATGGTGCTGTATCTTGAATTGCTCGCAGAGCTCAGTGATCATCTTGTTGTTAAGATTGGTACCATTATCCGTAATGATCCTCTCAGGTACACTGTATCGACAAATCAGGTTATGCCGAATGAATCGTGCCACGACGCTCTTAGTTACCGTAGCATAGAAAGCTGCTTCAACCCACTTCGTGAAGTAATCAATCGCTACCAGGATGAAGCGATGTTCGTTGGATGCCGTTGGTCGGATCTCGCCGATCATATCAATGCCCCACATCGCAAATGGCCAAGGGGCTGTCAAGACGTTCAGAGAAACCGGAGGAATATGCACCTTATCAGCATAGATCTGGCACTTATGACAAGTTCGAGAATGCTGGTAGCAGTCAGCTTCCATTGTGGACCAGAAATATCCTGCCCGAAGGATTTTCTTTGCCATGGTATGTCCACTGGAATGTGTTCCGAATGTACCTTCATGAAGTTCTGCCATGATCCTTTCTGCTTCAGTCTTATCCACATAACGCAGTAAGGTTGAGTCATGGTTTCGCTTGTAGAGAATGCCATTGATGAGGAAGAACTTTGCTGCGAACCTTCTCAGAAACTTCTTGTCGTTAACGGATGCACCCTCGGGGTATTCTTGAGCTTCCAAGTACCTCTTCACTTCATGATACCAGGGTTTTTCAATTACCTCATCAGCCTCAAGATCACAGCAATACGCAGGCTCGTCCAACTTCCAAATGATGATCCGGGGCGCCTCGTTGTCCCATTTGACTTTGAACATTGAAGACATCGTAGCTAACGCGTCCGCCAACTGATTCTCCTCTCTTGGGAAGTGTTCAAAAGTTATCTCTTCAAAGTGGGTAAGCAATGTCAGCACATACTCCTTGTAAGGAATGAGATTTGGGTGTTTCGTATCCCACTCGCCTTTGACCTGATTGATCACGAGAGCAGAATCTCCGAAGACACTCATAAACTTGACCCTTAGGTCAATTGCAGCTTGAATACCCATGATACATGCCTCATACTCCGCCATGTTGTTGGTGCAGTTGAAACATAACCGAGCGGTGAGTGGAGTATGACTGCCTTTGGGGGATATGATCACATCGCCGATACCAATACCCAAAGCGTTTGAGGCTCCGTCAAAATGCATAGACCATCGGGATCCTTCCTCAGGTCCTTCATCCGGTCCAGGTACTTCACAATCAGTCACAACCATGATATCTTCGTCTGGAAATTCAAAGTTCAACGACTGGTAATCGTTCACAGGTTGGTGTGCCAAATGGTCTGCCAATACGCTTCCCTTGATTGCTTTTTGAGTCGTGTATTGGATGTCATATTCCGTCAAGATCATTTGCCATCTTTCTATTCTTCCAGACAGAGTAGGCTTTTCGAATATGTACTTGATTGGATCCATTTTTGAAATCAACAGAGTAGTGTGAGTCAACATATACTGTCTCAGCCGGCGAGCAGCCCATACCAGAGCGCATCAAGTTTTCTCGAGCAGTGAGTACCGAGTCTCACATTCGGTAAACTTTTTGCTCAGGTAATAAATAGCGTGCTCTTTTCGGCCAGACTCGTCATGCTGCCCCAGCACACACCCCATTGAGTTGTCAAGTACCGTCAAGTATAAGATTAGAGGTCTCCCTTCAACCGGCGGCATAAGAATGGGTGGTTCTTGGAGATACTCTTTGATGTTTTCGAAAGCGGCCTGACATTCATCGTTCCAACGTACTACTTGATCTTTCTTCAGTAGTTTGAAGATTGGTTCACAGGTAGCAGTTAGATGTGAGATGAATCGGGCAATGTAATTCAAACGTCCTAGAAAGCCTCTGACTTCTTTCTTTGTCTTGGGAGTTGGCATCTCTTGTATGGCTTTCACCTTGGCAGGGTCCACTTGAATACCTTTGTCGCTTACGATGAAGCCTAGCAGTTTTCCAGATCTCACCCCAAAGGTGCACTTGTTTGGGTTCAACCTCAGCTTGTACAACTTCAGACGGTCAAACAGCTTCCGCAGATGGCCAAGGTGTTCTTCCTCAGTTTGGGACCTTGCAATCATATCGTCGACGTATACTTCTATCTCATGATGGATCATATCATGAAATAAAGCAACCATGGCACGTTGGTAAGTTGCCCCAGCATTTTTCAACCCAAAAGGCATGACCTTGTAGCAAAAGGTGCCCCACTGAGTGACAAAGGTGGTCTTCTCCATGTCTTCAGGAGCCATCTTGATTTTATTATAACCGGAGAAGCCATCCATGAAGGAGAATACTTTATGCGGAGCAGTATTATCAACTAGAACATCGATATGAGGCAGAGGGAAATCATCCTTGGGGCTGGCCCTGTTCAAATCCCTGTAATCAACACACATTCGGACCTTACCATCTTTCTTCGGCACTGGAACCACGTTGGCAACCCACTGAGGGTAAGAAGTCACTGCTAGAAACCCGGCATCAAATTGTTTCATAACCTCAGCTTTGATTTTCTCGGACATCTCTGGACGCATACGGCGGACCTTTTGTTTTACCGGAGGGAAGTCTTCCTTGGTAGGCAGGTGATGAACCACAATGTCGGCATCCAAACCAGGCATGTCTTCGTAAGACCAAGCAAAGATTTCCATGTAGTCATGCAGCATCTGAATCAACCGTTGTTTCACACTGAACTCTAGATTGGCACCGATCTTGACTTCCTTTCTGTCTGTCTCAGTACCTAGATTTACCGTTTCCATTGGCTCATCATGTGGCTGAATGGCCCTCTCTTCCTGGAGTAGCAGTTATGCAAGTTCACCAAGCACTTCGCAATCATCTTCACCCTCGTCTTCGGCTAAGTTGATCGGATTTTCGAAGTCATAACTGGCAGTAGCAGAGTCGTTACCAGTGAGATCCAGAGTGGATTGGAACCTGTATAAGTGAGTGTGTGTAAATATAGCTGTTTTGCAATATATGATAAAGAAAGAAAAGGAGCACAAGATTTGAAATGCAACAAACGTCCAATGTTTTGATTATGATATATGAAAATGTCATACAAAAGCCCTCACAAATGGAGCCACGGTGCCCCGAGTAGGACACCGAGCCATAAAAGTTTCAACATATTGTTTGTTACAAATTGAAAACAAAAGAGTTCATTACTGAGTGACAAAAGTAATAGGTGTGAAGTCTTTGGAAGTCCAGTTGCTTGGTCCACTGTCGGTTGTTGGGTAGATCCAGCTGTCAAATTCCGATTCCTCCGAGTCGTCTTCAATAGCATTCACTCCTGGGTTGGTGATGAACATAGGAGGTCTTCCAATCCTTGCCTTGCGAACAACCTTCTGAGCCTCTGCAGTGAAGCCTAAGCCAAACTTGTCGGTATTTGGAGTGAAATCAGGAAGCCGAACCCAGTTTGCGCACTCACCCTTCTCAACCACAGCCCGGGCATCCTTTAAGGAAGCCATCTTCAAAGGAGGGTCTTCAACAACAGTTTCAGCTGATGCCAACGTCTGAGGCACCTCTTCAAAGTGTTGAAAGGGGGTTTCAATGAATTCCCCATCCATTTCTATGTATCGGAACGAGTTTAAGTGGCTGACCATATACTCCTCTTCCCCTTGGACTGTAACAATCTTTCCTCTAACCGGGTATTTAAGCTTCTGATGCAGTATAGAGGTCACAGCTCCAGCCTTGTGGATCCACGGACGACCCAGCAAACAAGAGTAGGATGGACGGATGTCCATCACATAGAAAGTAGAATCAAACACTTGAGAACCAACCCTGATTGGAATGTCAACTTCACCATGTACCATCCTTTTCGAACCGTCGAAGGCTCGGACAACAATGTTACTAGGCTTGAGCTCTAGACCCTCACAATCTAACCTGTCCAAGGCTTTCTTGGGTAATACATTCAATGAAGAACCGGTGTCCACCAACACATGGGCAAGAGTAGTGCCCCTGCATTCGATAGAGACATGCAGGGCGTCATTATGGTTCTTTCCTTTTGCAGTTAGATCGGCGTCAGAAAAGCCCAACCCGTTATCAGCAGTCAAGTTGGCCACACAATCAGTAAATTGATCAGCAGACATTTCTTGTGGCACATGGGCCGTTTTCAGGAAGGAGATCAGGGCCTTTGCATGGGCCTCTGAACACAACAACAGTGATAGCATATAAATTTTTGATGGGGTGTGCCCCAACTGCTCAACAACATTGAAATCACTTTTCTTGATAATTTTGAGGATCTCCTCCATCTCTTGCTGGGAGGCTTCAACAGCGGTTGTCTTCGGCGCCTCCGTCAGGGCAGGCAAATCAGTAGCAATCCCTTTGCCCCGAGTATTAGAGGACTCGGCAGCAGGGGTAGAAACAGGAACTTGATTAGGAAGGGAAACATGCACACTTGCGGGTGTGATGATAAGGGGTTTCTGAATAGCTGGTGGTGCGATATCTGGCGAAAACAACCTACCACTGCGGGTAATCTTGGCAGGCCCGGTGATGTTACTGACACCGGTACTTGTATCAATCTCTTGCTTTACTCCAAGAACATAAACATATGCCCCGTAGTGCCATGGGACAGCTTTGTCGGATGTATAAGGGAGAGGCCCTGGGACAGTAATGATGATAGGAGCAATATTCTGAGCGGTCATGATTTTGACAGGCTTCTTTGAAGGAGCCTTGGGAGGTTTGTTGAAAATAGTGACAATAGAAACTTCTTCGGTGGGGACAGCAGGAACAACAATCTTCTCGAACAAGATTTCCTTGCTATCCATCAGGCTTTGGATACCTGATTTCAGCAAAGGACAACCAAAAGGCGAAACAACACATAGGAGGCAATCTTCACCACATCCCGGAAATAAACCGGCTAGCAACATATTCCTTTTAACAGTCGATAACAGAGTAACAATCTCTTCCACGGAGGCTACATATCGGTCTTCTTCCACATCACTCACTCCATGCTGGGGCATGGGAGTAGTCACAACATTGGGTCTTTCAGGCGCCTCAAACTGTATTTCCTTAACATCAATAAGGTCTTGAACCCCATTCCTCAGAGCCAAGCAATCGTCTGTAGTATGCCCGGGGCTATCGGAGGGATAAGCGCAATGGGCGTTGGGGTTGTACTTCGGAGAAGCTGTGTTCACTACCTTCGGAGCTTCTTTGACAGTTACCAGATTGGTTGACAGTAGTTGCGGCAAGATCTGAGACAGGGTCATACTAAGTCGGGTGTACTGCCTCTTGGGCCTCTCACCCCTTTGTTGATTATACTGCCGAGGAGTAGTAACAAGCTTTGAAATTACCAATGCATTGACGGCTTGGCGGCATTCTGGCTTAACTTGTCTTCTGGGACCATAAACAGCACTAACTTCCTTCTTGAAAGGCTTCTTCTCAATAGTCGCAACGGCACCTTTCTGTATCTTTCCCGACTTGATACCAGCTTCTATTCTCTCACCAGTCAAGATCAAGTCTGTAAACCCAGCAGAGGAATTACCAATCAGATGGTTAAAGAACGGACCAGACAGGGTCCCGAGGAACATGTCAACAAGTTCACGGTCAGTCAAAGGTGGCTGCACCCTGCCAACCAAGTCTCTCCACTTTTGCGCATACTCCTTGAATCCTTCGCCCGTCCCTAGTGACATACCCTGGAGTTGGGTATGCGTAGGAGCGAGGTCAGAATTATACTGATACTGTTTATAAAATGCGGTAGCCAAGTCTTCCCAGTTTCGGATACTGGCTCCATCCAGCTGATAGAACCACTCGAGTTGAGCCCCAGAAAGGCTATCCTGAAAGAAATGGATCCAAAGGTTCTTGTCTGCAGTGTAAGGTTGGATTTTTCTTACATATGATCTGAGATGCATTTTCGGGCAGGACAGCCCGTCATACCTTACAAAAACTGGCACTTTGAACTTCGGGGGGATCACAATTCCAGCAACTAATCCCAAGTCTTCGAAATCTAAGCCGGGAACTCTCTGCAGCTCCATAGCTGCCAACCTGTCTTCCAAGCCTTTGTACTTATCATCAGCGGGCGGGTATTGTTGATCAGAGTAGTCTTCGTCCTCTTCAGCCTCCTCTTCTTCAACCTCAGATTCGGAAGGTACTGCAGCCGCATTCCCTTTACCGGGTCCCTCCTCAGAAGTAGGGGGAAATTCAAGCACTCTTCTGGCTTCACCCTCAAACCTTCTTCCTAGGGTAGCCACCCCGATTCTCTTCTTCTTCTTTTTCACTTGGTCTTTGTTCCCCAGCAGGGCTTTCAGATCTTCCTGACCCTTGGCCAAGGTCATCAGGAGTTGTTGAAACTGTGCATTTTGAGACTGCAAGTCCTTGACCGTCTGTTCGAGATCCATCTTACTGAAATAAATAGCAGAAAGATAAGGAAACCTGGTGTGGAGACCTGCTTATGCACATGATGAATGGTATGCTTATGTATGCAATGCATTCAAGGATTTAGAACATTTAAAATTGTTGCAAACAAAAAAGAACGCACGTCATATTAATAAGAAGAAATTTGTCAGTACATAAATGCCCCATGGGCAAAATATTACAAAAAACTTCTCAAGGTAAAAAGACATTGCGCATCCTCTTTGGTGCGATGTAGGTGTTGAAGGTCTCTTCCTCATGGAGTCGGCGGGTAAGCTCTAGAACCTTCTTCTCACTGGCGTAGAAGCTGGCTTCAAAAGTGTTCCGTTCCTCCTTGAGTTGGATCCAACTCTTCTGCATCTCCTCCCACGATGTAGGCATGTCAGGATATAGGATGGTGTAGGGAACCTCTCCTTCCTTAACGGGCTCTTTAATCACAGGGAGAACATGAGGATAAGGCATCATCAAACTCTGGGCTCGGGCTCGTACCCATTTGAGATAAGGCTCAAGGGGGATGGAGTTCTTGTGCCCCAGTGTCTTGCTGTCAATCTTGTTAGGCATCCTCCAAGCTCTGATGAATCTTTGGCGAAGTCCTTGCGCATCGTTGTCGAAGTCAAAAACTAGGTCAGGAATCAACATGTCGTGAGGGCCATCCCTCCGTGCATATCCAAATTGTCTCAAGGCTAGACAAGGGTTGTAGGTAATGCCTCCCCTAATGCCAAGTAATGAAACATTAGGGAACTCTCCACAACGATCGACGATGATGACATTTTCTCTGGACCGAGAACACCAATGTACATCAGAGTGAGTAAGGGTCATCAACCGTTGTGACCACCTTAATCCTTGGTCATTCTTCAAGACAGATTGTGGAAGGTGCGAAATAAACCACCTTGCAAGGAGAGGAGTACAACACATGAGAACACCCCTCTTTCTCATTGTTCATGTGTAAAATGAGTGAAGAATGTCCCCGAGCAATGTTGGTATTGGATTCCTGGATAAGAAGATCTTGACGGTGTTGACATCTACAAGTTGGTCAGGATTTGGGAACAAGACCAACCCATAGATGAGGAGGGCCACAATTTCTTCAAAGGCTTGTAGGTCCAATGAATTCCAACATTCTTGTGCCTTCTCAAACAAGAATTTTGCTAAGAAGCCTTTGACACCGCTTCTAGTTTCCCAATGCCCCTTGATGTCAGATGGCTGTAGATGTAGTGCTTGAGCAACATCTTCAGGCTTTGGTTCCTTTTCCGTACCGTTGAAAGGTAGTTGATTAAGGATAGGAACTCTCAGGAGTTGAGAAAATTCCTCCAAAGTGGGCACCAACTGGTAGTCGGGGAATGTGAAACAGTGGTGAAGAGGGTCAAAGAACTGGAACATCACCTTCATCATGTCCTCTTCAATGTTGGTGTTGACTAAGCTGAGCAGTCTACCATGTCTTTCACTGAAGGGAGAGCTTTCCGGAATTCTTGATGTGAGCTCCTTGAGTTGAGGAGAGATTCTCACAAGGTTGACTTGGATAGTTTTCCTGCGAGGAATTTCCATGACCTACAAAACAAGAACAAAGATGAAGATCTAAACCCTTGAAAAGGTTAGTGTATGCATATGATGCTTTATGATGTTCATGATGTATGCACAAACATATGTACAAGCAAATCACACAAAACCCTAGTTTCAGGCTTGCATGGGGTTTCATGGGAAAGTACCCTCTTGAGTGTAGTTGGCTTAAAAACCTGTCCTATAAATAGTAACCGAGTTCTAAGGAGCTCAATATCATTGGATTGTTTTCATTGTTCATTGTTTTGGTTTAGCCACTTAACTAGCGACCAAAATATTCCAAGAAAACAACCCTCAATGAGTGTAGTATCGAGTATCTACCAACTTTGGACTGCACCAAAGCCGGTCATCTCACTACCCCTAATGAAAGGCCAAGATGGTCAAGTAAGGTTCTAGGTCATTAATGCTTAGTGACATCACTCAGCGGCCCCGTACTCGCCTTGATTGAACTCAAGGGTTACCGGTACTCACAAATATGTCGCACTAATATAGCTATTGCTTTAACCGTGTCGGTATACCCCTCATAGTTTCCACAACGTATTTCTATCTATGAATGTTTCCCCAAATCCGGGTGTAGGATTGCAAACCCAAACAAGAGAGCCAAGATGTAAAGCAATCAAAACAAACAATTAGTCATGCAAGAGGGTGATCTAAGCCCTAAGGTTACTCCACTTTAAAGTTTTCCCCAGCAGAGTCGCCAGTTCTGTGATACGGTGGGAGAACTGACTTGAAGTTTTGCGTTTTGTTTTCACAAATGTTTCGGTTGAGCAAGAGTCGCCACCGACTTTTTATTTTATCCTAAGGAAAGGTTAAAAAGCACAACAAAAACCTTTGAGATGTTTTCTTGGGTTCGGGGAGTAGATTATAGAAAGGGAAGGTATTAGCACCCTTTCTATCCATGGTTATCCATGGGCTCTTAGTTACTTGCTTAGATCAACTTGCCTTGATTTTCAATTGTTTGAAATGGTGCTTTGTGTGTGGGTTTGAAAAATGTTTTGAAAAGAGGCCAATGTGGTGGCAACCTTTGTAATGATCCATGTTGGGATGTATACAAAGGTGTATGTCTTTTGAAAAGGTTTTTCAATGTTTTTGAAAGTTGTTTTTTTTGAAAGTGTAGTGATGTGGTTTTGAAAAAAATAGGCAAGTGTTTTTGTTTTGCAAGTTGGCAAGTAACCAAGAGCTATCTACCCTAAATTTCTCAAAGATCTTTGCTATGTTTTAACCCTTTTAACAATTTTGTTCCACCATTGTATTTGGTGGACAATCTTGTGTTAGGATGTGAACGGGACGGGCGCGGGTCATTGTTTAGATCATGATTGCAATGGTGCCAAGTATCTTTGGGCAATTTTTCCTTTAAGGGACTTGATCATTTTTAGGCAACTTTTGGAAGCGTCATCGAGGGACTATGATCATTTGATTGTTTTGTTTTGGCCCAAAGATACCTAACATGCAACATGGCCCATTATTGAAGGCAACAAGTGGAGTACCCTATGGGTGCAAGTGTGATTAGTGTTGTCCATTTTCATGCTTGTTTATCTTGAATTTAGGTCAAACTATTTTTGGTTAATTTTGCATACAAAACCCTAATTCTAGCATGGTATAATTAGAAAGCTTTAAAAATGCGAAAAAATAAAAGGTCCTAAGTTATTACAACACAATATATGGGATGGGGGGTACAAATGTTCAAATGGGGATATTTTAGCAAGAAATTAAAATCTAACTATTACATCCAAATTGAAATTCTACAAGGGATTTAATTGCACAAGAATAAAATAAAATAAAATAAATATGCAAAAATGCAAAAATGGTTTTTATATGTATGTAAAAAAGTATTTTTCATGTGTCGAATAAACAAAAATAAAATGAATTAATTTTTGGTGTTTTTATGTATTTAGGGTAAAACCCTAATTTTATAAATAAAAGGTATTTATTATATAATATATGCAATATTTATTAATTATGTACAAAAAATAAATAAAAAGGAAGTATATTATCAAAAGGTGATTTTTTAAAGTTAAATATTAATAAAAATAAAAATGTATTATTTTTGTGTTTTTAACCTAAATATACTAATAAATATATAAGTATTTACATTATTTATTAAATATATATTATATGTACAAAAATAAAATATTTAATATTTACAAAAAAAAAGTATATTTTATGTAAAATGTTTTCAAAGGTAAAATAAAAATAAAAATCAGAAAATAAAAGTGTTTATATTATTTTTGGTTATTTTAAATAAAAGTATATAAATGTCTATTTATGTACAAAACTAAATAAAGCCAAATAAATATAAAAAAAATGCAAAAAAATATGGGAAAAATAATTTTAATATTTTTTCATGCTTGAATAAAAATATAGAAACAAAATCAAAAGGAAAAAATTAAAAATGATAAATAAAACTCAAAATGGGCCAGGGGGTGCATGTGTAAAACAATGGTGTGAAAAGGAAAAACATTTCAGGCCCAGCCCAAGGACTCTGTCTTCTTCAACCTCCAGCATCCTTGAACAAAACACGCGTTTCTGCTATCTCATGATTCTTGGACTTTTAGCACAAACTCACAACATGAAACATGTCAAGCATCAAGCCACGATTCCATACATATAAAAAACTTAACTTAACTCTCAGAAATGAGAGAGAATTTCTCCATCCCTAATTCTTAACCTAAGTTTTTGTCAATGTTCAGGTCTTAAATTCTCTCAGCACATGCAATATAAATGGAAAGTGAAGATATGTATAGCTTCAGGGGAATGAGTAGAACATTTTTCATTCATAAACTTAATGCTAACTCTTCCTATATTGAGAGATAGAAGTCTATGAACTTACCTGTTCCGCTTGGATCGTGTCTGGCAATGGAGGCACTTTCAAGGCAAGGTGAGGATTGGTACAGCTTGCTTGAAGTCCAGGGATGTTATTCCAACCTTTAACTTGCTTTGAAACCAAGTGAATCAAGCTATGGCAATCTACCTGCAAAACAGAAAAAATGAAAATGGTGAAGTTGGTTAGAGGTGTCACAGGTCATGTCCAATGTTTGGGATAGCTTGTATATGTGGTATGGAGTGTGTATGAACTGGTTTTAGCAAGAATGCACGAGTGGATTGAGCTATGGAAGTCCAACTGCAGAGGTGACTCTGTTTTCTGCAGTAGGATGGTGTTTTGAGGTTTGATGAGGTTTGGAGGGTGTTTTGCTCGTACCTTAGCTTAGGTTTGATGTTTGGAAGGTGTACAACAAGTTTGTCTTAGCTTGTGTTGGCAGAAATGAGAGTTGTTGTGTGTTATGCCAAGTTTCTTCCAACTTAAGCAACAAAATGTCAACTTGGTTTCTAGACTTGTGCAGGCCCCTCAAATGTGATGCAACCATCCCTCTTGATTAGTGTGACATGCTTCTGAACTTGTG
Organism: Vicia faba; assembly: GCA_948472305.1. Taxonomy (NCBI): domain Eukaryota; kingdom Viridiplantae; phylum Streptophyta; class Magnoliopsida; order Fabales; family Fabaceae; genus Vicia; species Vicia faba. The sequence goes on from CATIWC010001154.1 coordinate 109,568, forward strand.
CCAAAGAGATTTTCCTTGTACTTCTTGATTTGCAAATTTGACATAAAGTTCAACTTTTCAAAAATAGATATATTGCTTTTTCTAATTATGGCTCAATCTTGTATGCAATGTTTAAACACATAAGATAAGGCTTGAACACAAGGGGTTTGCACTAAATTAATGAGTGTGGATGAGATAAAGGACCTGTAATCTAGCTTAGAGCATGCTGAGTTCAAAAATCCAAAGTTATGGACATGTAAATTGGCCATGAACAAAGTGAGTTTTACCCATATTGCCAAATTCGATTCTCCCTAACCACAAGGTTGTTTGATGAGTTCTTGGACATTTTAGAAATCTTGGAATGTGTACTACAATCCATATTTATAATGAAAATTGAAATTCCAAGTGGAAGCATGTGAAAAGTGGTCATGAAGTCAGACAAAAATCCTGCCTAGAATAGGTCAAAATATTTCTGGTAAGAATGTTTTGCACCCTTGTTCCAAAAATCATAACTTGAGCTGCAAGCTTCTTTTGAGGAAACTTTGTGAATAAAAGTTGTAGATTTTGCAATGAACTACAACTTTCATGTTTTGACTTTTGTTTGAATCCAAATGCATCTTGGTGAAAAAATGGGACAAAGTTAGGAAAAAATTAGGGATTTTCATAACATAGAAAAATTCTAAGTTATGAAAATTCTTCATTTCAAACCCTAATTTGTGATTTTTGATTTCTTGATGAACAAGTTTCATGATTTGACATGTTTTGATGAAAAATGAATCTTGACACTTGATTTTGACCAAAAAGTCAAAGTTTGACTTTTTAGTATACAGTAAAAAATTGATCAATTGACTGGAAAATTCATCTGTCAATCTTGTGCATTTGGGATCTCTTGAACTTGTTGAACATGTCAAGACAATTCCATGGGGTCCTTGAGTCCATATGTGAGCTTGGTTTGCCATTGGCTAGGTCAAACAGTCAAAAATTGCCTTTGTGCAGTTAAAACCCTAAAAATGACCATTTTGCCCTTTTGGTGATCTGATCAAATTTCTTGTGGAATTGTGATCCAAACTTGATCAAATGGTTTATATGAGTTCAATATGTTGATGTGGGTCAAAAATCATGAGGTTTGACTGTCAATTGGCCACAGTTGACTTTTTCCCCAATACAGCTGATTTCTAGGTCAACTGTCCAATTGACTGGGCAAAGATTGGAATCAAGGCTTGAAATTTGGTATGGGTAAACTTTGGAGTCCAACATGAAGCATGAAAGTCATATTAGGCATTTTAGATCAAAGCATCTTTGTGCAAACACAAACCCTAATTTGGGTCAACAGTGCAAGGAGGAGTCCTGAGCAGAGGAAACCCTAGCTGGATCTTGAACTCCAAGGGTCTTGTGGTGAGAAAATGTTGAGGAAATGGGAGAGCAAATTTTGAGGTACAACAGGTAGGAAAACTTCCATACCATATACCAAAGAGAAAGGAGTTTCCCCTATTGACGTGCGCACTATAGTACGGTATACGTGAAGAGCAAATGGTAACATCTCATGCTAGTACTTGTAGGTCACTGTCATCTTCTGTATGGTCTTTTTGATGTTTTTATTAGCAGCCTCCATAACGCCATTCATATTTGGCCGGTAAGGAGAAGAGTTATGATGTTGGATTTTGAATTGCACGCAGAGTACAACGATCATAGTATTATTGAGATTGGTACCATTATTTGTACTGATTCTTTCTGGAACACTATATCGACAGATAAGGTTATGTCTGATGAATCGGGCCATAACGTTTTTGGTAACATAAGAAAATGAAGCTGCCTCGACCCATTTTATAAAGTAACCGATGGCGACGAGGATGAAATGGTGCCCATTAGAAGTTGTGGGTCTGATCTCTATAATCATATCAATGCCCTATATTGTGAATGGCCAGGGAGCAGTCAAGATGTTCAAGGGGATTGTGGGCACATGTATTTTATCAACATAGACCTGGCACTTGTGACAAGTTCGTGAATGCTGATAACAGTCTGCTTCCATAGTGGACCAATAGTATCCTGCCCTCAGAATCTTCTTAGCCATTGTATGCCCGCTAGAATGGGCGCCAAAGGTGCCTTCATGAAAATCTGCCATAATTTTCTCTGCTTCATTCTTATCCACACATCGAAGAAAAGTAGAATCATGGTTGCGCTTATAGAGGATTCCATTACTGAGGAAGAACTTGGCAGAGAACCTTCTTAGGAACTTCTTATCGTTGACGGAAGCCCCCTCGGGATACTTTTGGGTTTCAAGGTATCTTTTGACTTCATAGAACCAAGGTTTGTCCACTACTTCTTCAGTATCAATCTCATGGCAGTATGCTGGTTAGTCCATTCTTTCAATAGTGATCTGAGGAGCTTCATTATCCCAACTGACCTTGAACATGGATGACATAGTAGCTAGCGCGTCTGCTAGTTAATTTTCCTCTCGTAGAAAATGCTCAAAGGTAACTTCTTCAAAGTATGGAATTAATGTCATCACATGTTCCCGGTAAGGGATGAGAATAGGATTCTTCGTGTCCCATTCTCCTTTGATTTGACTGATCACCAGGGCCGAGTCTCCAAATACACTCAAGAATTTGACCCTTAAGTCGATAGCAACTTTGAGATCCATAATACATGCTTCATATTCAGCCATATTATTGGTACAATTGAAACATAGTCTGGCAGTAAAAGGAGTATGACAACCTTCAGGAGATATGATCACAACACCAACGCCATTTCCAAGTGTGTTGGAAGCTCTGTCAAAAACCATAGTCCATCAGGATCCTTGTTTAGGCCCATCATACGGTCTAAGTTCTTTACAATCATCCACTAGCATGATGTCCTCGTCCAAAAATTCAAAATTCATGGATTGATAGTCCTCCACAGCCTGATGAGCTAAATGATTAGCTCTTACACTTCCTTTTATTTCTTTTTGGGTAGTATACTGAATGTCGCATTCGGTCAGGACCATTTTCCATCTTGCTATCCTTCTGGAGAGAGCGGGCTTCTCAAAGATGTATTTGATAGGATCCATTTTATACATTAATAAGGTAGTGTGAGTCAACATGTATTGTCTTAGTCGGCAAGCAGCCCATGCCAAAGCATAACAAGTTTTCTCGAGCAGTGAGTATCTTGTTTCACAATCGGTAAACATTTTGCTCAGGTAGTATATTACGTTCTCTTTTCGACCAAACTCGTCATGCTGCTCCAGCACATATTCCATTGAATTCTCTAATATCGTTAAGTACATGATCAAAGGTCTCCCTTCAATCGGTGACATCAAAATTGGAGGCTCTTAAAGATATTCTTTGATTTTGTCAAAGGCGGTTTGGAAATCGTCATTCCATTTCACTGCTTGATCTTTCAAATAGCTTTTGTAGGTGGTCAAGGTGTTTGTTGTACCCCAAAATTTGCCCTCCCGATTTCCACTCAGGATGCTATCCCAAGGTTTCTTAAATTTTCAATTTGGCTCAAAAGTTTATCAAACGGATTTTCTTCCTAGGCAACCAGTCAACAATTAGAGTTTTGCACTTCTCAAAGGTTGCTCAATCCATGGCCCAGATAATTGCAAAGGCATTTGTGTGATTTCTATTTGTTTCTTAACTGTAATCTTCTGAAGATTGGTGTTACTTTTGAGGGCATATTTTGTTTTAATAAGGTGCAAAATTTAAAGCTACCATCTTTAAGCAAATCATGATTGAGGGTTCAATTAATCATTTGGGTTTGAGCTTCTAAACATTTATTTTGTTTAAAAAGTGAAAAAATACTTGATTTATCTTATCATATTATGTTTACTTGAGGTGTAAGTTATCAAGCTAGGATGATTATTCAAAACATTCAAACCAAGAATTGCAAATTTAAAATAGAACTTAGAAGTTTTATATAATAAATCTTCATTGTTACTCAAACTTTGTTCATTACAGTTTGGTGGGTCTTTCACAAATGATTACAAAGTGATTGCAAAAATTACAAGTAAAATATAAAGTTCAAATCTACAAATAAAAATTTGCTTCTTCTTCAAGACTCTTTGCTTCATCCTCAAGAAATTCCCCATTTTATAGCCTTTGTCTTGTTTGCCATTTGTTTGTACACGTGACAGAAGAAAAGAAAATTTTAGCAAAACAAATCAATATTAAAAATCCCAAGCAAGTTTGATTCTTCATCATTAGGGTTTTGCTCAAAGAAACAGTATACAATTTAAGGAATTCATCATTTACTCATTCTTACCAGAAAAATCAACAAAGGCCTCATTTATCTTTTACAATTAGTTTTTGATCATTGGCCCAAAGCATCATTTTCATTGCAAATCACAAAAATATGTATGTTCTTTTGGTTCACAAAGAAAATGCTGTTAAAAGAGACAAGGAGGAAAACAATTTGCGTCTCAAGAAAAAGGAAAAGGAAGAGAAATACAAGAAGCCAAATACTGTCAAGTGCAGGCTGCATTGCAGCCCAAACCTGCTAGCAAAAACAGCCTAACAATTACATAAATTAGGCAACATAAAAAACTGCATCAAGACAGCCAGCAGGTTGTACCATTTCAGCAAAAAAACAAAACTTGTAGCAATAAAGACACAACAGCAGCATGCCCTAAGTTTTTTCAAAATGGCCAAACATTTCCCCCCAAAATGCTATCACTACTATGATAAAAAGGGACAGAAGCATCAAAAACAGGGTGGTAAAAAAAAACTACAGGAGCATCACAAAAAAAAACTATCACAATCATCACAAAGTGCATTGTTCTAACAGCAACATCACAAAAGAAAAGAAATCAAAATAAAATCATATGAGGGTTCTTTATTAATTCCATTTTTTTTCTGTTCATCACCTCCTTCAAACCATAACCCTTTAGAAAGACAGTTTATTTAGGAAGATAGAAAGAAACAAGGAATTCATAGAAGCCTACTTCCCTGTCAAAGAAAGCTCGGAGTCTGAAAGTCTCTGTAAGTCGTTCTCTCCTGCATCGTGAATATATTGTGTTTGAACTCTGTCAAAATAAAATAAAACAAGAAAATAGTAAATGCAGATTACCAATTGCATGAACAAATAAAACGATAATGCAATAAGAAGAGGATACGTTGTATTTAGTCTTTTTTTTCTTTCCTTACAAAATAACGTGCCTCCGCATAACAAACCCATACGAAAGCCACTTTACACAATCTCAGCAACACTCGTCCATGATCACGAATCACATGCAGCAACATACACAACCATTACAGAGCCAAAAAATTAGATTAGGCGCGAGCATTTTGGAAATCGAAGAATAATTATAAACAAAGAAACTGAAAAAAAGGGGAAAAGTTTTGAGTATATAATCGGTTGTTGAAGACATGGTAGTCGATTGAGATAAACAGAGAAAATCATAAACCTGAAATCGAAACCATCCCAACAGAAGGACTAGAAATCTATTGAAGGTCCGATTCTGTTTTCTTCCCCTTTGCTCGTGACAGTTGATAACTGAATCTGTGGGTTTTGTTGTTTCGGAATGAATTTTTTATCTTACTGTGAAACATCACGAGAGAGCATAAAACAAGAGATTATCGGATTTAGAGAAGATGAATATAGAAGGAGTTTTGAAGGTAATCATAGAGGTTAGGTTAATGGATGATATTTATTTAATTCGTTTCCTTTCCCAATAACAAGACCTGCGGCGCATCTTGGTATGCTTGGGTTTGCAATCAACCCTTCACTTCCTTTGTCAACCGGGTCGGCCCATTGGGATGCTGACCCAATCCTCCTTACCATTTTCTCTTTTAGTTTAATTGAAGTGTAGATATAGAAAATAAGTATTGTAGTTCGATTGACAAGGTGTATCCATAAGAACCCAGAGAATCTGAGTTCGACTCCTCCCTTGGGCATTTCTATTTTGATTTTTTCTTCTAATCTTACTTCCCTAATTTGTTAGTTTATATTTAGTTTTAATTCTTAAAATTCAACTAAACTTAAAACATACAATTTTTATAATTATTTGGTTTAGACTTTGTGAATAATTTTTACCAACTTCTTTTTCTTTCTTTAATAAACCTTTTTTAAAGAAAATTATTAATTAATTTACATATAATAAAATTCAAAAAGTATATAGAATAGGTTTTTTTTATATACTCTAACAAACACAAAATACCAATAAAAAAGATGTATTCAATTGGTTTAATTTCTTTTAATCAATTATTTTATTTTCTTTTCTTTCTAAACTTTACAAACAAAACAACTTAGAATTTCTATTGCCATGCATTGTTAATTAATTGTACTAGACTGTTATAATTAATCGATTCAATTCGATTTGGTTGTATTGATTGCCTATTTTGACTTTTAATCACATTCGACTCATCGCCATTTGTGAATTTGTATCCCCATTCCCGAAAATTCTGTAATAGCATAGAATTTCAATTCCCGCAATTTACTGTTTTCCTTATACTGTATAATAATTAGTTGTGCATGGCAAGACATAAAACCAATCGCTAGATAACCTAATTTCAAAGACAAAATTAACTCGAAACAAACACACTTTTCACACGCGCACCTCTAGGGTAACCTCGTTCGTTGCCTCGGAAATACAGTCATGTCCCTCGAATATGGGACACTTTAGCAATGACCCTTCGATAAAAAGATCGTAGTCCCTCGATGACCCTCAACGTTTCCTTCAATAAAACGATCTCGTCCCTTACAAAAATTTCTAAAGCGTCACATAAGTTGCTTTTGATGACTGTAAAATTTGACCCGCGCCTGTCCCTTTACATCCAACGATGAGGCTTCTTACCAAATCAATGGTAAGATAGCAACATTTAAAGGAAGAATAAAAGAACCTTAAGACCTTTTGAGTAGGTAGATTCGTTCCTAGTTACTCGCTTGCTCACGACAGAAAACATATTACACCAACACTTTCATTTCAAAACATTTTCAAAAGACAAAACCTTTTGTCTACATTCTTATAGAGACGAGAACCATTGCAAAACATCTTTTCAAAACACTTTCTAAAACACAATCTACAAACACACCTTTGAACTATCTTTCGAAACAAAACTTTGCACGCGTTCTTATAGAAACGAGAACCATTAATAAGATATTTTTCAAAACACTTTCAAAGCCCACACCACAAGCACGCTGTCAAACAAAAGCAAGTGATCTAAACGAGCAACTAAGAGCCCATGGAAAACAATGGATGAAAAGGGTGCTAATACCTTCCCTTTTCATAATCTACCCCCCGAACTCAAGAAATAATCTCAAAGGTCTTTCCTGTGCTTTTTCACCTTTCCTTTTGGATAAAATAAAAGTCGGTGGAGACTCTTGCTATCCATACAAATGCGATCAAAACGCAAAAGCCCAAGTCAGTTCTCCCACCGTATCACAGAACTGGCGACTCTGCTGGGGAAATTCTATCAAAGTGGGGTTACCTTAGGGTTAGATCACCTTTACTCGCTTTCATTATTTGATTTGTGTGCTTTATATTCAGTTCTTTGTATTGGGTTTGCTTTGATCCTCCACTCGGATTTGGGACACCTTTTTTAGGTAAATAGCAATAGACTATAGAGACTGTACGTCGTATACCTATATGGTTGAAACAATGGCTATGTTAGTGTGACACATTTGTGTGTACCGGTATCCCTCGTGGCGAATCAAGGAGAATACGGGGCCGTTGAGTGGCGTCATGAAGCACTAATTGACTTTAGAGCCCTAATTGAACAAACTTGGCCATTAAGACGTAGTGAGATAACCGGTTTCAGTGTAGAGCTGAAAATTGGTTGATACTCGATACTACACTCATTGAGGCTAGACTTTTGGGATATCTCGGCCGCAAGAAAAGATTGTTGTGCTGAGACAATGCCTAAGAGAAAGGTTGGTGATACTGAGATCCTTTAGAACCCGATCACTATTACTAGGACAGGTTGAGCCAACTAAACTTTAAGAGGGTACTTACCTATAAAACTCATGCAAGCCTAAAACATAAGGACTTGTTTGTTATGTGTGTATATATTTACTTGTACATAAACATCATAAACATCATGAACATCATATGCATGCTCACTAACCATTTCAAGGATTTAGAAATTTATCTTTGTTTTTGTTTTGTAGGACATGAATTCTCTTTGAAGAAACACCATCCGAATCAGCTTTGTAAAAGCACATCCTCAACTTTAAGAGTTAGCCGCAAGAGTGCCCGGGGATTCTCCTTTTACCAAGAAATATGGTCGACTCCTCAGCTTGGCTACATCCAACTTCTAAGAATAAATGATGTGTGTACTATTCCAATTCTTTGATCCTGCACATCATTGTTTCACTTTCCCGGACTATCAGTTGGTACCTACATTGGAAGAGTTCTCGCTACTCTTAGGGGTTCCCGTGCTTGATCAAATACCTTTCACCGGTCTAGAAGGGATTCCAAAACCTGAAGTCATTGCCGAAGCTTTTCATATGAAGAGGGCCGACATCATAACCAATTGGGAGATAAGAAGTGGGGTTAAAGGCTTTCTAGCTAAGTTTCTATTGGAAAAAGCTCGTTCATTCTGGGATGACATGGATTTCCAAGCTTTCGAAGACATCCTAGATCTTCTCATTTATGGTTTGGTTCTGTTTCCCAATTCGGACCAATTCATAGACATTATTGCCATCAAAGTCTTTCTCTCTCGCAATCCTATACCTACCTTACTAGGAGACATCTTGCATTGCCTTCATACCTGCACCATGAAGAAAAGGGGTACCCTTTTGTGTTGTACCCCCCTACTCGCTAAGTGGTTCGCTTCACACCTGCCTCAGTCAGCATTGAAGAACGAGCAAAGACTGACTTGGTCTTAAAGGATGATGTCTCTCACCCACTCTGATATCCGTTGGTGTTCGAGATCCTTGGAAGATGTCTATATCATTAACCGCTGTGGGGAGTTCCCTAACGTGCCTCTGCTTGGTATTAGGGGAGGTATCACCTACAACCCATGCTTAGCTCTTCGACAATTTGGGTATGTCCGAAGAGACGACCCTCACGAGATGCTCATCCAAGGTCTGGTATTTGACTACGACAAAGAAGACCAAGGTTACCGCCATAGGTTTGCACGTGCTTGGGGATTGGTGAACAAGGTGGACAGTAGGACTTTGGGACATAAAAACTCTATCCCTCTCGAGCCTTACCTTAGGTGGGTACGGGCTCGTGCCCAGAGTCTCTTGATGCCTTACCCTTCCATCCTTCCCATCATCATTGAGCCTGTTATTGAAGGAGATGTCCCATACACCGTCTTCATCCTGACATGCCTACCTCTCTCGAAGACCTGCAAAAAGCTTGGGTTCAGTTGAAGGAAGAGCGAGACACCTTTAAAGCTCAGTATTATGCCAGTGAGAAGAAGGTTCTGGAGCTCACCAAGATACTTCATGAAGAGAAAAACCTGAATGCCTACATTGCTCCAAAGAGGATGCGTTCAGTCTTTTTGTCTTAGGAGTTCAGTTGTATTTTGTTTCTTTCATTGTAAGCCCAAGGAGGCATGATGTATTCAAACTTGGATTTTTTAATATGACGTGTGTTCCTTTTTGGTTTGAACATATTTAAATCTCTAGCTTTCCTTGGAATCATTTGCATATTGCATCTTCATTCATCATAACATCATACAGGTTTCTCATAACAGGTCACCTTATCCTTCTACTGTTTATTTCAGTGAGATGAATGTTGAACAGACTGTGAAAGACCTTCAGGCGCAGAACGCCCAGTTTCAACAAATGCTCTTGGCTCTGATAAAAGGACAAGAGGAGTTGAAGACTCCACTGGCCAAAGAGAAGAAGAAGAAACCAAAGAAATCAACCGGTGTTGTGATCATGGGAAGAAGGTTTAAAGGACAAACCAGACGAACTTTAGACTTTGCAACGTCATCAGGCGAAGGAGATAATCAAACCCAGGAAGTGAACAACGACCCAACATCCGAAGAAGAGGAAGAGCCTGATTACTCTGAGGAACAATATCCTTCTACTGATGATAAATACAAACAGCTAGAGGATCATTTGAATGCTACGGAGATTCAGAGGGTACCTGGTTTGGACTTTGAAGAATTAGGACTCATCTCAGGGGTTTTCATCCCACAAAAATTCAAGGTCCCCACTTTTTCCAAGTACGACGGTGTCTCTTGCCCGAAGCTACATCTAAGGTCATATGTCAGAAAGATTCAACCTCACACGGCTGACAAGAATCTGTGGGTGCATTTCTTCCAAGAGAGCTTATCGGGGATGCAGTTGGATTGGTTCTATCAATTCGAAGAGACCAATGTTCGCAACTGGGAAGAGTTGGCCGCCGCTTTCTACAAACAATATCAGTACAATGTTGATTTGGCTCCGACTAGGACGCAATTACAAAGCATGTCTATGGGAACGGGTGAAGGTTTCAAAACCTATGCTAAAAAATGGAGGGATCTCACAGGCAGGGTCCAGCCCCATCTATCCGACAGAGAATTAGTGGATATGTTCCTAGGCACCTTGTCAGGACCTTTTTTCAATCATCTGATTGGGAGTTCCTCAGTTGGGTTTACTGAATTAATCATGACTGGTGAGCGATTCGAGGCCGGTATAAAAAGCGGCAAAATTCAAAGAGATGCATCCTCGAGTATGGTGAAGAAGCCCTTTGTTGGAAAGAAGGAAGTCAGTGCTGCGTATGACTATAGGAATCAAAATAAAACTGACTGTCGCCCGGCGGTAGGGGCTGTTATGATTTCTAATCCTGTGCCAAATCAGCAGCGAAATTATCAGCGCAAACCAGAAGCGCCCATGAGACAATTTACCCGGATTAACATGACCATGTCTCAAGTTTTGCCACACCTTCTAAAGACTAATCTGGCAACCTTAAAGGAATCTCCCAAGAACCCCAATACTGCTTCTCCTCGCTACAACCTGAACGCCCGATGTGCCTATCATTCTGAAAGCCCGAGGCACGATACAAATGACTGTTGGGCCTTAAAGAATAAGGTGCAAGACCTTATCGATGCGAAAGAGATTGAATTTGATCCCCCAGAAACGCATAATGTAATAATGGCGCCAATGCCCAGACATGGCCAAGGTATCAACGCCATTGATGATGATCGTTTTGTCTCCTCCATGAATGACTTAGTTACTCCTCTGTTGACCATTAAACAAAATCTACTGCAAGCCGGTCTATTCCCAGACTGCGATAAAGATTGTCACCTATGCAAGTCTCTACCGAACGGCTGTTTGTTACTAAAGATAGGCGTCCAACGTCTGATGACTAGAAAAGAAATCCTATTTGAAAAGCTACCTCTTATCAAAAGTTCTTATCAAGATGTTTCGATAATCACCATTTCCGACAATCCTCCCAGGGTCTCCACCAAAAGACCCGTTAGGATTACATCTGTTCCAAGATCTGCACCTTTAATCATCACTATGCCAAGACCAATATCATACTCCTCGGATAAAGCTGTTCCCTGGAGTTATGGGGTTGACGTTTATTACTATGGCATAAAGTAAGATCAGTTGGCTGTCAAAGACGAAGTTGCGAGAGATATTGATCCCGATATCGGTAACATCAATGAGACCAGCAAAATAACAAGAAGTGGAAGAGTCTTCTCGCCAGAGATTTCTCCAAAGACCATTGCTACTCCTGTTATCATTCCTACTGCCACTCCTACCGACGCTCCTAGTGATACTCCTCCTGTTATCCCTGCTACTGATACAAGGGGAAAAGAGGCTTTGATTGAGCCTGCCCAAGCAAGAGAACGCTCCGAGGTCATCCTTGAAGCTTCTAGAAAAGAAATAGAAGAAATACTGAAGATAATCAAGAAAAGTGAGTATAACATTGTCGAACAGTTGGGGCAGACCCCCTCAAAGATATCATTGTTGTCTTTACTTTTGTGTTCTGAGACCCACACCAAAGCCTTGGTAAAGTTTCTTAAGACCTCTCATGTGCCCCAAGAGACCTCCATCGACCAATTTGAAAATTGTGTGGCCAGTCTATATGCTGATAACGGATTGGGCTTTTCTGACGCTGATTTAACCTCTAATGGAAGAAAGCACAATGATGCCTTGCATATTTCCATTGAATGCAGGGGAACCACACTTTCCTACGTTCTGGTGGATACCGACTCATCATTGAATGTCTTACCCAAAAATGCTCTCGACTGAATGGATTGCGAGGGGCTCATCTTGGAACCTAGCAACATCATTGTAAGAGCCTTTGATGGTTCCAAGAGGACAGTGCACAGAGAAGTTAGTATCCCCATAAAAATTGGGACTCAGACTTTTGACTCAACTTTCTATGTGATGGACATCCGCCCTTCCTACTCTTGTCTATTGGGTCGACCCTGGATCCACGGTGTTGGTGCTGTCACTTCTACCCTACACCAAATGCTAAAATACCCGATTAAAGGAAAGATTGTCAAAGTTCACGGAGAGGAGGAGTACATGGTTAGCCATCTGAACTCTTTCAGGTATGTCGAAATGGATGGTGAATTCATTGAGACTCCCTGTCAGAACTTTGAGGAGGTTCCAGCAACAGTCGCGACAACCAAGTCTACTCCAAAGGTCTCGAAGATTACCAGACCTCCACTGAAGATGGCCTCTTTGAAAGATGCTCGAGAAGTAGTTGAAGAAGGCGGGTGTACCATATGGGGTCAACTTCTGGATATTCCCTACAAGTCCGAAAAATTTGGGTTGGGGTTCACTTCAGAGGCCTTAAGAGCTATTCGACATTCTCGCGCTGGGGGACCACCTCTGCGTATCAGCAATCGAGGAGTCAATGCAGTAGAAGACAATGATGGCAGCTGTGACATGGACTAATGGATTTTTCCAACCATCAGCGGTGGGCTCAACAATTGGGAGGCCAAAGATTTCATTCTTATTACTTTTATTCAAGAGTAATTGTCTTTTAATACTTTCAGGCTTGTAATATTTAAACAATTCAGACTTTTAAAACCTTGTGTCTTACCCGAGGCACAACGGTCCATTTGTGAGGGTTGTCACTTCATTCTCATATGTCATTAATGAATCATGGACGTTTTAGCATCAAATTTTGTGTTCCTTGTCTTTCTTTCTTACATTTTATCTTCTTTCAAAAGTAGCTATACTCTTAGACACACTCGTATATTAAAATGCAGATCTACATCCACTCAGGATCCCATGGGTAACAATTCTTCTATGGCCAATTGTGACTTTGAAAATCCGATCTACCAAGCCGACGACGAAAGTGAGGAAGATTGTGAGGTGCCAGGGGAGTTGGTCAGGTTGTTGCAACAGGAAGAAAGGACCATTCAGCCGCACGAAGAGCCGGTCGAAACAGTTAACTTGGTGTTTACCTAGGGATTTGGTAAACAACCGCTGATCCTCCAAATGGTTACTTATTTGGTTACTCGCAGGATCGATCAGATTGATCCTATGGACATAGGTTGATTTTGAAGTTTGATTAATGTGGATAAGGCTTTAAGTAAAATGTTTCAAGTAAATTGCATAAAGGAAAGGCTTGGTAAAATAAACAAGGCTTTAATAGTAAAGGTTCGACAGGAATTTAAAGGGGAAAAGCATGTAAAATACTGGAAAAGTAAATGACTTTTAATTGATAAAATTGGTGTTTCACACATACATTTCTCAACAATTCTTTCGCTCACACTGGGTACTTGAATCTAAATGAGTGACTATGTATTTTTTGTGAACACACGCGAGAAACTACATGTCTACTCCTATTTATACAAAAACATTCCAAGTAACCGTCGGGCAGTTACACTGCTTCGAGATTAAGCCACTTGGCACGTTCTCCATGCTCGACGCTCCAGATCCTTGCACGTTTGCACGTAGTAACTGCTGGAAACCGTTTTCCCTCCAAAGCTTTGAATTTCAAACTGCTCCACTCTGGACCATCGAACACTTTCGTCAAGAGACATCTTCGACGAAAACTCCTTCGACGTCGAAGGCAATCAGCCTTCTTCCTTGGAAGAAATCTTCTAAGTATTTTACCATCTTTCGACGGGCACTTCGACAGACTTAGCCAGTCGAAAGCATCTTTCAGCTTTTAATGGCTGCCATCAATCAAAACAAAGGTGTCGAATTTAGGAGCCAACAAATTGCCCCCCAAGAATGCCTTATTTCGACTCTGAAAGAAAAAGGCATTCTTTGAAGACGCCATTCGACACCTGTTTTTCCACGCTTAGTCACAAGTTAACTTGTGCACTTTTTGTTGCTTTTTACCAACTATTGGCAATCCCAAGAAACCATCATTGATTTGATCCTAGGACGTCACTTTCAGTACGGCGTGCAGTACCAAACATCACTTCAGAATTTGTCATTATGACAAATCCCAAAAACGAGGACGCACGCTGCGTCTCTCTGTTTTTGCAGAAACGGCCAAAACAACAGGATGTTGCCACGCGTCCCACTAATTCCTGCAGCATTAAATGACATTTAATGTCCTCGTTATTGGGAATTTCTCCCACTACTATAAATAGTAGTGAATATCCCATTGTGGGACTTTTCACGCAAACTTGCCCTCAAACTCCCTTGCTTTCATACAAACTTGCTCTCTTTGCAGAAAAACTCTTCCTTTTCCACTTCATCTTCATCCTCAACAATGGCCTCTGCTTCTACTGCCCCCAAGACTAACGCACCAACTGAACAACTTGCTAAGCCCAAGGTCTTTGTTACTGCTCCGGTAGTGAACTCTACAGGGAAACGAAGGGTTCCTGAACCTTCTGACATCTCCGTTCGCGATGCTTACTCGCGTCACTTGATGATCCCGGTTGGATACTCCAACCAGATCTTCGCAATGTCTGGACCTATGAACCCAAGCATCTCTGAAGCTCTAAAGATCAAGAGCTATTTTCCCATCGTCGAGAAACTCAAGCCAGTAGCCTGCGCCAAGAAGGATGCAGAAGACAACGAAGACCCTACACACGAGAAGATCGACCTTCGTTTCTTCAACAAAAGTGTTAGAGTCTTCAGGTCTTGCCCTAATCTGACCTCTGACTATGTTGCTTGGCTAACAAAGTTGGAGAAACATCAAACTCCAGTCTGGAAGGAAATGGGAATCTTTGACCTAGTAATGTTGTCGAAGACAGGCTTAAACTACTCCCCAGAGATGCTTATAGCTTCGCTGTTGTTTTGGGATAACTCTCACTTCACCTTTCACCTTCCATGTGGGATGTTAACCCCCACACTCTTCGACGTAGCGGCCATTACTGGCCTTCGACCAACCGGAGATTATTTCGACCCGGAGGAGATGTCGGAGGACCAAATTGGCTTCTCTGAGACTAAGCCAACATACACTACCTTTATCAACCATTATCACGACAGGTCGACGGACACAGTGTCGGATGTCGAACACATAGCGTTTCTAGCCTTATGGCTAACTCGCTTTGTGTTTTGCTCGAAATCTCTACAAGTGACCAAAAAGATGGTCACCCTTGCCACCCAACTGCATCACTGCCAGAACATCTGTTTGGCAGAACTAATTCTGGCCAGTCTTTATGACTCAATCAGCAATGGGGTTACTCTCTTGAAACATGTCGAAGATAGGAACAGTTTGCTACTCGCTGGGCCTTTCTGGCTACTTCAACTGTGGCTCAACGCCACTTTCGAATCCTTCTTACCCAAGAAGAATCAGATAAATGAACAAGCCCCAGCGATAGCTAATAGACGTATCGAAGGAATTAGGCTGGCTCTACTGACACCTGTGGAAGATGGGCTGGAGTTCCAACAAACCTTCACTAACTTCGTTCTGATGTTCGCTCGAAGGAAGGAATTTGTTTCAACTATGGCTCCATTTGCTCAACGGAAGGTGGGGCCAGCATGGTTTACAAGGCCACATCCAAAGGAGTCGAGTGGTCCCAATGTCGATGAGCACACTATACTTTGGGAGGCGTTCCTGACACCCAGGATCATGCCTCTTCGATTTAAGAGTTCTAAGACTCATTTGAGTCTACTTGCCTATCAACCCAATCTGGTATCTCGCCAGTTTGGTATCATCCAAACCCTGCCTTCTCCCATTTTCCAAAGAGAGAAGTCAATGTTGTACTTCTGCAACGATTATACAGAAGAAGCTGCTACCAAGCATATCGGCAGATATGCTGGTCGAACAATCCTCTCGCTGTTCAACTACCAGCTTAACTTCCTTTGCTCACCATCTTTTGAAGAGTGGTGGAGAAGCTATTATGCTGAGTACTTCTTCGACGAGAAGGACTTCATAGCAGAGTTGCAGAAGTCTTTTGTCCTTGTGTTGGACAAAGTAAAGAAATGTAAGTTCATGCTCTCACATTTACTTTTTATCTTTCTCTTCGACTGTTAGCCTGTTAACTTTCCTTTTCGCTTTCAGTTGTTCGAAAACCCTTGGCCAAGAAGGCTACAGGAGGCCCACAAGGAGGAGTCCCTTCGACAAAACCTCCACCGCCGGCGAAGACTATAGTGCCGGCGAAGACAACAGGCAACCAACAGGGGGAAGGCTCTTCGAGGAGGCCTCCTGCATCGGTAACCAGATTTTCTTCATTTTTCTTCTGGCTTTCGATTTTTTATTTTCGATGTAATTATTCAATCGAATTCCTATTGGTTTTATAGGTCCCTTCGCCCAAGAAAAGGGCAGCATTGGTGATCGAATCGGGAAGTGATGACGACAGTGATTCCCCTCCTTCTCCCTTAAAGAGGCGAAAGTTAACGAAGGACGCTTCTGTTCCTACTCCTGCTCCTGAAGGTCGAACCGTCAGAATAAAGGTCGGTGTGAGAAAGCCTAGGCCACCTGCAGTGGTCATCGAGGAACCAACTAAGGAGGAACTGAACGCTCTTGTTACCAAGCCTGTCGAAAGTGACAATTCCAGCCCTGGGGCTGAAGTTAATCCACAGGTAATCTATTGGACCCTTCTCATAACTTAGGCATAGATACCAGTATTCGATTATATCTCTTTCGACATCTGAAGACTTGTCTTCTTTCCTTTCTTCAGGACACTACTGAAAGTTCTCCACCAAGGACTTCAGAAACTCTAGAATCTGCTGACCTTAGCAGGCCTCGGGAAAAAGATTTGGGCAATGACGAAGCCCACACTGAGAATGAGGCCAATGCTGAAACAGTGGAGAAGACAACTGAAGAACCTATGGCGGAGGAGACACGGCCAGAAACGGTTCCTGTGGTGGACTTGTTGTCAGAAGAGAATCCTGAAGGAAGAGACCAAGGCAATGGCGAAGAGAATCAAGATGCTGTTGACGAAGAGCACCAAGGTGGTACTGGCGAAGAAACCCAGGGTGACGCTAGCGAAGAGCCACAAAATGATGCTGGCGAAGGACCCCAAGGTGATGTTAACGAAGAACCACAAGTCGACGCTAGTACCGCCTCAGTCCAAGTCGAAGAGCAACCAAACGAGACACTCAGCATTCAACAGCCTCCAGTCCAAGATAATACTATGGCAAGGGTCACCTCCTCAAAGCACAGGTCGAAAGAGGACTTGGAAATCTTGAAACAAACTGACCCTGTCAGCTACCTTAATGCAATCGTCGAGAGTAAGAGTTCTTCTGACACTAGTCAGGAAATTCCTACTCTGTCGGGGAAATCTACTGAGACTTCTCCTCTTGATGATGCGTTGGCGAAGGTTAAGGCCCAGTTCTTCAAGAGAGATTTAATGAAGGCTTTAGAGGGGGACCCCACTGCTCCATCATGCTTAAAAGAGGTTTTGAATGCTGTTGACTTCGAAGCTGTGGCCCCAGAAATCTCAGACTTAATCATATGATTGATCAAGTCTCAGCGGATTACAGGAGCCAACGAACTTTTAACAGTCAGCTCGAAGTGCTGCATGGCAAAAGTTCATCTGCGTGGACAGCTGTCTCAGATTCGACTTCTCGAATTGCCGAGTTGTCGAAACAGAAAGCGTCTGCACAGGAAAGGTTCGATGCTATTGAGCGAGAGAATGTCTCCTTCCGAGCACAAATTGCAGAGATAGAGGCGAAGATAAACGCCAACACTGTGCTCCAGGAGGAAATTCTTTCGACCATCCCAGACACTGAGAGCCAGACTGAGATCAAGCAAGGCCTGGAATTCGCTGAGAGGGCTCAAAGCCTCGACGCCCAAATTTCAAAACTGGTGCAAGAAAAATCTTGGTGCAAAAAGAGGTTGGAGCTGCAGCATGCCAAGTATCTTCGACTCAAGAATTCTCTTTCCTTTTGATTGATTCTCTTTTGTAACCATCTTCTGTAATCGCTTTCGACAACAATTGCCATTTTGGCTGAAATTAATAAAATTTCCATTTTGGCATTTTTATGGTTAATTTAGCTTGTTCTTTTATTGTTTTATTTTTATCTCTTGAAGTATAGGCTTATATTTTTTCAAATATTTACCATTTACTCTCAAGAGCCTTTTATCACCGCTTATCTCTTCGACCTCATAGGCTCCACCAGAAAAAGTTTGGATAACTCTGAAGGGTCCTTCCCATTTGGGTGACCACTTCCCCATGCTTCGATCCTGTCGATCCATGGGAAGAATTACCTTCCAAACTAAGTCTTCAGGCAAAAATACCTTAGGTTTTACCTTTCTATTATAAGAGTCCTCTACTCTTTTCTTCTGAAGCCTGAGTAAGTCGAGAGCGTGTAATCTCTCTTCGTCTAAATCCACCAGTTCATCTAACATCATATTCCAATAAACCTCAGAAGGAATATCATAATGCCTCTGAACTCTTGCAGATTGAAGACAAATTTCTGCTGGCAATACTGCATCATGGCCAAAAGTTAGCCTATATGGTGTTGTACCAGTGGCTTCTTTTGGGGACGTTCGACAAGCCCATAAAATCTGGTCTAACGTCTTATGCCAATTCTTTGGTTTCTTCCCAACATGTTTCTTTATCAAGCCAATCACCACTTTGTTAGCTGCTTCGACTTGACCATTCGCCTGTGCATAGTAAGGCGTGGATGTTAGGAGTTTGAAACCTGTTTCCTGAGCAAATTCCTGCATCTTTCGACCAGTGAAAACTGAACCTTGATCAGTTGTTATTGTCTCAGGGATTCCATACCTAAATATAATGTTCTTTTGAATGAATTCAATGACATTTTCTTGGTCTACATTGACTAAAGGGACAGCTTCGATCCACTTAGTAAAATAATCAATGCCTACCAATATGTATTTCTGACTCTTTGATGATGCTGGTCGAATCTCTCCAATAAGATCCAACGCCCATCCTCGAAAGGGCCAAGGCTTCACTATCGAGTGAAGTTCGCTTGCTGGTACATGCTGGATGCCTGTATGAACTTGACACTCTTGGCAACCTTTGGCGAACTCAACACAATCTTTCAGCATAGTGGGCCAATATAGTCCTTGTCGAAACAACAACCATTTCATCTTATGGCCTGCTTGGTGAGCCCCACATGCCCCAGCATGCGTAGTCGAAAGGGCTATGTATGCTTCAGTTTCACTTAAACATTTCAGCAACACCCCTTCAGGCGTCTTCTTGAATAACTCATTACCCATGAGTACAAAACTCAACGCCCTGTATTTTGTTTTTCGTTCTGTCGGAGCTCCTGGATTTTGAAGATAGTCCACAATGGGTTTCCTCCAATCCTGGTCTGACAAATTATCAATGAACGAAATCTCGAAGTTTGAGTGATCAGCATAACCTAGCCTTGTCGATTCCAAGTCTGATGGTGATAGACAAGTTGCTTTTATCTTCTCTCGAACTTCGATTGCTCTTTGTAATCTCGTTTTTGAAATCTTATACCCTGATGCAATTTGTGCCAAGTCATTGGCTATTTGATTTTCGACTCTAGGTATGTGTCGAATATTGACACTTTCAAATTGTTTCAATAAACGATTTGCAATCACAAAGTACATAATGAGATTTTCTCTTATGCATTTATACTCCTTTGTGACTTGCTTGATGACTAACTCTGAGTCTCCCATTATTTCGACTCGAGTTGCCCCCAATTCCAACAATATTTCAAGGCCAGTAATTAGAGCTTCATACTCAGCCTCGTTGTTCGAACAAGAACCTTCGATTTGGTACTTGAACGTTGTTGGAATTTTATCTGGAGAAATAATCAAGACTCCTACTCCTGTTCCATTTTTATGGCTGGAACCATCGAAGTAGAATTTCCAAGGTTCTATCTCCACATAATTAATATCCTCGACTTGAATTGAGTGGTCGACTATGAAGTCTGCAACCACTTGTCCTTTTACTGCCTTAAGAGGCATAAAGGTCAAGGAGTATTCAGTTAATGCTAATGCCCACTTGCCAATTCGACTATGCAAGATAGGTTTCGACAACATATATTTGAAAACATCAAAATGAGACGAAACATAAACATCAACTGGTTTTATATATTGCTTGAGTTTTGTACAAGAGAAATACAGACATAGACACAATTTTTCAACTTCGCTATATCTAGTTTCTGCATCATTCAAAACTCGACTGAGATAATAAATGGGTCTTTCGACTCCATTCTCATCCTCTTGGGCTAACATACTTCCCAGAGTTTTGTCAGATGCAGCTATGTACAATCTCATACTCCTATTGCTACAAGGAGGCACCAAAATAGGTGGCTTAGTGAGGTACCCTTTGATTTTGTCGAAGGCTTCTTGTTGCTCTTGCCCCCATTCGAACCCCTCTTTATTCAGTCGAAGTAAGGGTGAAAAGGCCTGAGCTTTCCCACTTAGGTTAGATATAAACCTTCTCAAGAAATTTATCTTGCCTAAGAGGGATTGCAATTCCTTCTTATTCGATGGCGCTTTCGCTTCCAAAATTGCCTTCGTCTTGTTCTGATTGATTTCGATTCCTTTCTTGTGGACAACGAAACCCAAGAAATCTCCAGCTTTTACACAGAACGCACACTTCAAAGGGTTCATCTTCAGACCATGTTCTCTCATTCTTTCGAATGATTGTCGAAGGTGGTCAATGTGACTCTTCCTGGAAACAGATTTTATAACAATATCATCAATATAAACTTGCATAAAAGTGTTAATAAAATCATGGAAGATAGTATTCATTGCTCGCTGGTACGTTGCCCCAGCGTTCTTTAGGCCAAAAGGCATCACTACCCATTCGTAAGTGCCTAAGGCCCCAGGGCATCGAAAGGCTGTTTTCGACACATCCTCTTCAGCAATGAATATTTGATTATATCCTGAATAACCATCGAGCATACTCAGGTATTCGTAGCCAGCGGCAGAATCAACTAGCATTTCCGCCACAGGCATAGGATATTCATCTTTGGGGGTGGCAGCATTCAAATCTCTGAAATCTATGCACACCCTTAATGTGCCATTTTTCTTAATTACTGGCACAATATTTGCAATCCATTCGACATACCTTGTAACACGGATGAATTTGCATTTCAGAAGTCTTTCGACCTCCGTCTTGATCTTCGACAGTATTTCTGGAGCGAAGCGTCTTGGATTTTGCTTGATTGGCTTCTTTCCAGGTTTGATTGGCAACTGAAGTTCTACCAATCCTCTGTCGAGACCAGGCATTTCGTCATAATCCCATGCAAAACAGTCTTTAAACTCTTTCAGCAATTGGACTACTTCCAACCTAAGTTCTGGATCAATTTTGGCGCTGATGTAGGTTGGCCTATTCTCTGATCCTTCGCCTAAGTTGATTTCTTCTAAAGGGTCTTGTGCTAACATCTTAATGTTGTTCGCCAAGGGATCCTTTTCGAAGCCCAAAGGCTCATCGTCATAGATGGCGTCGAGCCTCTGTTCCTGCATTTCATCTGGCATGATATCAGGGGGTCTTGGATCGAAATCCTTTCCTGGGCCAATAGCAGATAATTGTTGATCATTGGCCTGTGTGGCCATGTACTTTACTTCGGCTTCGAGAGCCGTTATCATATTGGTTTCGGCCACATAAGCCGAAATTCGCTTCAGAGATTGTGACTCAGTCATTATCACTGAATTCACTTCCCCAACCAGTTGGTTGGATATCAGTTAGCCCACTGAAGTCTATGTGGGACAAGTCTTCTCTGTCCCATTGGAAACCATGCTCAGGATGCAGGTATAGGGAACAAAAGGTGTTTGGCGCTGGCGCCATGTCGAAGTCAGGAGTTGGACATGGCCCTATGTGAGCCAAGTTTTTGTCGAAATCTGTTACACCCAAGTGATTCACTTCGCCAAGGTAGTAACTCTGATCTGCCTCTATGTTTTCGACCATCCCATCTGGACGCCATAGAAGCAGCCTTTGATGCATCGATGAAGGCACAGCACCCACACCATGAATCCACTCACGGCCTAACAAAAGGTTGTAGTTAGGTTTGGCCGATATGACCATGAACATTGTTGGTCGAAGGATCGACCCAACTTTTATGTCGAGCTGGATCACTCCCATGGTGGTCCCAATGCCTCCCTCATAGTTGGACAGGACCATATTGTGAGGTTTGATTTCTTCATCCCTTTTGCCAATCTTCCTTAGCATAGAATGAGGGATAATATTGATAGTGGCCCCACAGTCGACCAATATTTTGTTCACAGTGGTCTCTTCGAGCTTAGCCCTTATGAACAAAGGTTTGAGGTGATTCTTCATCGCCTCTGTAGGTGGCTCGAAGAAGCCATTTTGTTCCTCTGTAGTGCCATTGTCCATGACAAAATAGCACACTGGCCTGTGTTTGGCCATTTCTTGTTCCACCTCCCAGTCACTGGCTTCGACTTCTACCTGTCGATTGAATTCCCTAGGCAGTACTGAAACAATGTTCACCATTATATCCAAAGTATCGTCGGACTCAGCATCATCTTCGTCTTCGACTTCGCTCTGGTTAGGCCAAACTAGCCTGTTGGTAACTGGTTCTCTCTCAAGAGGCTTTCTTTGTTTCCTTTGAGGCACATTCGAACTAGTTTCTGCCTTAGGTTCGTTGGCAGCCTCTCTTTCAGCTTTTCGCCTTCTTTGATATCTCCTCCATTGGGATCTCGACATAGGATTTTTTCCCTTGTAGTTGCTGGACACTTGAGCAACCTTGGGTGCAGCAACTTGAGGATCTTTCTTCTGAATTAAAGAGGAACCTCTTGGCACTTCGAAAGAATGCCATTTCTCTTCACTTGGCCTTTTCCGGCCAGATGTTTTGTACCAAGTGTCTACTGGTACATTTGTTGGAGGCCTAAAAGTCAATGGCCTCTTGTCTTGATTAGAACCCCTTCTGGGATCATGTCGAAGGTCAGCATTCTCCCTTCTCTTGTTCGCTGCTCTCACGCCTTGTATGTGCTCAGCAGCTTTTTTATCAAAGATAGAACTGCATCTTGGACACAGCATCACCTCTGATTTCTTCTTCTGGCATCTTTGTAAAAAATCTGCCAAGTTTTCGTTTTCCCTAGGGAAAGCCGTTTTATTTGCCTGCTCTTGCCTTATGGCTTCTTCTGAAGCTTTAGGATCAGAAAGTTCAACCATGTTGATATTCATTGTATCCTTATTAGCAAGAGTTAGTTGTTTCATTTGTGTCTCCAGATTCTCCGTCTGGCCTTGTACAGTGGCCAATTGGGAACTGGGCTTTGGTCCAGTTTTTTGTGCTTCAGCAGTCTTCGACTTCAGGTCTTCGACCGCTTTCTGGACAGCCTCAATTGTCTTCCTGGATAAACTTCCAGAAAAACTGCCAAAGATTGGCATGTTGATGTGGTCCTTTGAGACTTCGACCATGGTAATGCCTGGCTTCTTCGACTGGATCCTGGTTGCCTCTATCATGTTCACCTCAGAGGGTTCTGCATAGTGGGCTTCAGCCTTCAGTGGATTGGAGTCGACAGCCATGGGGGATTTGTCAGCAAACTTTAATCTCCCTTCCTCAATAGCGTCTTGCACAAGATTCCTGAAAAGAAAACATTGAGAAGTTTTATGGCCCAGAAAATTATGATATTTGCAAAAACCTCTCTTCTTTCTTTGATCAAGAGGAGGCACTTTTACCCCAGGGGGTACTATCATTTGGCCATCTTTAACTAGCAAGTCGAATATTTCATCACATTTTGTGATGTCAAAACTATAAGTCTTTTTTGGGAACCTATCGTTGGTCCTGTCTGGACCAATGGGATTTTTCCCATTTGAGGGGACTAACTGTTTACAAGAGTATGGTGGCCCTTGTTTTAGTTCTGCTAAATCGACTTCTCCTTCTTCGACAGCTAAAGTATCGTCGAAGGATTCTAGATCTTCGTCATCCAACTCAACGTACGCTATTCTCTCTCTCTTGTGAGTTTTCGTTGCCTTAGCTTTCTCAGCTTTGAGGCGTTCGACCTGTCGAACTCTATCGGCCAGTTGGGCCATGTCTCTTAGGTACTGGGTATCTAGCTTCTTCCTAATGGAATAATCTAAACCGCCTGCGGCCATTTCGACCAGCTCATGTTCTGGCACTTGTGTAAAACATCTCGCCTTAAGCAACCTAAACCTATTCAGATATTCGTCTATAGGTTCAGTGAAACGTCTCTTCACACTCGCCAGTTCTTTCAGGCTTATCTTGGTTTGCCCCATATAGAATTGTTCATGGAACAATCTTTCCAATTGGGTCCAATGGTGGATCGAATTGGGGGGTAGAGTTGTAAACCAAGTAAAAGCGTTCTTGGTTAAAGAACTTGGGAAGTATTTGATCCTTAGGTTTTCGTTATTCGAAATGTCTCCTGCTTCGATCAAATACCTCGCCACATGTTCGACAGTGGATTCTGTCGTGTCCCCAGAGAACTTAGTAAATTTGGGGACTTTGCTCCTAGGAGGTAAGTCAGTTTGTAACACATATTCTGACAATGGAGATGTAAAGTTGGGCCTTCGAAAGCCCATGTTCATCCCATTCTGATTCATGATCCTTTCGATCATGGTTGCCAGATTATTTTCCAAACCCATGTTTTGATGTTGGATATGCTGGACCACTTCGTCAGCATTTTGGTTTCTGTTAACTAACCTTACCTCTGGGGCTATTACCCTAGGTTCTTCGACAGGTTGTTCTACAGGCTGTTGAGCCTGATTAATGGTGGTTTCTTCCTCTACAAATATCCCCTGATTTCCTCTTATCTGGGCCCTTTGGGGCTGTCGAATAGGTGGGGGTACTCCAAAGAAGTCAGCCAAACGCGTCATTTGCGCTGTAACTTGCTGATTCGATTGAGTAGTATTTTGTATTAGAGGATTTAGCACTGTACTCAAAGTTTGTGCCAACATTTGCACCATATCATGGTTGCTTTCGTCCATCTGTTGCCTCAAGACTGCTGTCGAGGCATTTGTAAGGCCATGGGCTACTTGGGACGTTCCTCCTAAGAGTTGGGTCCTATTTCTATTCGCCATGCCTACTCCAGAGCCTTGGAGTGGCGAAGAGGCACTCACGAAAGGGTCTGAATAAGTGGACGCAGCATTCGTCAGGCTTGCCACTTCAGAAGTTGGCATACCATAGAATGGAATAAATCCTGGGGGAACCACAGGCCTTGTGCCTATATTTCCCCTTGGAGGGGGGGTTCCCAAAGGCATTCTGGGGCCTGAAAACGAAGTTATTGGCCCCGTGGTTGTGACTGACACTGCTGGTGTCGAACCAACGTTCGTCGCTTCACTAACGGTCATATTAACCGTTGCTCCCACACTTGGTGGTGGAATTTCATTATTGTTTGGCGGATTCGCCATCTCTTCCCTTCTTCTGGCAGTATTGCTATCGTTGGTGTATATTCTACCACTCCTCAATAACATACAACTCGAAAAGATGAGATTTTTCAACAATCAACACACAGTCCCACCAGGTGTGCCAATTTGTTTACCTAGGGATTTGGTAAACAACCGCTGATCCTCCAAATGGTTACTTATTTGGTTACTCGCAGGATCGATCAGATTGATCCTATGGACATAGGTTGATTTTGAAGTTTGATTAATGTGGATAAGGCTTTAAGTAAAATGTTTCAAGTAAATTGCATAAAGGAAAGGCTTGGTAAAATAAACAAGGCTTTAATAGTAAAGGTTCGACAGGAATTTAAAGGGGAAAAGCATGTAAAATAATGGAAAAGTAAATGACTTTTAATTGATAAAATTGGTGTTTCACACATACATTTCTCAACAATTCTTTCGCTCACACTGGGTACTTGAATCTAAATGAGTGACTATGTATTTTTTGTGAACACACGCGAGAAACTACATGTCTACTCCTATTTATACAAAAACATTCCAAGTAACCGTCGGGCAGTTACACTGCTTCGAGATTAAGCCACTTGGCACGTTCTCCATGCTCGACGCTCCAGATCCTTGCACGTTTGCACGTAGTAACTGCTGGAAACCGTTTTCCCTCCAAAGCTTTGAATTTCAAACTGCTCCACTCTGGACCATCGAACACTTTCGTCAAGAGACATCTTCGACGAAAACTCCTTCGACGTCGAAGGCAATCAGCCTTCTTCCTTGGAAGAAATCTTCTAAGTATTTTACCATCTTTCGACGGGCACTTCGACAGACTTAGCCAGTCGAAAGCATCTTTCAGCTTTTAATGGCTGCCATCAATCAAAACAAAGGTGTCGAATTTAGGAGCCAACACTTGGGAACCGAGGAAGACAAAAAGGAGGTCAAGGTGGGTGCCAATTTGGAACCTAATGTCAAGGAGCATCTGATTCAGTTACTGCACGATTATGTTAAAGTCTTTGCCTGGTCATACGAAGACATGCCAGGACTTGATACAGACATTGTGGTACATCGTCTGCCTACAAGGGAAGATTGTCCTCCAGTAAAGCAAAAGGTTCGCCGCATGAGGCCTGATATGTCAAAAAAGATCAAGGCAGAAGTCATGAAGCAATTCAATGCTGGATTTTTAGCTGTCACCTCTTATCCCCAATGGGTGGCCAATGTTGTTCCTGTGCCCAATAAAGACGGTAAAGTGCGAATGTGTGTGGACTACAAAGATTTGAATAGGGCAAGCCCCAAAGACGATTTCCCACTCTCCCACATCGACATTCTAGTTGACAATACGGCACAACATAAAGTGTTTTCCTTCATGGACGGTTTCTCAGGCTACAACCAAATCAAAATGGCGCCTAAGGCTATGGAGAAAGCAACCTTTGTTACACAGTGGGGCACATTCTGCTATAAGGTCATGCCATTCGGACTGAAGAATGCTGGGGAAACTTATCAACGCGCCATGGTAGCCTTACTTCATGACATGATACATCATGACATAGAAGTTGTTGTACCCCAAAATTTTCCCTCTCATTTATCAAGATTTTCCTCACAAGACTTCTTGGACTCAAGATAAGATTAGGGTTTGGTCAGCTTAGGACATCTCATCTTGCACTGATAACCCAAAATTAGGGTTTGAGTTTGCACAAGGATTTCTGGGCCACCAATGCTTCATGTGACTTTCATACATCATCTTGGACCCCTAATATTGCTCATGTTAAGTTTCAAGCCTTGAACCACATTTTTGATCAGTCAATTGGACAGTTAACCTCAAAATCAACTGTATTCGGGAAAAAGTCAAACATGGCCAATTTACAGTCAAACTTCATAATTTTTTATCCACATCAACATTCTAGACTCCTATGTACCATCTGATCAAGTTTGGATCACAACTCCTCAAGAAATTTGATCAAATCATCAAAAGGGCAAAATGGTCAAAATTAGGGTTTTGATTGAGAAAGGGCAATTTCTGATTTTTAACCTAGACAATGACCAATTGAGTTCAAACATGATTTCAAGGATCCAATTGCATAATCTTGACCTAATTACATGGTTCAAAAGATCTCAAGTTCATTGGATTGACAGATGAATTTTGCAGTCAACTGATCAAAAGTCAATTGTGCACTGAAAAGTCAAACTTTGACTTTTTGGTCAAAATCAAGTGCCAAGGGTCATAATTCATCAAGATATGTCAAAACATGAAACTTTTTCACCAAGAAACTCAATTTTGAAAATTAGGGTTTTAATTTGAAATTTTTCATAACTTAGAATTTTTCTAAGTATGGAAATTTTCTTATTTTCCCCCAACTTTTCACCACTTTTTCACCATGATGCAATTGGATTCAAAGAAAACTTCCAACATTAAAGTTGTAGTCCTCTATGAAATCTAAAACTTTGCTTCACAAACTTTTCCCAATATATGCTTGGATCTCAAGTTATGAATTTGTGAATATAGGTCCATGAACTAAATAACTTAGTGAAATTTTGCCCTAATTTAGGCAGGTTTTGGACCCAACTTCATGGACATTTTTCACCTAGTTCCAAGAGGTATCTCAAAATTAATTTCAAAGATGGATTATAGAGCACATTGCAAGATTTCCAAAATGTCAAAGAACTCTCGAAGATCATTTTTGGTTAGGAAGAATCGAAGAAGGGAAGTTGGCATTTTCTCACTTTTGTTCAAGCCATTTTTACATGACATCAAGTTGCAAATCCAATCCATGTTGTTTGTACCTTGCTTTATAGGTCCTAAACTCACTTTAAACTCCATAATTAAATGCAAACTCAGAAGCTAAAGGCATTATTTTTGCTTTTGGAGCATTGTACAAGAGATAATTCCATTTTTGGCCAAAAGTTCACAATGCCATTTTCATAAAGTGCAACTTTTGCAACTTTGTCAATCTTGAGCCTTGGACCTGTCCCTTTGGTGCAAGCAATTCACACAGGTTTTAAGAAATTTGTACAAGCTCTTTGCAGCCCTCAAGCTAGTCAGTACAAGCATGTAGCATAAGTCACTTCACTTTGCTTAAAATGCAAGAAAGGTTGCCAAAAGCCATTGCCATTTTCAAACTTGAAGTTTGCAGCTTGACTTGTGTAGAGATTTCCAGCTATCCTCAAAGCAACGTAAGCATTGGAATATCTTGGAGGAAGTTCAAGGAAGCTTAATCGTTCCTCAGGCCTCCCTCAAAGTCCCTACATTTCCCTACTCAAATCCAGCTGAAGGAGGTATTTCTCAAAACTCTATCTCTATGAATAGGCATCCTCAAGCCACGATTTGTGAAGAAAAAATATAGTCCATAACATGGTGAAGCTGTACATATGCATACTTTTCATTTATATTAACTGTGTTGTGAGAATTTAAAGCTTGAAGTTCATGAAATTTCTAGGTCACGAATTAGGGCTGCTAAAATTCTCCCTGATCTTTGAGAGTTAGTTTACAAATTTTATATGGTTGGAATCGTGAGCTCAAATGCCACAAGTTTCATGTTATAAATTTTTGCTTTTGTGCAAGCATGTGAAATTTGTAGGTTTGAACTGAAACACGCGCGCAAGAAGACCAAGGACAGGGATGAAGTGAAGTATTGGCTTTTTGGCGCTTTTGGGCTTTTTGTTTTCATTATTTGCACCCCCTGACTTGATATTTGCACCCCTGACTTATTTCTTATATTTTTGCATTTTCTTTCATATTTTTATATTTATTATTTGTATTTATTTTTTTTAATGATAAAAAATACCCAAAAATAATTTATTTATTTTTAAACTTTTATTTTATTTTATTTATTTATTTTCTCACATAAAAATAGTTTATTTTGACAAATAGATTCTATTTTCTTAAATAGTTTGTAAATATAATTAAAAATACTTAATATTTTTATCATATTATTTATACTCATAAAATATTTATTTCCATAAATATTTAATTTTTAATATTTAAATATAATATTATTTATTATTTTCTTGTACAAAAAATGGACAAAATAATAACATAAAGCATTATTTTCTTTTAATTAAAAAATTAGGGTTTCCCCCTCCAAAAATAATAATATGTTTTCCTTAATTTCTAGGGTTTAAATTAAATTATTTTCTCATACAAAAATGAAGCATAAAACATTTTTTACATAAATACATTTGCATTGCATTTTAAATACTTGTATATTTATTTAATTCACGCATTATTCGATTGGGTTGTAATAATATATTTAGGTTTATATTTGTGCAAAATCCCCATTCAAAACTTGTATCCCCCCTCCCATAATAATTGTTGTAATAGCTTAGTTTATTTTACGCAATTTATTGCTTTCATATACCATGTTTAGTACAACTAGGGTTTGCATGACAAGAACAAAAACAAAGCAAAATAGAAAACCCTAATGCAAGACAAAATCATGAAAAATGACACACTTTGCACACAAGCACCCCTAGGGTTTATCCCACTTGGTTTCCTAAATTAAAATGGCCATGTTACGCACGCGAAGTATCTTGGCAAAACAAAACAAATATAAGATCATAGTCCCTCGATGACGCTATCAAAAGGTTGCCTAAACAAAGATGATCTTGATCCCTCAAAATGCTAAGATACTTGGCAACATTGCTATCATGGTCATACGATGACCCACGCCTGTCCCGTTTACATCCAAAGATAGGGTTGCTTACCAAATCACTGGTAAGTCAACAATGTCAAAGGAATAAAAATGCACAAGAAAGACATTTGAGTAGGTAGATAGCTTCTAGTTACTTGTTACATTTCAAAACAATCCTTGCTATTTTCAAAAACAAACACACACACATTTCAAAACATCTTACAAAACATTGAAAACATTTTTAAAAGACAAACATCTTTGTATACATTCTTATGAACGAGAATCATTACAAAGATTTCCTAAACGAATGGCCTATTTTCAAAATACTTTCAAAACCACACCAAGCACCATTTCAAATAAAACAAAGCAAAGCAAGTGATCTAAACAAGTAACTAAGAGCCCATGGAAAACCATGGATGAAAAGGGTGTTAGCACCTTCCCTTTTCATAATCTACCCCCCGAACTCAAGAAAACATCTCAAAGGTCTTTCCTCTGCTTTTTTACCTTTCCTTTTGGATAAAAGAAAAGTCGGTGGCAACTCTTGCTAACCGTAACATTTATGAACACAAATGCAAAACCTCAAGTCAGTTCTCCCACCGCATCACAGAACTAGCGACTCTGCTGGGGATGATTCTAAAAGTGGGGTTTCCTTAGGGTTTAGATCACCTTTATTTGCTTACATTGTTTGACTTGTTTGCTTTACAATTATGGTTCTTTGTTTGGGTTTGAATCCTCTACCCGGATTTGGGAAACATTATAGGTAAATAGCAATACATTGTGGAAACTGTGCAGGGTATACCGACATGGTCTAAGCAATAGCTATGTTAGTGCGACATATTTGTGGGTACCGGTAGCCTTTGAGTAAATCAAAGAGAATACGAGGCCGCTGAGTGATGTCATGAAGCACTAATGAACTTTTAGAACCTTTACTTGACCAACTTGGCCTTTTAGGATGTAGTGAGATGACCGGCTTTGGTGTAGTCTGAAGTTGGTAGATACTCGATACTACACTCATTGAGGGTTGGTTTCTTGGAATATTTCGGTCGCCAGTAAAGAGGCTTGAACTGAAACAATGAACAAGGAAACAATCCAGTGATATTAAGCTCCTTAGAACCCGGTTACTATTTCTAGGACAGGTTGAGCCAACTAAACTTCAAGAGGGTACTTAAATATGAAACCCCATGCAAGCCTAAACTAGGAACTTGTGTGATTTGTTTGTACATATATACTTGTGAATAACATCATGGACATCATGAACATCATATGCATTCACTAACCATTTCAAGGATTTTGGAGATTCATCTCGGTTCCTATTTTGTAGGTTATGGATTCACTTCGCAGGAAAACTATCCAAATCAACCTTGTAAGAATTCCTCCACAACTCAAGGAAGTAGCTTCAAGGATTCTTGAGAATTCTCCATTCACCGAGAGGCATGGTCGTCTACTCAACTTGGTCACTTCCAACACAGAGGAGGATATGATGAAGGTTCTCTTCCAGTTCTTTGACCCTTTGCATCATTGCTTCACATTTCCTGACTATCAACTTGTACCCACTTTGGAAGAATTTTCTCAACTTCTAAGGATTACTATTCTCAATCAACTACCTTTCAATGGTACGGAAAGAGATCCAAAGCCAGAAGAGATTGCTCAAGCCCTACACTTGCACTCATCTGATGTCATAACTCATTGGGAAACTAGAAGTGGTGTCAAAGGCTTCTTGTCAAAGTTTCTGTTTGAGAAGGCCCAAAGCTGTTGGAATTCCCTAGACTTGCAAGCTTTTGAGGAGATTGTAGCTCTTCTCATCTATGGGATGGTCTTGTTCCCTAATCCTGACCAACTCATAGATGTAAGCGCTGTCAAAATCTTCATGTCTCGCAACCCGGTGCCTACATTGCTTGGGGATATCCTCCACTCTTTTCACACTCGTACAATGAGGAAAAGAGGTGTTCTTATGTGTTGTACTCCTCTCCTGGCAAGATGGTTTATTTCTCATCTTCCCTAATCAGTCTTGAAGAATAAGCAAGGTTTGAGGTGGTCACAAAGGTTAATGACACTTAACCATTCAGATATTCATTGGTGTTCTCGATCCAAAGAGAATGTCATCATCATTGACCATTGTGGGGAATTCCCTAATGTCCCTCTACTTGGCATTAGGGGAGGCATCACCTACAACCCTTTCTTATCTCTAAGACAGTTTGGTTATGCCCTAAGGGATGGCCCACATGACATGCTGATTCAAGGATTGGTTTTCGACTACGACAAAGACGACCAAGGACTTCGTCAGAGATTCATCCAAGCTTGGAGGATGGCAAACAAGGTGGATAGCAAGACTTTGGGACAGAAGAATTCCATCCCTCTTGAGCCTTACCTCAAGTGGGTACGAACCCGCGCTAAAAGTCTTATGATGCCTTATCCCTCCATTCTCCTAGTGATTATAGAGCATGTTAAGGAAGGAGAAGTTCCATACACTATCCTACATCCTGACATGCCGACATCACTCGAAGACCTACAAAGGAGTTGGATACAGCTCAAGGGAGAGCGCGATACTTTCGAAGCCCAATTCTACGCAAGCGAGAAGAAGGTTTTGGAACTCACTCGACTACTTCATGAAGAGCAGACTCTAAACACCTACATTGCACCAAAGAGAATGTGCAACGTCTTTTTACCTTAGAATTCTGTATTATTTTGCCCAAGGGGCATTGATGTACTGAAGTTCTATTTTACTAATATGACGTGTGTTTCTTTTTGTTTGAAACAAATTTGAATTTCTGAATCCTTGAAAGCATTGCATGAATACATATCATTCATCATAAGCATAAATAGGTCTTTGCAACAAGTTTCCTCATATCTCTACTGTTTATTTCAGTACGATGGATCTCGAACAAACTGTCAAAGATTTGCAAGCTCATAACTCACAATTTTAGCAGTTACTCATGACCTTAGCCAAGGGGCAGGAGGAGCTAAAGACTTTGCTAGAAAAAGAAAAATAGAAAAAGAAGAAGAAGCCATCTGGTGTGGTTATCATGGGCAGAAGATTTCAGGGATAAGCCAGACGGACCTTAGATTTTCCAACAATATCTGATGAAGGGGAAAGAAAAGGAAAAGGAATGGCAGTACCATCAGATTCTGAAGAAGAAGAAGAGAAAGAAGAGGACTACTCTAAACAACAATACCCTCCGGCTGATGACAAATACAAACACCTTGAAGAACGACTTAGCGCTATGGAAATTCAGAGAGTACCAGGGCTAGATTTTGAGGAGTTAGGGTTGGTATCAGGAATTGTAATCCCGCCAAAGTTTAAAGTGCCACTATTTGCCAAGTATGATTGGGTGTCTTGACCTAAAATGCACCTTAGATCATATGTCAGGAAGATGCAACCACATTCTGCCAACAAAGACTTGTGAGTCCACTTTTTCCAAGACAGTTTATCAGGAACGCAACTTGATTGGTTATACCAGTTGGAGAGGGCAGATGTTCACAATTGGGAAGACCTAGCAGTAGCTTTATATAAACAATATCAATATAACTCCGACTTGGCGCCAACTCGTACTCAGCTACAGAGTATGGCCATGGTTTCCAATGAGGGCTTTAAATATTACGCCCAAAAGTGGAGGGATCTAGCCGGAAGGGTGCAACCCCCTCTATCTGAGAGGGAGTTAGTGGAGATGTTCTTGGGAACTCTATCAGGTCCTTTATTCAATCATATGATTGGGAGTTCCTCTGTAGGGTTTACTGAATTGATTTTAACCGGCAAAAGGGTAGAGGCTGGTATAAGAAGTGGGAAAATTCAAAAGGACGCGTCTGCCTCAACAGCTGTGAAAAAACTCTTCACTGGTAGGAAGGAAGTATCTGCTGTCTATTCACAGAGGAATCAGGGAAGAACCGAGCACCGACCAACGGTGGGGGCCGTTATGATTCCAAAGCCTGCATCAAACCAACCAAGAAATAACCAGCAAAGGGTAGAAAGGCCAGTTCGACAATTTACCAAGATTAACATGACTCCAGCTCAAGTTCTACCACATCTCCTGAAGTTGAATCTAGCCACTTTGAAAGAGGCCCAAAAAAATCCCAATACCACTTCACCACATTACCATCCCAACGCCAGATGCGCGTACCATTCTGAAAGTCTAGGGCACGACACCAACAACTGTTGGGCTCTGAAGAATAAGATTCAAGATCTGATAGACGCGAAGGAAGTTGGGTTTGAAGCGCATGAGAAACCAAATGTTATTTCCGCCCCGATTCTGAGGCATGGTCACAATGCCAACGCTATTGAAAAAGATCTGTTTATTGCTACCGTAGATGAACTGTTAACTCCGCTCCCGACCATTAAGTTAAATTTGTTGAAAGCTGGTATTTTCCCAGGTTGTGACAAAGACTGCCATGATTTCCTGTCCTCATCATTTGACTGCCCTCTATTGAAGAAAGGTATCCAACAACTGATTGATAACCAAGAAATTTTGTTTGAGAATGCTCCTGTGTCACCCATTCCAGTTAAAGAAGTTTCAATAATAACCATCTACGCCAATCCTTCCAGGGCCCCTAAAAGACCCGTTAGGATTACACCTGCTCCAAAGACTACTCCGCTAAAGATAACAATGCCAGGGCCAACCCCATACAATTTAGATAAAACAGTACCATGGAACTATGGTGGAGAAATCTACTACCATGGTATTAAACAGATTGAATTGACTGCCGAAGAAGAAAGCTCCGAAGAGGACAATTCCGACATTATAAATATTGTTGGAACTAGAAATATCACCCGCAGTGGTAGGATTTTCTCTCCAGAGATTGCCCCTCCAACAGCAGTCTTTGGACCCGTGGCCGTTCCAAAGATTACCTATACACCAGTGATAGTACCTGCAAGTGCACCTACTGTTGTACCCCAAATTTTGACCTAAGATACCATCTCCCATCTGCATCATTACATTGCAAGTGTTTTGACCTATTTTTTATCAATTTTTCAAAGCAGATTTAAATTCATAACTTTTTTCAAGTCGAGAGCTGTTTATTTTTGAACGCTAAGTTTATTAACTGATCAGACAATGTTTATTAATTATTTATTACCTTAAATTTAAATAATTGGAATTTATTTTCGGTTATTATATAATTTAAGGATTTATAAATAATTATTTGAAAAGAGTTTATTAATTGATCAACAATGTTTATCTAATTATTTATTATTCTAAGTTTAATATAATTGAAATCTTATTTTCAGTTATTATAATTTAGAATAATTATAAATAATGAAGTAAATAATTGAAGAGAAGTTAATTGATCAATGAGGTTTATTTAATTATTTATCATTCTAAATTTAAATAATTGGATTTGATTTTCAATTATTACATAATTTAAAGAATTATAAATGATAAAATAAATAATTGGAAAGAAAAAGAATTAATTGGTAAATAATAGAATTTTTATTCATCTTTATTCTAATTATTACAATTGTTGTTTAAATACTATTGTACAAAGTATTTATAATGACAATTACATAAAAAGTTTAAAGTAAAATAAAAACTATTTTTCTAATATTCCAAATCTTCGTCTTCTATCCAATTGATCATTTGATTTTTACCTGCAAAAGAATTAAAGAAAAGTCAGAAATAAATAGATAATTAAAAGCAATAAATTAATTAGCGTTCATCATTAAAAGCAAACGGCTGAAATCAGTTTTTACCCTTTTTGCAAATCACGGGATTTCTCCCGGTTCACAAAAAGGGATGAATTTTTAATTGATAAAAATGAATGCACCATTTAAAAACATGCACAAATCATTTTCTTGTCAAAATAGCACATTTCAAAATCAATTGCACATTTTATTTGAAAACTGCATAATCCAAAAACAATTACACAAATTCATTCTTGTCAAAGCTGCATTGTCAAAGCATACAAACAACATATGCAATGTTCAAACCAAAAGCCAACGTAAACATGCAAAGATGTAGGAAAAGGCCAAAAACATAGGCTCCTTGCTGTACCATGCAGAGACAAAGAGCAAATATGCAGTTTAAACCATATATGCAAGCATAATATATTTCCATTTTACATCATTTTCCAGCATGCTTTTTCAGAACAAGTAAGTACATACATCACATTTTAATGTATCAAATGTACTAAGAGAGAGAAGAGAGGAAGTAGTGTGGTTTTACAGGTTTTGGTTTAGGCAGAAAAAGGAATAGAAACAAAACTGCAGCAGTGACACAGTAAGAAAGCATAGAAAGAATACCAACAAACTGGATGAAGCAGATGTGCAGGGATATCAAGAAATATAGTAAAATATATTCAAAACCTGTAACGTAAAGAAGGAGGCCATCAACTGTTATAACACATCAAAGCCCCTTCAAAAAATTCAAGAGATCACAACCTATCTTCAAGCCTTCCACACTCAAAAACTGTAAAACAAAAAAAAGCAAAGCCATTTTCTCAAGCTCTAAAGCCTAAGCCTTAGTAACACCAACATGGCCTAAACCAAACCTGTTTCAATAACCTGTAACAACAACCTTGGCCTAAACCTCAATAACCTGCTTAAGCCATAGAAAACCTCAACCAACATGGCCAAAAACCAGTAGAACCATTACCAAAACAAAAAACCAGTATACCCAACATAACTTGCATAAACCAGTAAAACTATGGCCTAAACAAACAGTATACCATTTCAAA
The DNA here is from genome assembly GCA_948472305.1 of Vicia faba. Lineage (NCBI taxonomy): Eukaryota > Viridiplantae > Streptophyta > Magnoliopsida > Fabales > Fabaceae > Vicia > Vicia faba. The sequence continues at coordinate 146,319 of CATIWC010001154.1, forward strand.
ACCATTAACCTGCATAAACCATCAAACCAATACGACCAAAAACCATTCAAAACCAGCATGAACCATCAACCTCAAACCATCACCAAAGCCTTGTTTCACAAAACCAACATGGCCATAAACCAGTAAAACCAGTAAACTCAAGGCCAAACCTGTTGAAACCATAACCAACATCCAAAGCCAAAAATCAGAAAAAACCAGAACAATGCAAACCTACAGGAAACTGTCCAAACCATAAGGCCTCAGCATATCATCATAGGCCAACATTTAAGGCAACAATATCAAGGCAAGAAGAAGAAGAAAAGAAGCTAGTCAAAACAAACATTTCAACAGTAGCATTCAGACATTTAGAGGCAACATTCAAGCATTCAGAGGCATCATAAGCAAGCAACGAGGCAAACAGGAGTATACGAAGCGAAGCAAAGGAAGAAGAAGGAAAGACATCACAAAGGGTTTTCAAACCGTCATCATCAAACCACTAAAAAAGAATTAAGAAACGCAAACCAGGAAGCAGAAGCTTCATCACCGTCGTCACCTCGCCGTCAAAGCCCTCCAGACGTCGCCACTTCCGTCTCTCCCTCCATTAAAGGTAGTTTTCTTTCCCTTTTCATAACAACCAAAACTAAAGTCAGAAGCAATAAGCAGAAACGAAACATGTAAAACATCAAAACGGAAACCCTCATTCGAATAACTCAGAATGTTACCTTCAAAATACGTCGTTGCATGATCCTTGGAGGCGAGACAGACGACAACGTCATTTGGCTTAGACGAGGAAGACTTGGTTCTGTTGGTTTGACCTTGAGGAAGACGAAGAGATCGGAGAAGACGAAGAAGAGAGAACAAGCGCCGCTGTATCCCTTTTGCCTAACCCTAATCCCTAATTCAATTAAAACAATGTTTAACCCTTAACAAAATTATGTTTGGATCAGACTTGCTTCCTGCCTAAGCCCAACGTTTTACTTCAGTGCACCCCCCTTTTCTATTCTTGTTTTGGGCCCCCTTTAAAACCTTTAGCCCATATAATTATTTATCATCCATCCTTTTTTTATATACCTTTTTCTATTTTATTTTCCTTTAGTTTTTCTTTAGAATTTTATTAGTTTAGATAATTAGTAAGTTTAATCAAGAATAAGAGGTATAATTTAATCAAAACTTTTTTAAATAATGGGATCATTTTATTAGTTTGACTTTAGGTTTAATCTAGTAATTTTAGTATTTTTTATTAGGTTTAGAATTAATAACTTTAAGTTTTAATTTAGTTTAATTATCTAATAACTCTTAAAATAATATTCTATATTAATATTAAAAAGCATATAAAAATAGGAACATATAAAATAATAAAAACTCTAAAAAATATATAAAAATAGAAAATTAAAAAACATGTTATTTTATTTAATTAATTTCCTCGCTTTAATTAATATTAGATAAAAATCTAAAAAATACATGTTCACACCATTTAGTCTTTTATTTAATTGTTGTATATCATTATCTGCATAATTTTCTGTCAATTATTTCATCTTTACTTGATTATTCCGTTTACGTCTAAATCCAAGGGAAAAACGATTAAATTTGTTGACTTCATGTCCTCAAGTCCGATCACGCGAATATTTTGCATTCCATTAAAGCTTAAGACAATTTTCCCCCAAAGCTCAATCTTTTCAAAACTCATACCTTCTAAGCAAAAACTTCGACATTAGGTCGTCGTATCTTCAAAAACCCGTCCGTACTCCTTTTCGGCCAAAACAATTTATTTCGATCAAACAAACGCATTTTAATAAAACAGATATTTCAAAAGGTTCCTATAGAGTACTATAGATACATTGGGTGCTAATACCTTCCCACTGTATAACCAACCCCCGAACCATAGATCTCTTTTCAAAACGCCTTGTATTTTTATTACTTTTAAAAGGTATTATTTTACATTGCATATTTAGGGTTTTATTTCGCTCTTTTCCCTTTTCCCTTGGAAATAATAAAGCGCGGTGGCGACTCTTGCTTTTGTGAGACGAATTAATCAATAATTCGATCTCCGATTTACCCCGCTACATTTTTTATCGCTACAGAATTGGCGACTCTGCTGGGGAAAGATTGACCTCTTGCTGGTCCATCCCTAAGTGGGTTAAGCCTAATTTGTCTTATCTGTTTTATTATTATTTGATTTGTTTGATTATGTGTTTAAATTGGGGTTGTTTGGGTTTTTGCAAAGGACGAATCCTATACCCGGATTAAGTTACACTTAAGGAATAGGACGGGCGGTACAGTCATGTTAACTTTGAGGGAGTAATCCCGAAGAAGGAGGCATGAGATCCCCCACTCGATGGAAGGCCCTCTTGAACTTAATATTTGTTTACCGAGTAATCGGGAAGACATTATTATTTTCGACCTAGGAGCCTGAGAAATTGAGGACCGTAGAACCCTAACCCATCTTGGCCTTTTTAGGTGTAGCGCGGAGACTATAACGGAGTAATTCGGAAGTAGTTGTTACGCGATGCTACGCTCGGACGAGTTTCTCTTGAGAATATTGCTAATTATTGAGTAATCAAGACGTTGGTAATATCCGAAGGAGGAATGTAGACTCTGGAAACTCTTAGAACCTTGTCTTACAGGTGTGATTGAACCATTAGTACATACCTTTGGGTGGGCTTTACCCTCGACCCCATGCCGAAACGTTGAACCTTTGAACCCCATGTTTGTGAACTTGTGTGTAAACTGTTGCATTATCATTCATTCATGCATTCATCAACATTCTTTGTAAAAAACTTGTTTTTCAAGGAACTTAGGAATGATTTTAAAGACATCTCAGGCATTATGGAATTTGGAAGGAGAAACACTCGAAGTTTTAGTTTTAAGGAGCCCGAGATTGAAGAACTGAAGAGTTTGATTCCTAAGATCGAGAACCCGACGGATTTTCAGAAAAAGTATGGGTCTATTATGCCTCTCATAAAGCGCAAGATGAAGGAGGGCATCCTTAGTACGTTGGTTCAGTTCTACGATCCTTTGTACCGATGTTTTACCTTTCCGGATTACCAGTTGATGCCCACCTTAGAAGAGTACTCCTACATACTTGGTTTGCCGATCACCGACTGTGTTCCTTTTTCTGGATTAGAAGAGGAGCCCAAATCTCACGAGATAGCGACCATCACCCACTTGAAGAAATCAGAGATAGAGGAGAACATGACTACAAAAGGGGGAATCCGAGGTTTGTCTGTGCAGTTTTTATTGAGGAAAGCTCGTCATTTCGCTGAGATAGAAGATACTATTGCCTTTGAAGACGTCTTTGCTCTACTCGCTTATGGTCTATTCTTGTTCCCTAACGTTGATAAGTTTGTGGATATCAACGCCATCAGAATTTTCTTGATTGGAAATCCGGTCCCTACGCTGCTAGGAGATACCTACTACTCCATCCATCTTCGAAACTCTTTTCAAGGAGGAATGATTATTTGTTGTGCACCGTTGTTGTATCAGTGGTATGTTTCTCATCTACCTAGGTCTGATGTTTTCTGGGATCTCGAGAAGGAGCCGCGATGGGCGCCAAAGATTATGGCTCTCACTCATTTCGAAATTGATTGGTATAATCGAGTTTACTATGACGTGAAGATTATCGATAGCTGTGGTGCTTTTCCTAACGTGCCTCTACTTGGTACGAAAGGTGGAATTAACTATAACCCTGTTCTCGCGCGCTGTCAGTTTGGATACCCGATGAGGGACAAGCCAAACAACATCCATGTGAGTGGTTTCTTTCTGCAAGAAGGACAAGATCACCAGGTAGCTAAGAGGGGGATCGAAGGAGCTTGGCGCCACATCCATAGGAAAGGGAGAGATATGTTAGGACATAGAGGTGTCGTTTCTTTGGAGCCTTACCTACAATGGGTCCGCGTTAGGGCTTGTGCTCTCAAGATGCCCTATAAACCTGAGAAACCTTTATTCCCTACCGTTGCATCATCATCTGTTGATATCCCTATCGAGAATATGGGAGAATACCAAGGAAATTTGGCTAGGATGAAGTCCGAGAGGGATGCTTGGAAAGAGAAGTACAATATGTCGGAATATGAGAATCGGGTCCTGACTCGACAGCTAAAGGAAAAGAAGGAGTTGCTATTTATTCAAGACGGCTGGTTCATTGATCATGATGAGAAACTTCGTCAAAAGGATGCTTTACTGAGGAAGTATGCTAATGAAAGGAAGATAAAGAAGGAAGGTTCGGTAAGCATTGCTCTTGTTCCCCATCCACAAAAGGAAATCGTTGATCGACTGGTAGCTGAGAAGAAAGAGATGGAAGACTTTTATGAAGAGAAGATCAGGAAGCTCCGGTTACAGTTGGTATTTGGTCCTTCATCTGATGATTCTGAGTGATCTGTGAATTTTAGTTTTATTTTACCGATGTCATTTTGTAAAACTTTGTAAAAGGGCTTCATGTTCCGAAATTGTAATTTACTGTTTTATTATGGACTTCATGTTCCAAAGTTGTAATTTACTGCTTTTATTATGGGCTTCATGTTCCAAAGTTGTAGTTTACTGCTTTTATTATTGGTTTGTTATCCCAAAGTTGTAATTTATTGTTTTGTTGTTCCAAAGTTGTAAGTTGTAATTTACCGCTTTTGATTAATGGTTGAGTTTTTGTTGTTCCAAATTCCTTTACCATTGATGTGTGCAAAATCATTGAAGGTCTTTGAAAAACTATTAAAATGAATCATCATTTGCATCACATATCATGCATCATCCAACATTCCACTTCACATGTTTTCTAGAGTCTTATCCTTGTTTCTTTTTCCACTCCAAAGGTTGTCAAGCTGTCTCATCGATACGATACTCGGGCCAATCGTCAGAGAAAGATGGAAGATCTGGAACAGGAAAACCACGAGCTTCATAAGGAGGTCGCTACCCTTCGTGTCGGTATGGAAAAGTTAACTGCGCTAGTGGAAAGTTTGATGGCTGTTCAGAATCAGCCATCGACTACAGCTGCTGAGATTCAGACTTCAACTACTGTGGTTTCCGAGATTGTCACCGTTCCAACATCTGTGACTCAAATCAACTCTCCGCTTCAACATTAGATGCCGAAAGGTTTTCCGTGGGGAATGCCTTACAACTTTGTGCCAGAGGGGTATCAGCCTGTCGTACAGCCTTTGTTTCAACCTGCTTTGTCTCTTCCTCAACAAGAGACAACTGCCACGCCGCCGGTAATCCCGTCTGTAACACCTTTTCCGCAACCGGTAATGACAACTGTCGCTCCTGTGATTCACTCTGTGCCATACTTGAATGAACCTACTTATCCTGCAGAGCCTGCTGAAAGTTTGGGTCTTTTTGATAGAATGGAAGAATTTCAAGATCAGTTCCAAGAAATGCAGAGGGAGCTTAGAGCATTAAAGGGGAAGGATTTGTTTGGGAAGAACACGCATGACCTTTGTTTATTTCCGAATGTCAATATTCCAGCAAAATTCAAAGTGCCAGACTTTGAAAGATATAAGGGCGATTCGTGTCCTCGGAGTCACTTGACTATGTACGTGAGAAAGATGTCTACGTATTCCGATGATCATGACTTGTTGATTCACTATTTTCAAGACAGTTTGACGGGTGCTGCTCTAAAGTGGTATATGGGTTTAGACAGTATTCGGATCCGCAACTTCAACGACCTTAGCGAAGCCTTTGTTCACCAGTATAAGTACAACGTTGACATGGCGCCGGACAGGGATCAATTCCGGGCGATGTCGCAGAGAGACAGAGAATCTTTTAAGGAATACGCCCAGAGGTGGCGTGAAATTGCTGCTCAAATCTATCCACCTCTTGAGGAGAAAGAGATGACGAAGATATTCTTGAAGACTTTAGGTTCCTTTTACTATGAAAGAATGATCGCCAGTGCACCCAGTGACTTCACCGAAATGGTAAGCATGGGCATGCGGTTGGAGGAAGGGATTCGTGAAGGGCGTTTGGTTAAAGAAGGAAGTCCGTCTAGCAGTACTAAGAAGTTTTGAAGTGTTTTCCCGAAAAGAAAAGAGCAGGATGTCAGCGCATTGTTCCCAGGGAGACCGAGGAGAGGTTACTCACACGTCGCAGCAGTCACTCCGGCTGTCCGCCCAGCTTTGATGACCCCAGCTCATCAAACCCCACCAACTCAACAACGACCATTTCAGCAGCAGCCTCGACAACATGCTTATCCATTCAACAATCAGAACCGTTCACCAAGAAAACCGCAGTTCGATGCCATTCCTATGACTTATACTGAATTGTTCCCTGCTCTTATCAGAAAGAACCTCATAACGACAAAACCTCCTCCTGTCGCACCAAATAGTACTTCTCCGTGGTACAAGGCGGATCAGTTTTGTGAATATCATCAAGGGTCGTCGGGGCACAACCTTGAAAATTGTTTTGCACTGAAGGCGGATGTGCACAGATTGATTAAGAATGGTATCTTGTCTTTCAAGGATGTTAATCCAAATGTTAGAGATAATCCTTTGCCTCGACATGGGGCAGCTTCAGTGAATATGGTGGAAGGTTGTCCGGGAAAGTTTCGAGTTTTTCAAGTTGAACACATAAGAGAGTCGTTGATCAGGTTACATCAGAGTTTAAGAAGACTTGCCTTTGTTAGGCATCAGCATGATTATGATGTTTGTGAATTTTGTTCAAGAGAGGTTGATTGCCCTATTGTGAAGGAGGATATTCAAAAGTTGTTAGACCAGAGAGTTATCACTATTACATATGACAGAAATCCGAAGGATGAAGTGAATGTTATAATACCACAATTCAATTTGCCTAAATCAGTAGAGATCGTTTACGACAGTCAGACTGCACTTGTTGCTCCTTTGACCATTTATCCACCTGGTCCTGTGCCTTACAACTCAGACCAAGCTGTACCGTATAAGTATAATGCCACAATGATTGAGAATGGGGTAGAAGTCCCTATACCGACAAGACCGTCTTTTGTTAACATTGCTGATGTGAGTAGAGTTACGAGAAGTGGACGTGTCTTTGCAGCAGTACCTTTGAAGAGACCAGAAGTTCAAGTCAGGAGGCCTGTACCGGCAGAAATTCCAGCAAGAAATGTTGAACCAAGGGTTGAGATAGGCTGATCTAATGAACCTATCCCACATCCTGAGGATGATGAGATTCTGAAGCTTATCAAGAGAAGTGAATATAAGATTGTGGACCAACTTTTGCAAACTCCTTCCAAGATTTCTTTGCTTGCTTTACTGAGAGATTCTGGTGCCCATAGAGAAGCTTTGATGAAGGTCTTGGACCAGGCGTTCATGGATCATGATGTGACGGTTGATCAATTTGATGGAATTGTAGGAAATGTTACTTCGTGTAACAATCTTGGTTTCAGTGATGAAGAACTTCCGGAGGAGGGAAGGAACCATAATATGGCTTTGCATATCTCAATAAGTTGCAGAAATGATACTTTATCCAGTGTGTTGGTAGATACAAGTTCGTCGTTAAATGTAATGCCCAAGACTACATTGTCTCGACTCTCATATCAAGGTGCTCCCATGAGACCTAGTGGGGTAATTGTTAAAGCGTTTGATGGTTCTAGGAAGACTGTCATTGGTGAAGTGGATCTTCCTATAGTAATTGGCCCTCATACTTTTCAGATCACTTTTCAAGTAATGGATATTCGTGCTGCCTACAGTTGCTTATTGGGTCGTCCATGGATCCATGATGCAGGGGCAGTCACTTCCACGCTCCATCAGAGATTGAAGTTTGTGAGGCATGGAAAGTTGGTAATGATTGGTGGAGAGCAGGCTATGGTGGTGAGCCATTTGTCATCTTTCTCTTTTATTGATGCTGATGAGGATGTTGAAACCCAGTTCCAAGCTCTGTCTGTTGCTAAGAATGAAGTGAAGAAGCAAGGGACGTCTATTTCTTCTTTTGAGGATGCGCGACGGGTGGTTGAAAGTGGTTCAGCTGAAGGTTGGGGCCAGGTGTTGACTTTGCCCGAGAACAAATCTGGAGAAGGTCTTGGTTTTCATCCTGTGTCTACAAGAGTCAAGCAGGAAGTGGTTACTCGTCCGATTCAAGAGGTCTTCCGAAGCGCAGGTTTTATCCACCCGACCCCTCCTGAGGTTGATGCTGTAATAGAAGACGATTCTGAGGAGGATTTACCCGATTTTGTGACGCATGGAGTGGCTTGCCAGAACTGGATTGCTGTTGATGTTCCTGTTGTGATGCACATTTCCGAGTAATGTTTTGTTTTGTTTTTTTGAAAAAAATCGCTCTGCCCAAGGCGAAAAGTATTTTGTGTCGGGCTATGAAAAATAAATCCTTTTGCTCTGCCCAAGGCAAAAGAGAAATGTCTGGGCCCTTTGTTTCAAGTATTTCCCTTCAATGAATAAAATGTTATTTTGTCCACTACTGTTTTATTTTTCACTTTTTCTGGGAAATAGTAATGTAAATTAATTGGTAGTAATAGGAAAATATAAGAACCTTTTGTTTTATTTGCACAAATCGATTTCTAAAATAAAGCATAATCATATGTGCAGATTAATCCATGACTTAACCATTGAAAACAATGATCCTATGCCCTCTCCCAACTTTGAATTCCCTGTGTTCAGAGCCGAAGAAGAGGATAGTGAAGAGATTCCTGTTGAAATTTCCCGTTTGCTTGAGCACGATGAGAAGATTATTCAGCCATTTGAAGAACCTGTAGAGTTGATCAATTTGGGTGATGAAGAAGATAAAAAGGAGGTTAAGGTCGGAGCGTTGCTTATCCCAGAGGTAAAAGAGAAAATGTTAGAGCTTCTCAAAGAGTATGTTGATGTGTTTGCTTGGTCCTACCAAGATATGCCAGGTTTGGACAACAATATTGTGGAGCATCGTTTACCGTTGAAACCTGAATGTCCGCCGATTAAGCAGAAGTTGAGAAGGACTCGTCCCGATATGGCTGACAAGATCAAATAAGAAGTTCAAAAGCAGATTAATGCAGGTTTCCTTGTTACATCGGTCTATCCTCAGTGGTTAGCCAACATAGTGCCTGTTGCTAAGAAAGATGGCAAAGTTCGGATGTGTGTAGACTATAGAGATCTGAATAGAGCTAGCCCAAAGGATGACTTCCCATTACCTCACATTGACGTATTGGTCGACAGTACCGCAAAGTTCAAAGTCTTTTCTTTCATGGATGGTTTCTCTGGTTACAATCAAATCAGGATGGCACCAGAAGATATGGAGAAGACAGCTTTCATTACACCGTGGGGAACATTTTGTTATCAGGTTATGCCGTTTGGTCTGAGGAATGCTGGTGCAACATACCAAAGAGCCATGACCGCTTTGTTCCATGACATGATGCATAAAGAGATAGAAGTGTATGTAGATGACATGATTGCCAAGTCACAAACTGAAGAGGATCATTTGGAACATTTGTTGAAGTTATTCCAGCGTTTGAGAAAGTATAAACTCTGTCTGAATCCCAACAAGTGCACTTTTGGTGTTCGTTCTGGAAGACTTCTGGGTTTCATTGTCAGTCAGAAAGGTATTGAGGTAGATCCTGATAAAGTCAAAGCCATCAGGGAAATGCCCGCACCCAAGACGGAAAAACAAGTAAGAGGATTCCTTGGGAGACTGAACTATATCTCTAGATTTATATCTCATATGACTGCTACCTGTGGGCCGATTTTCAAGCTTCTCCGAAAGAACCAAGGATGTGTGTGGACAGAAGATTGTCAGAGAGCTTTTGATAGCATCAAGGAATATTTGCTTGAACCTCCCATTTTGATTCCTCCAGTGGAAGGAAGACCTTTGATTATGTACCTGACTATATTGGAAGATTCCATGGGATGTGTGCTTGGTCAACAAGATGAGACTGGAAGAAAGGAACATGCCATATATTATCTGAGTAAGAAATTCACAGACTGTGAGTCTCGATACTCATTGCTTGAGAAAACCTGTTGTGCTTTAGCTTGGGCTGCTCGCCGTCTGCGCCAGTATATGATTAACCACACCACTTGGTTGATCTCCAAGATGGATCCGATCAAGTATATCTTTGAGAAGCCCGCCTTATCTGGAAGAATAGCTCGTTGGCAGATGTTGTTATCTTAATATGACATTGAGTATCACACTCAGAAGGCAATCAAAGGGAGTATTTTATCCGACCATTTGGCTCACCAACCAATTGACGATTATCAATCCATCAAGTTTGATTTCCCATATGAAGATGTTATGTACTTGAAAGCTAAAGATTGTGAAGAGCTGTTACCTGAAGAAGGACCTGATCCCGAATCCCATTGGGGTTTAATATTCGACGGAGCTGTAAATTCTTATGGAAATGGAATTGGGGCAATCATCGTCACTCCCCGAGGTACTCATATCCCGTTCACGGCGAGATTGAAGTTTGACTGCACGAACAACATGGCTGAATATGAGGCATGTATTATGGGTCTCGAAGAAGCAGTGGATTTAAGGATTAAGATTCTTGATATTTACGGAGATTCAGCATTGGTAATTAATCAAATCAAAGGAGAATGGGAGACTCGTCATCCTGGTTTGATCCCTTACAGAGACTATGCTAGAAGATTGTTAACTTTCTTTAACAAAGTGGAATTACATCATATCCCTAGAGATGAGAACCAAATGGCTGATGCTTTAGCTACTTTGTCTTTAATGTTTCAAGTAAATGGTTGGAATGATGTGCCTACAATCCGGGTTATGCTCCTTGACAGACCTGCTCATGTGTTCTCAGTAGAAGAGGTTACCGACGACAAACCATGGTTCTATGACATTAAACGTGTTCTTCAAACTCAAGAGTACCCGCCTGGGGCATCCAATAAAGATAGGAAGACATTGAGGAGATTAGCAAGCAGTTTCTTCCTTAATGAAGAAGTTTTGTATAAGAGGAATCACGACATGGTCTTGCTCAGATGTGTAGACAGACGTGAAGCAGACATGCTAATACAAGAAGTACATGAAGGATCCTTTGGCACTCATGCCAACGGACATGCAATGGCTAGAAAGATGTTGAGAGCTGGTTACTATTGGATGACAATGGAATCTGATTGCTGCAAGTATGTGAAGAAATGTCATAAATGCCAGATTTATGCGGACAAGATGCATGTGCCGCCGACCCTCCTCAATGTTATCTCTTCACCTTGGCCTTTCTCTATGTGGGGCATTGATATGATTGGAATGATTGAACCCAAAGCTTCAAATGGTCATCGTTTCATCTTGGTAGCGATCGATTATTTTACTAAATGGGTGGAAGCGGCATCTTATGCTAATATAACTAGACAGGTGGTAGTCATATTTATCAAGAATCAAATCATTTGTCGATACGGCATCTCGAGCAAGATCATCACTGATAATGGTTCGAATTTGAATAACAAGATGATGAGAGAGCTTTGTGAGGAGTTCAAGATCGAACATCATAATTCTTCTCCTTACAGGCCGAAGATGAATGGGGTTGTTGAAGCTGCTAACAAGAACATCAAGAAGATTGTCCAGAAGATGGTGGTAACCTATAAAGATTGGCATGAAATGCTTCCGTTTGCTCTGCATGGATACCGTACTTCAGTTCGAACTTCAACAGGCGCGACTCCATTTTCCCTGGTTTACGGTATGGAAGCCGTACTCCCTATGGAGGTTGAGATTCCTTCTCTGAGAGTGTTGATGGAAGCTAAACTTTCTGAGGCCGAATGGTGTCAAAGTAGATATGATCAGTTGAATTTAATCGAAGAGAAGAGATTGACGGCGTTATGTCACGGTCAATTATATCAGCAGAGAATGAAGAAGGCTTTTGATAAGAAGGTTCGACCACGCGAGTTCAGAGAAGGTGACCTTGTGCTCAAGAAGATATTATCTTTCCAACCTGATTCTAGGGGCAAGTGGGCTCCGAATTATGAAGGACCGTATGTCGTTAAGAAAGTTTTCTCTGGAGGTGCCTTGATTCTCACCAATATGGACGGTGAAGAGCTCCCGCGTCCCATGAACGCCGATGCAGTCAAGAAATATTTCGCTTAGGTTTGAGTTGACAGTTTGCTAAGTTGGAAACCCGAAGAGGCGGCTTAGGCAAGCTTTTGGTCAGACCAGTCTTGGCATTTGAACACATTTCGGAATTCGAAGTTGTTAGGGAGAATAGTGATCATTGTTTTTGTGTAACCCTTTTCTTTCATGTACTGTTTCCCAAACTTTTGTAAACCGTTGGAGTCGCGTTGTTAGCGAAATACCATCTTATTAATGAAATTTGAGTATTTACCTTTTGCGGGCAAAATTTTAGTTTTTACGGCAATATTTGAAACAAAGTTATTTAAAGTATTTTATTTTAAAAATGTGTCGTGAATGATGAAAGGAATATTAACAGTTGTTCCGAGGATGGTCAAGCCATGAAATGCGAAACAGTACAGTAATTTATCCTTGCATGATGAGCATGTTTTATTTCAAAATCGTCATGAGGCGTTGGTTGTGTTAAGCTTGCGTTTCTCGTGGTACTAAGTTTGTTGATTCCCCGGTTGTTCCAGTTAAGCGTTGTTTTGGCTACCTTTATTTGGGCAGATTTCTGAAGTGTGGTACGCTTTGTCTCATGCCAGTGATCTATTGGTATTAGAAGTTTGGATTTGAACACTTTTCTCCTCAGAAAACTTGAGCCTTGTAGCGTGTTACGCTCCGACGTTGCCTTGTGGTTCCAATTCCAGTTATTTTCCGTCTTTTTTAAGATTGGCCGAGTATCTATTATGTTGTGACATCTTATTGTCTTCAAAATATTCCGTCTGTTCGTTTCATCAGCATAACATTCATTTACTCATTTACACTCATATCCCGCATGCATATTCACATTTGTCGTTGATTTTGGTTGTACTCTGTTTATTCAAACAATGTACACGTTCTTTCCAAGTAGAAGGTTAGCTTAGGCAGAAAATGTGCTTCCTTTCTAAATTCCCCAACTGAGCTAATCCTCGTGGATGATTTTTGATTTAGCCTACCCTGTCCATTTCTGGATAGGATGAATCCCCAATCGAATTACTTTCTCATTGGGTGGAGTCTTGTTTGACTGTTTTCTCTCTAGTTTATCCCTGGATGAAGTTGTTGTCTCTTGCATAGGCTATCTCATGATTTTCCCCCAGTGAAATCGCGACCTAGACGAATGGTGCATTTATTTTGCACATGTAAATATGTGATCTCCTCGGGAAGGATTGATTCATGATTCTCTTTGACGAAGATTTTAGTCTCTGCCGGTATCATCGCAATTTCCTTATGAATTATGATTGGAAAACGATAAGCGGCAGCTCTTCACGAGCAACTTGTGCGTTATTATTATTTTTCTGGAAAACAACAAGCGGCAGCTCTTCACGAGCAACTTGTGCGTTATTATTATTTTTCTGGAAAACGACAAGCGGCAGCTCTTCACGAGCAACTTGTGCATTATTATTATCTTCGAAAAACGACAAGCGGCGGTCTCTTCATGAGCAACTTGTACGTTATTATTTTGGAAAACGACAAGCGGCGGTCTCTTCATGAGCAACTTGTACGTTATTATTTTGGAAAACGACAAGCGGCAGCTCTTCACGAGAAACTTGTACGTTATAGACATCGTCGGAAAACGACAAGCGGCAGCTCTTCACGAGCAACTTGTACGTTATTATTATTTGGGAAAACGACAAGCTACAGTCTCTTTATTTGAGCAACTTGTACGTTATTATTTTTCTGGAATACAGCAAGCAGCAACTTCTTTATTTGAACAACTTGTATGTTATTGGTATTTTCTGGAATACAGCAAGCGGCAGCTTCTTTATTTGAGCAGCTTGTATGTTATTGGTATTTTTGGAAAACAGCAAACGGCGGCTTCTTTATTTGAGCAGTTTGCATGTTGTTGACATCCCTGGACGACAGCAAGTGGCAGTCTCTTTATTTGAGCAGCTTGTATGTCAATATATTTTGAAAACAACAAGTGACAGCTTCTTTATTTGAGCAATTTGTGTATCTACAATCTTACTATTATCTCAGCATTAATGAGTATATCTCGGGAAATCTCGCAGAGAAGCTTGTCATGAATCATTACCTTCCGAAGTCGGTGATCCATTATCAGCAATTGATACCTTTTTGTCTATCATTGATCTTGAGTCGTGAACTCACTGTTATTTTGGGTCAATAATCTGTTTTATGGCCTATGCCAGATACCTTCTTTGTTAGGGTCGAAGGTCGTATTCCTTCAATTTTATTCGCTGTCAAGAGTCTGTCATTTGAAGTCGATGGCTCGTTTCCCCAGTAGTGTATAATCCATGTCTCTGTGTTTTGTTGGCGTTTGATTCCTCCAGCATTGTCTTGTTTCATACAATATCTTTCTCTGTGAATTCAATCACCACATTCATATCAAACATAATGGCAGCATCTTAGGACAAAATTTACGTATTATGTATTTAAGTACCTTCAATCTCGTCGAAACGAAGATTTTAATCTTCATATCTCCGGATAGAAGAAACTTAAATAGGGGCAGCTGTTGTACCCCAAATTTTGACCTAAGATACCATCTCCCATCTGCATCATTACATTGCAAGTGTTTTGACCTATTTTTTTATCAATTTTTCAAAGCAGATTTAAATTCATAACTTTTTTCAAGTCGAGAGCTGTTTATTTTTGAACGCTAAGTTTATTAACTGATCAGACAATGTTTATTAATTATTTATTACCTTAAATTTAAATAATTGGAATTTATTTTCGGTTATTATATAATTTAAGGATTTATAAATAATTATTTGAAAAGAGTTTATTAATTGATCAACAATGTTTATCTAATTATTTATTATTCTAAGTTTAATATAATTGAAATCTTATTTTCAGTTATTATAATTTAGAATAATTATAAATAATGAAGTAAATGATTGAAGAGAAGTTAATTGATCAATGAGGTTTATTTAATTATTTATCATTCTAAATTTAAATAATTGGATTTGATTTTCAATTATTACATAATTTAAAGAATTATAAATGATAAAATAAATAATTGGAAAGAAAAAGAATTAATTGGTAAATAATAGAATTTTTATTCATCTTTATTCTAATTATTACAATTGTTGTTTAAATACTATTGTACAAAGTATTTATAATGACAATTACATAAAAAGTTTAAAGTAAAATAAAAACTATTTTTCTAATATTCTAAATCTTCATCTTCTATCCAATTGATCATTTGATTTTTACCTGCAAAAGAATTAAAGAAAAGTCAGAAATAAATAGATAATTAAAAGCAATAAATTAATTAGCGTTCATCATTAAAAGCAAACAGCTGGAATCAGTTTTTACCCTTTTTGCAAATCACGGGATTTCTCCCGGTTCACAAAAAGGGATGAATTTTTAATTGATAAAAATGAATGCACCATTTAACAACATGCACAAATCATTTTCTTGTCAAAATAGCACATTTCAAAATCAATTGCACATTTTATTTGAAAACTGCATAATCCAAAAACAATTACACAAATTCATTCTTGTCAAAGCTGCATTGTCAAAGCATACAAACAACATATGCAATGTTCAAACCAAAAGCCAACGTAAACATGCAAAGATGTAGGAAAAGGCCAAAAACATAGGCTCCTTGCTGTACCATGCAGAGACAAAGAGCAAATATGCAGTTTAAACCATATATGCAAGCATAATATATTTCCATTTTACATCATTTTCCAGCATGCTTTTTCAGAACAAGTAAGTACATACATCACATTTTAATGTATCAAATGTACTAAGAGAGAAAAGAGAGGAAGTAGTGTGGTTTTACAGGTTTTGGTTTAGGCAGAAAAAGGAATAGAAACAAAACTGCAGCAGTGACACAGTAAGAAAGCATAGAAAGAATACCAACAAACTGGATGAAGCAGATGTGCAGGGATATCAAGAAATATAGTAAAATATATTCAAAACCTGTAACGTAAAGAAGGAGGCCATCAACTGTTATAACACATCAAAGCCCCTTCAAAAAATTCAAGAGATCACAACCTATCTTCAAGCCTTCCACACTCAAAAACTGTAAAACAAAAAAAAGCAAAGCCATTTTCTCAAGCTCTAAAGCCTAAGCCTTAGTAACACCAACATGGCCTAAACCAAACCTGTTTCAATAACCTGTAACAACAACCTTGGCCTAAACCTCAATAACCTGCTTAAGCCATAGAAAACCTCAACCAACATGGCCAAAAACCAGTAGAACCATTACCAAAACAAAAAACCAGTATACCCAACATAACTTGCATAAACCAGTAAAACTATGGCCTAAACAAACAGTATACCATTTCAAAACCATTAACCTGCATAAACCATCAAACCAATACGACCAAAAACCATTCAAAACCAGCATGAACCATCAACCTCAAACCATCACCAAAGCCTTGTTTCACAAAACCAACATGGCCATAAACCAGTAAAACCAGTAAACTCAAGGCCAAACCTGTTGAAACCATAACCAACATCCAAAGCCAAAAATCAGAAAAAACCAGAACAATGCAAACCTACAGGAAACTATCCAAACCATAAGGCCTCAGCATATCATCATAGGCCAACATTTAAGGCAACAATATCAAGGCAAGAAGAAGAAGAAAAGAAGCTAGTCAAAACAAACATTTCAACAGTAGCATTCAGACATTTAGAGGCAACATTCAAGCATTCAGAGGCATCATAAGCAAGCAACGAGGCAAACAGGAGTATACGAAGCGAAGCAAAGGAAGAAGAAGGAAAGACATCACAAAGGGTTTTCAAACCGTCATCATCAAACCACTAAAAAAAGAATTAAGAAACACAAACCAGGAAGCAGAAGCTTCATCACCGTCGTCACCTCGCCGTCAAAGCCCTCCAGACGTCACCACTTCCGTCTCTCCCTCCATTAAAGGTAGTTTTCTTTCCCTTTTCATAACAACCAAAACTAAAGTCAGAAGCAATAAGCAGAAACGAAACATGTAAAACATCAAAACGGAAACCCTCATTCGAATAACTCAAAATGTTACCTTCAAAATACGTCGTTGCATGATCCTTGGAGGCGAGACAGACGACAACGTCATTTGGCTTAGACGAGGAAGACTTGGTTCTGTTGGTTTGACCTTGAGGAAGACGAAGATATCGGAGAAGACGAAGAAGAGAGAACAAGCGCCGCTGTATCCCTTTTGCCTAACCCTAATCCCTAATTCAATTAAAACAATGTTTAACCCTTAACAAAATTATGTTTGGATCAGACTTGCTTCCTGCCTAAGCCCAACGTTTTACTTCAGTGCACCCCCCTTTTCTATTCTTGTTTTGGGCCCCCTTTAAAACCTTTAGCCCATATAATTATTTATCATCCATCCTTTTTTTATATACCTTTTTCTATTTTATTTTCCTTTAGTTTTTCTTTAGAATTTTATTAGTTTAGATAATTAGTAAGTTTAATCAAGAATAAGAGGTATAATTTAATCAAAACTTTTTTAAATAATGGGATCATTTTATTAGTTTGACTTTAGGTTTAATCTAGTAATTTTAGTATTTTTTATTAGGTTTAGAATTAATAACTTTAAGTTTTAATTTAGTTTAATTATCTAATAACTCTTAAAATAATATTCTATATTAATATTAAAAAAGCATATAAAAATAGGAACATATAAAATAATAAAAACTCTAAAAAATATATAAAAATAGAAAATTAAAAAACATGTTATTTTATTTAATTAATTTCCTCGCTTTAATTAATATTAGATAAAAATCTAAAAAATACATGTTCACACCATTTAGTCTTTTATTTAACTGTTGTATATCATTATCTGCATAATTTTCTGTCAATTATTTCATCTTTACTTGATTATTCCGTTTACGTCTAAATCCAAGGGGAAAACGATTAAATTTGTTGACTTCATGTCCTCAAGTCCGATCACACGAATATTTTGCATTCCATTAAAGCTTAAGACAATTTTCCCCCAAAGCCCAATCTTTTCAAAACTCATACCTTCTAAGCAAAAACTTCGACATTAGGTCGTCGTATCTTCAAAAACCCGTCCGTACTCCTTTTCGGCCAAAACAATTTATTTCGATCAAACAAACGCATTTTAATAAAACGGATATTTCAAAAGGTTCCTATAGAGTACTATAGATACATTGGGTGCTAATACCTTCCCACTGTATAACCAACCCCCGAACCATAGATCTCTTTTCAAAACGCCTTGTATTTTTATTACTTTTAAAAGGTATTATTTTACATTGCATATTTAGGGTTTTATTTCGCTCTTTTCCCTTTTCCCTTGGAAATAATAAAGCGCGGTGGCGACTCTTGCTTTTGTGAGACGAATTAATCAATAATTCAATCTCCGATTTACCCCGCTACATTTTTTATCGCTACACCTACCGACAAAGACAATACAATTCCTATTCCTACTTCCACTACTGAGAATAAAGGAAAAAATGTTCAAGAGGAGCCTGTCTAGACGAAGGCTCAATCACTAGCTATTCCTGAAACATCCAAGAAGGAGATGGAAGAAATCTTGAGGATAATTAAGAAGAGTGATTATGATGTGGTTGAACAATTGGGGCAGACCCCTTCCAAGATCACTATGCTAGCTCTGCTGCTGTGCTCTGAAGCACATGCCAAGGCTCTGGTCAAATTTCTGAAGACAGCTCACGTGCCACAAGAGACGCCTGCTGACCAGTTCGAGGACTGTGTGGCCAGTTTGATAGCTGATAATGGCCTGGGTTTCTTCGATGCTGACTTGACGCCCCGAGGGAGAAAACACAATGATATATTACATGTCTCAGTGGAGTGTAGAGGAACAACCCTATCTCATGTCTTGGTTGATACTGGATCATCTTTAAACGTCTTGCCGAAGAAAGCCCTTGATAGATTGGACTGCGAGGGGCGGACTTTAAAACCCAGCAACATAGTGGTGCAAGCTTTTGATGGTTCGAAGAGGATGGTCCACAGGGAGGTGGACATCCAAATCAAGGTGGGAACTCAGGTCTTCAACTCCACTTTCTATGTGATGGACATTCGTCCTTCTTATTCCTTCCTGTTGGGACGCACCTGGATCCACAACGCCGGTGCCTTCACCTCTACCTTGCATCAGATGCTAAAGTACCCCGTCCAAGGGAAGATCATAACTGTCCATGGGGAGGAGGAGTATATGATTAGTCATCTGAATTACTTCCGTTATGTGGAGTTAGATGGCGAGTTCATAGAGACCCTTTTCCAACATTTTGAAGAAGACTCTGAAGAAATAACGACGACCAAGGTGATATCCTCGATTCCTAAGGTCACCAGACCCCTGCCTCGAATGTCATCTCTAAAGGATACAAGGGCAGTAGTGGAAGAAGGGGGGGTGCACCATCTGGGGGCAGCTTCCAGACATTTCTTACAAATCAGACAAGTTTGGCTTGAGGTTTACTTCGACTGGTCAGAAGGCTGTGCGCCGTGCCCGTGCTGGAGGGGCACCTGTAAAGATTAGAAATCAAAGCGTCATGGAAGTAGAAGACAATGAAGAGGATGGCAGCTTAGAAGATTGGATATTTCCTACTGTCAGTGGAGGACTGCGCAACTGGGAAGCCAGAGACTTCATTCCGATAAATTTCATATCTCAGTAATTTATCTTTTACATTTTTGTTAGACTGTAATAATTCACAAACAATTCGTACTTTAAAAACCTTGTGTCTTACCCGAGACAAAATGGTCCATTTGTAAGGGTTTTTATTTCATCTACATATGTCATTCAATGAATCATGGACGCTTTTTCACATATAAACCTTTTGTGCTCATTGTCTTTCTTTTACATTTTATTGTTTTAAGATGGCTATACCCTTACACACACCCACACTCACAAATGCAGGTACCCTTCCATTCCGGATCCCACGGGTAACGATACTGCTATAGCCTTCAGTGACTCTGAAGATCTGATCTACCAAGCCGAATACGAAGGTGAGGAAGATTGTGAGGTGCCAGGGGAATTTGCCAGACTATTACAACAAGAAGAAAGAGCAATTCAGCCTCATGAGGAGCTGTTAGAGACAATCAATTTGGGTTCCGAGGAAGATAAAAAGGAAATCAAAATGGGTGCCAATTTAGAGCCGAGTGTCAAGGAGCACTTAATTCAGCTATTGCATGATTATGTTGAGATCTTTGCCTGGTCATACGAAGACATGCCGGGACTCGATACAGACATTGTGGTACATCATCTACCCACAAGAGAAGACTGTCCACCAGTGAAACAAAAAGTCCGCCGCATGAGACCTGACATGTCAGAAAAGATCAAAGCAGAAGTTATGAAACAGTTCAATGCTGGATTTCTGGCTGTTATTTCTTATCCTCAATGGGTGGCCAACATTGTTCCCGTTCCTAAAAAGGACGGCAGAGTGAGAATGTGCGTGGATTATAGAGATTTAAACAGGGCCAACCCTAAAGATGATTTTTCACTTCCGCACATCGACATTCTGGTCGACAATACAGCCCAGCACAAAGTATTTTCTTTCATGGACGGATTCTCTGGCTATAACCAGATCAAAATGGAACCTGAGGACATGGAGAAAACTACATTTGTTACACAGTGGGGTACGTTCTGCTACAAAGTGATGCCATTCGGACTGAAGAATGCCGGGGTAACCTATCAACGCGCCATGGTAGCTTTGTTTCATGATATGATACATCATGAGATAGAGGTCTACGTAGATGACATGATAGCCCAATCACAAACTGAAGAAGAACACCTTGATCACCTGCAAAAGCGGTTTGTCAGATTGAAGGAGTACAAGTTAAGGTTGAACCCAAACAAGTGTACATTCAGAGTCCGGTCCGGTAAACTCTTGGGTTTCATTGTCAGCAACAAAGGCATCAAGGTTGATCCTGCCAAAGTCAAAGCAATACAAGAAATGCCTGCTCCTCACACTGAGAAGGAAGTTAGAGGTTTTTTGGGACGCCTAAATTATATTTCCAGATTCATTTCTCACATAACGTCTACTTGTGATCCAATCTTCAAGCTGTTGAAGAAAGATCAAGTAGTCAGATGGAATGATGAATGTCAGGTTGCTTTTGATAAAATCAAGGAGTATTTACTAGAGCCTCATGTCCTGATGCCACCCGTCAAGGGAAGACCGCTAATCATGTATCTGACAGTCTTAGAGAATTCAATGGGGTACGTACTGGGGCAGCATGACAAGTCTGGCCGAAAAGAGCACGCTATTTATTACCTAAGAAAAAAGTTTACCGACTGTGAAACCAGATCTTCACTGCTTGAGAAAACTTGCTGCACTTTGGTATGGGCTGCTCGCCGGCTAAGGCAGTATATGCTGACTCATACCACTTTGCTGATATCTAAGATGGATCTGATAAAGTACATCTTTGAGAAACCTGCTATGTCTAGGAGGATAGCTAGATGGCAGATGATCCTAACAGAATATGATATACAGTACACTAATCAAAAAGCTATAAAGGGAAGTGTGCTAGCTGATCATCTGGCTCATCAAGCTGTAGAGGATTATGAGTCCATGAAGTTTGACTTCCCTGACGAAGACATCATGACAGTAAACAACTGCGAAGAGATCAGGCCATATGACGGACCTGAACAAGGATCCCGATGGACTCTGTACTTTGATGGGGCATCCAATGCACTTGGTAACGGTATCGGCGCTGTGCTCATATCCCCGGAAGGATGCCATACTCCTTTCACTGCCAGACTTTGCTTTAACTGTACGAACAACATGGCAGAGTACGAAGCATGCATCTTTGGTCTCAAGGCTGCCATAGACTTGGGAATCAAATCCTTAGATGTGTTTGGGGATTCAGCTTTGGTCATCAGTCAGATCAAAGGAGAGTGGGACACTAAGCACCCAAACCTTATCCCTTACAAAGAACATGTTTTGACATTGTTACCACATTTCGAGCAGATTACCTTCGAGCACTTCCTGCGAGAATAAAATCAGCTAGCAGATGCTTTAGCTACAATGTCATCTATGTTTAAACTTGATTGGGATAACGAGGCTCCCCAGATCTCCATTGAACGGGTGAATGAACCAGCACACTGTCACGAGATTAATACCGAAGAAGTAGTGGACCAGCCATGGTTTCATGAAGTCAAAAGGTATCTCGAGGCTCAAGAATACCCAGAAGGAGCTTCGGTCAATGACAAAAAGTTCTTAAGGAGATTCTCAGCTAAGTTCTTCCTAAGTAATGGCATCCTGTACAAGCGTAATCATGATTCTATTCTGCTCCGTTGTGTGGACAAGATTGAAGCTGAAAGGATTATGGCTGAATTGCATGAAGGTACCTTTGGCACTCACTCTAGTGGGCATACAATGGCAAAGAAGATTCTATGGGCAGGCTATTACTGGTCTACCATGGAAGATGACTGCTATCAACACTCCCGGACCTGCCATAAGTGTCAAATCTATGCAGACAAGGTGCACGTGCCTCCGGTTCCTCTAAATGTCTTAACAGCTCCTTGGCCCTTCGCTATATGGGGAATCGACATGATTGGGGATATCAAGCCTACAACCTCCAATGGACACCGCTTCATTCTGGTGGCCATTGACTATTTCACCAAGTGGGTCGAAGCAGCTTCCTTCACATCCATTACTAAGAATGTTGTTGCCCGCTTCATCAAGCAGAATCTCATTTGCCGGTATGGTATCTGCGAAAGGATCATCATTGATAACAGTACAAACCTTAACAATACTATGATCACCGCCTTGTGCGAGCAGTTCAAGATTCAACATCACAATTTATCCCCCTATTGGCCAAAGATGAATTGTGCAGTCGAAGCTGCTAACAAAAATATTAAGAAGATCATACAAAAGATGACAGTCACCTACAAGGACTGGCATGAAATGCTACCGTTTGCTCTTCACAACTACCGTACCACGACTCGCACATCAATTGGGGCAACACCCTATTCTTTGGTTTATGGCATGGAGGCTGTTTTACCTATCGAGGTTCAGATTCCCTCTTTGAGAATCATGAAAGATGCAGGTTTTAGTGAAGATGATTGGATCCAGACCCGACTTGATCAACTGAACTTAATTGACGAAAAGAGACTTACTGCGGTTTGCTATGGTCAGACGTATCAAAATAGGATGATCAAAGCCTTCAACAAGAAAGTCAGGCGCCAGGTATATCAAGTTGGAGATCTAGTGATCAAGCGCATCATCTTGCCACAAAGTGATCCCAGGGGAAAATGGACTCCTACCTATGAAGGACCATTTGTAATCAAGAATATCTTTTCTGGTGGGGCAATGATCTTAACCACCATGGACGGCGACGAGCTGCCACACCCTGCGAACGCAGACATAGTTAAAAGATACTACGCATAAGAGACCCGCTAGGTTGACACACCTAGGAAAAACAAGGGCATCCTAGCGAACCAAAAGGGTTCGGGCAAAAATTAGGGATAAAATAAAAAAAATTTATATACCCGGCAAGTTGAAAACCCGAAAGGCCGACTTGGGAAAAAAAGGGTTTCCTGGTGGACTGAAAACCCGAAAGGGCGGTCCAGGCAAAAGTTTGGTAATTAAAGCGTATGACTATGTCTCGTCGGATCACTTTAAGGATAATATCTTCACTGACAAACTCTGAGCTTCTGACCAACCCAATCATCTTCGGACGAAGCAACAGATGGACAAGATATTCAGAGATACTGAGGCTATTGCAGAATGGGAACCCCATGGGATTATTACACATAGCCATCTTTCTTTGTATAAATTTTTCTTACTTTTATGACACCATCCTCTTACTAGGATGCCTGTCTCCTTTGTACAAAATACTTACTCAAAGTAAATACAAAGATATCTCTTTCAAAGTACAGAAAACTATTCGCCTTTTTCCTTACACTTGTGTTTTTATTTGCAAAAACGTCCAATGATTCATTAATGAACATATGCATTTGAACATAATTACTGTTTACAAATAAACAAAGTGGAAAAGAACAATTACTGACAGGTTGAAAGGATAGGAAAACATCTTTAGGCTATTCTGTGAGCAATCCCTACAGTACATCATTAAGATCCCCAGCGGAGCCAAAATTTCAAACTCTCAATCCCCAGTGGAAACCATCCAGTTTATTCAAATCCCCCAGCAAGTTGTCTTGAAGTTTGAAAATCAACCAGATAACAGTTTACTTTTGTTTCTCCCCAACCTAGGATAATTCCCCAGTAAAGTGGCAGACGACCGAAACTCTTGAACTTTTTCCAAACAGGAATAAGTTTTCTTCCCCAGAGTTTTCATTACTCCCCAACAGAATGAAGATTCTCTTTATTAACTCCCTGTAGAAGTCATCAGAGTTTTCTTTATTCCCCGGAAGAACAAGGATTCCTATTGTGTAACCCCCGGTAGAAGTCATCAAAATTCTATGAATTCCCCAAGCAGATTACTCAAGCAGTATGGCATTGCTCGCCACATAATTTTTTTGTCAATACTCCAAGGATCCCTATATCCTCGGAGAAGTCGCCAAGGATTAATTATCCTCAGCAGCAATCAAGGATTTATTGTCCCCGACAGCAGTCAAGGGTTTATTTTCCTCAGCAATACAGCAAATCAGCTTACATGCGCATACATTACATCCATATATCATAAACATTGATAAAACACATATATTGCATCATACATTTCATGCAACATAACTTTGTGTTTTCAACTAACATTTTACCCTTTTTAGGATAAGATTAACGGCTACCATTGACAATGTTCAAAGATTTCAAGATAAAGTACAGATACACTCCAGACGCGGAAGTCATTCTGTTACTTATTCAGATTCAACCTCAAGATACAATTCAGATACACTCCAAACACGGAAGTCATTCTGTTACTCATTTAGACTCAACTTTCAGATACAATATGGATACGCTCCTGACACGGAAGCCATTCCTTTACTCATTCAGACCTCAACTTCAAGATACAGTACTGTTGTACCCCAAAATTTTCCCTCCCATATTCCTCAAGACATGTCAAGAATAATCTTCAAGTTGCTCAAGTTGGCTCAAGAGTTGGACAGTCAAACCACCTCCTAAGGCAGTCAAGTCAAATTTAGGGTTTTGTATTGCATCAAGGTCCTCACATCCAAATGACCTCAAGTGTTCCCCAATGTCCTAATATGTTCTTAAGTTCATCCATGTCAAAATTCAAGCCTTGCAGAGGAAGTTTGGTTAGTCAATTGCTCAAGAGACCCAAAAATCGACTGTGCTAAGGCAAAAGTCAACTGTGTACCAAATACAGTCAAACCTCAAGATTTTTTGTCAACATTCTAATTTTTAAGGATAATGCATCATTTGATAAAGGGTTTATCATGATTCATCAAGGATTGCTCAAGATTCATCAAGACTCAAAAGTTGCTAAATTAGGGTTTTGCAGGAAAAGTCAACTCAAATTTGAACAAGCATAACTTTCTCATACTTTATGATAAATGACCCATCCAAAGCTCATTTTGCAGAGGATGCAATTTCCTACAATCCATATTCACACCCCAAGATCAAGAAATGCTCTCACAAAAAGTTACAAATTTGGACATTATAGGTCATTTTAGAAAGTCAACAAAAACACCTTTTTTCCAGAGCTTATAACTTGAGCATGGAACATCAAAATGAGATTATACCAAATGGGTTGGTTAGAGGACATCTCAAGGTTTCTAAAAAGTCCAAGAACACTTCCAAAAGTTCAAAATTGAAGAAGTTATGCATTGTTGAAGTTGGTCATTTTCCCAAATTTGCCAAAAGTCAACTATCCTCAAAACTCCAATTTTTGACAAAAGGGCCCACTTTTTTCCACTTGATATAGTCTTGCCATACCACACACGTGTCCCATATTTAATTTCATGGTCATTCATTTATTTTTCAATTTTATTTTATTTTTATTGATTTAATTCATTTTAAATCAATATTAAATCAAATAAAATCTAAAAATTGATGTAAAGGAATTCTAGTGATCATTCCAGCTTGCAAATACCATGTGATACTCAATCAAACTCGTGCCAAGTCAATTCAAGCACAAAATCTCAGATTTGATGCAAATATGGCAACTTGGTTATGGTGATCAAATCCAATATTCCATCTTCAATGCACTTGGATTATAGCCCATATTTTGACCTAAATGCATTCTATTATATGCACACAAGCCACACAAACCTAAAACACGCATAGAACACTGCTGAAACAGCCAGAGCAAGTTGGTGAAAAAGCTTGAAAAGTGGGAGATCGAAAACAACATTGGAGGCCAATTCAATCCCAAATCACAACGTAGCTCTCTTGCCAGCAACCTCTTGAAGCTATAGCAACCAAAGCCAAGGCCTGAAGCTATCTAAAACTCGCTGTAAGTGTTCTTGAAAACGGCCCTGAACATGAAATTGAAATCATTCACTCTTGCATCTTTTCTTTAAAATCTTGGCATATTCATGTTTGTAGTTTGATTTGGAACGTTTTGGTATTATTCAATTGTATTTTTAGGACCTGTATCATGATGCTCGAACCTAGGGTTCTTTCTCTTGTTTTTTAGGCATTCTTTATGCAGGTTAAATTGAGGCTAATCATGGGCATAACTGGAATCAAGGGAAGGAGGCGAGTGTGATGTTGTCCTTAAAACTCGTTTTCATGGCCTATAGATAGTTTTGGAAGGCAGCTAGGGATTTTGCTACGAATTTAAATCCGCAGGAAACGAACCAGAGATTTGTGGGGAAGATGAAGGCGTGTCTTCTTCCCACTGGTCCATTTAAAACGCGCACCATTTTTTTTTATTTTCAGGAATAATGCTTTGTTTTCAATATAATATTTGTTGTGTGCATCAATAACAAAGAAACAGGCCAACTCAGTTGGTGGAAGCGCTATTGGAAATACCCTTGGGACCTGGGTTCGAATCCCAGGTCCCCCAAAACTTTGTTATCATTTTATTTCAGGTTATTCCATGTGGATTCAGCAAGCAGGGAGTACCATATACCTCCAGATCTCAAAGGCTACGTGGCTACAAAGCAGATCCAATGGCCTAGAATAGGAGACTACCATGGTCTCAAGTCAATGGACATGTGGACGATCACAAAAGTCCAACAATTCCTGGACGTATTGGGCCTCAGAAATATTCTTTTCACCACCAAATTGGGCCCAGCACCCCCCTGAGTTTGCCTTTTTATTTCCTTCATTATTTTCTTATTTTATTTATAATTATTTATTTGTTATTTTTAATTACTAACCCAATAATTTATTTTTCTCAATAAAAATCAGAAAACCCAAAATCAAAATAATAATTTTTAATTTCACTATTTTATTGTTTTTTCTGTAAATAAATTTTAACCAATTAATTTAGTTTTAATTAGGTTCAATTTTAATATATTTTGAAATAAATTAAAATTAATATAGAATTAGGGTTTTTAACATCTTTTAACCATTTTATTTTATTTCCTCAATTAAAATAAAAAACCCAAAAATATTTTTCCTTTTAATTAATTAATTCAATTATTAATTTAAACTAATTTTTTAATTCAAAAATAACAAAAAAAAATGCTTTATTTAACAAACAGGGTCAAAACCCTAAAAACACTTCAATTTAATTTTTCTCGCGCGCGTATTATTTTTTATCCGTATTTCAATATTGTAACTGTTTCGGGAATGTAATAGTTTTAACTTAGGATTTTATTTACCGCTTTTACTTACTTTCCGCAATTTAATTTTAAAGGGTTTGTCTTTGGCGATGTAAATACCCGACGCCTTGTAATAGCTTAGATTTATTTTCCGCAATTTAATTTCCACAGCCATTAACTGTTAGATGTTTGAATACTAGGCAATACATGACAAGATCAATTTTAATTTAAAATCAATAGTAGCTAACCATGACATGTACAAAGATAATATAATTGAAAAACAATACACTCGCACATGCCACTCTTAGGGTACACCTCACTTGGTTGCCTCGAACGTGGTCATTGAGTATAGGAAGTTTTAGAGGTCGCCCTCTTGTCTAAAGATCAAAGTTTCCTCGAATCGGTTGCCTCAGAAAAATGATCTAAGACATTAGGGTTACCGCTAAGGCGTCCTAACGTTGCTTTAGTGACCACATGTCCCTTTAATCGAATTGACCCGAAAACTCCAACGATGGTGCTACCTACTCCTCAATAGTGGGATAGCATCGTCGAAAAGACATTTGTACAGTTTAATTCGTTTTTGAGTAGGTAGATGTTCTTAAGTACTTGCTCCTTTTAAAACAAAACAAAACTTTTCGCACTTACACCCCTTTCAAACAAAAAACTCTTTTCAAACCCACAAACACAAAGAAAAGTAAACTTTTGAAAACATAATGAGCAAGTACCTAAGAGCCCGTGGATAACCACGGATAGAAAGGGTTCTAACACCTTCCCTTTCTATAATCTACCTCCCGAACCCGAAAAATATCTCAAAAAGGAATTTTTCTGTGCTTTTGTCCTTTCCTTGTTGGATAAAATAAAAGACGGTGGCGACTCTTGCTTACTGCGACATTTTGAGAAAAGAAATGCAAAACGCAAACCAGCATTTCACAAACAGACAGTTCTATTCCCACCGATCACAGAACTGGCGACTCTGCTGGGGAATCTTATAAGTGAGGTGTACCTTAGGATTAGATCACCTATGTTTTCAATTGTATGCTTTGTATGCTTTAATTTTGTGGGCTTGTATCGGAGTTCTATAGATCCTAATCCGGATCTGGGGATACCCTTTAGGTAAGTAGAAATAAACTGTGAGGGATCTGTCCGACATAGACCGACACGGATGAAGCAGTAGCTACGTTGGTGTGGCACCTTAGTCTGTACCGATATCCCTTGTGTTGGAACGAGGAGAATATGGGTCTTCTAAGGAGTCATTAAGCACCAAATGACCTTAGAACCTTAAATTGACCAACTTGGACATAGAACAGTAGCAATATGCTACACTCATTGAGACTAAACTCTCGCGATGATTCCAGCCGCAAGAAAAGGTTGCTAAACTGGAATTATGACCAATTGAGGGTAGTCAGTGATATTGAGATCCTCTAGAATCCGGTTACTATTTTTAGGACAGGTTTAAACCAACTGAACTGAAAGAGGGTAGTACCTAAGCTCCATGCCATCCTGTAATCTAAGGGCTATTTTGTGTGACTTGTGTGCCTTTACTATGTTTGCCTTTTGTGGATACTTGTGGTGTGCCTTTACCATGACATCATGACATCATAACATTGCATACATTTTGCATAAGGACTAACCTATTTCAAAGACAAGAGGGTTTCATCTTTGCTCTGTTTTGTAGGTCATCATGATGCCCATGCGTAGGAATACTATCCGGATCAACTTTGTCCAAGTACCTATCCTGCTTAAAGATTTGGTTGTCAGGATTCCAGACACTACTTCCTTCATCAGAAGGCATGGTTCTCTCCTCAGTTTGGTCACCTCAAAATTGGACGAACAAATGATGAGTGTCCTTGTCCAATTCTATGATCCGCTGTACCATAGTTTTACTTTCCAGGACTTCCAGCTGGTTCCTACCCTAGAAGAGTTCTCTGAGCTGCTCGGTATCTCCGTCTTGGAATAGACCCCGTTTACTGGTTGGGAAAAGACTCTTAAGCCCGAAGAATTTGCTGCAGCCCTTCACTTGACCAAGGAGGAGGTAATGGCTAACTGGGAGACTAGAAGTGGAGCTAAGGGTTTTTTGGCTAAGTTTTTGGTTGACAAAGCTGATTACTTCTGGGAGAGCTTAGACTTCAAGGCGTACGAGGACATTCTGGCTCTCTTGATTTATGGTCTGGTATTGTTTCCGAATCCTGACACTTTTGTTGATATTAATGCCATCAAGATCTTCATCTATCAGAATATGGTACCTACTCTCTTGGGTGATATCCCTTATCAGCTCTATGCTCGTACTGCCCGAAAGCGGGGAACTTTGATGTGCTGTGCTCCTTTATTATCGAGGTGGTTTATTTCGCACCTCCCTAAGTCCGTTCTGAAGAACAAAGAAGGAATGGGCTGGGCTTATAGGGTGATGTCTCTTTCTAATAATGACATTATCTGGACTCTCAAATGTATGGATGAGGTGACTGTCATTGATCGCTGTGGAGAGTATCCTAATGTTCCATTGATCGGAACCCATGGAGGGATTTCTTACAACCCATGTTTATCTCTCTGTCAGTTTGGAAGAGCCAGAAGAGAAAGGCCTCATGAGATGCTGATGCCCCATATCATCTTTGATTTTCAGGGAGATAGCGACGAACTGCGTCGTAGATTCATAAGGGCTTGGGACAGAGTTCACCAATCTGACCCACATGAGTTGGGACTAAAGACTTCTCTGCCAATGGAGCCATATCTCAGATGGGTCCGCATCCGTGCCCAGAAGTTAGGTATGCCATATGAAGCTGTCAGGCCGGTTACTCTTGAAGTTGCTAATGAGGAAGGAATTCTTCCAACTATTCTCCATCCTTATATGCCCACTGATATTGGGGCACTAAAGAGGTCCTGGATGCAATTGAGGAATGAACGGGATTCTTATCAGGAGAGGTTCAATGAACAGGAGCAGAAGATCCAGAAGCTGACAAAGCAACTGGAGAACGAGCGGATCCTGAATGATTATGTCCACACTGAGAAGAAGAGACCATGGGAGCATTGATGGACCGTTGATGATTTCTTTTACAATTTTTATTTACTTTTCAGTATTTCCATTCTTGTAACGCCTAAGGGCAGTTTATTGAACAATTTAAGTTTTGAAGTTTAAATCTAATAAAGAGTGTTTCCTTTCTTGTTTACAAATTTGAATCTCGATTGTCTTTGAAATCATAATCATAAGCATTTCATCCCATGCACTCCATAAGCAGGTACCCATTACAGGTCTCTTATCTTCTTCGTTGTTTATTTCAGCAATCATCATGTCTGCTGAACCTTCAACTGAGCAAGCTATCAAGGCCCTCCAGGCCCAGAATGCCCAATTTCAAGAGTTATTCATGAATCTAGTTAAGGGTCAGCAGGACCTGAAGACCTTAATTTTGAAGGAGAAGAACAAGAAGAAGAAGAGGACCATCCTGTTCAACACTGGACACAGGTTTGGAAACGGGCTGCAGAATGAAGTTAATCTGACCACCTCATCTGGAGGGAGAGATAGTCCACAAGAAAGGAGGGCTCCTAGCCCTATGGTCTCCGACAACGAGATGGACTATGATGAAGAACAGTATCCTCCTGCTGAGGATAAGTACAAACAACTGGAAGACCTTTTAAGCACTATGGAAATACAGAAGGTGCCCGATCTGGATTTCAAAGATATAGGTCCATCATCTGGGGTGGTGATTCCCCATAAGTTCAAGGCACCTGCCTTTGCCAAGTATGACGGAGTTTCCTGTCCGAAACTGCACCTCCGGTCATATGTGAGGAAGATCCAGCCTTACACTACTGATAAGAACTTGTGGATCCATTTCTTTCAAGACAGTCTCTCAGGGACTCAGTTTGAGTGGTTCTATCAGTTGGACGGAGCCAGTATCCGCAGCTGGGAAGATTTGGCTACTGCATTTTACAGGCAATATCAGTACAACTCCGACCTCGCTCCTACGCGTACCCAACTCCAGGGTATGTCAATAGGAACGGGTGAAGGATTTAAAGAGTATGCGCAGAAGTGGAGAGACCTTGCCAGAAGGGTGCAACCACCTTTGGCTGATCGTGAGCTTGTTGACATGTTTTTGGGGACCCTGTCTGGTCCATTCTTTAACCATCTGATTGGAAGCTCTTCAGCTGGGTTTACAGATCTTATTTTGAGTGGTGAAAGGATTGAAGCTGGTATTAAGGCTGGAAAGATACAGAAGGGTGCCTCATCGAGCACCGAGAAGAAACCGTTTAAGAAAGAGTCCAGTGCTGTCTACAGTTCGAGAAGACAGAATAAGCCTGAACACCACCAAGCTGTCAATGTGGTTGTTATTTCAAAACCTGCTGGTGCTCCTCAGCATCACAATCAACAAAAAGATGAGAGACCTCGAAGGCAATTCACTCATCTCAGCATGATTTTGTCTCAGATTCTGCCACAGTTGCTGAAGACCAATTTGGTGACTCTAAAAGAAGCTCCGAAGAATCCAAGTACCGCATCACCAAAGTACAACCCTAATGCCCGCTGCGCTTTTCACTCTGATAGCTCGGGGCATAATACAGATGATTGTTGGGTTTTGAGGAACAGGGTGCAAGACCTAATTGATGCAAAGGATATTGAGTTTGAGGTGCCCGAGAGGCCTAATGTTGTGACTGCTCCCATGCCCAAACATGGAGTAAATTCTGTAGAGGAAGACTTGTTTGTAGTTTCTGTGGATGATATTGTTACCCCTCTGATGACTGTCAAGAAGAACCTGTTGCTAGCCGGTTTATTTTCGGGCTGTGGCGAAGGTTGCCATATGTGTTCTGTTTTACCTACTGGTTTCCCATTTCTGAAGTCAGGTATCCAAAACCTGATGGATAATAAGGAGATCCTGTTTGAGAAGATTTCCGTTCCCTACGTTCAATCTGAAGAAGTTTCCATTATTACCATTTTTGACAATTCTTCCAAGGCTCCCTCGAGGAAGCCTGTTAGAATTACATCTGCTCCGAAGATCGCGCCTGTAATCATCACTATTCTGGGCCCCATCCCCTATACCTCTGACAAAGCTGTCCCTTGGCACTATGGGGAATATGTTTATGTTCTTGGAGTTAAGCAAGAGTTGGATGCTGATACCGGCGTCAGCAACATTACTGGGCCTGCTAAAGTCACCCGCAGCGGTAGACTTTTCTCACCTGATATTGCTCCACCAACTATCCGAAGACCTGTTGTCATTACACCTGCAAGTGTACCTACTGCCATTCCTGATCAAGTTCTTAGTCCTACCCCTGTCGCCGAGTCACCTAACGCTCGGGGCAAAGGGATCAGCACTGATGTGCCTGCCCAGACGGAGGCACTGAAGACCATTACTATTGAAGCTTCCAAACAGGAGATGGAAGAGATTTTGAAGATTATTAAGAAGAGTGATTACAACGTAGTTGAGCAGCTGGGGCAAACCCCATCCAAGATTTCTATGTTGTCACTACTGTTGTGTTTAGAGGCCCATGCCAAAGCTCTGATTACCTTCCTGAAGACTGCCCATGTGCCACAAGAGACATCAGCTGATCAGTTTACTGATTGTGTGGCTAATTTAACTGCTGATAATGGTTTGGGTTTCTCCGACGCTGATTTGACTGTAAAGGGAAGAACCATAATGATGCCCTGCATGTCTCCATTGAATGCAGTGGCACTACTCTTGCACATGTATTGGTTGACACTGGTTCCTCATTGAACGTCTTTCCTAAGAAAGCTCTAGACCGGTTGGATTGCGAAGGGTTAGAGCTAAAACCAAGTAACATTGTTGTCAGGGCCTTTGATGGGTCTAAGAGGATGGTGCACGGTGAAGTTGATATTCCAATTAAAGTTGGTTCTCAGGTCTTCAACTCTACATTCTACGTGATGGACATCCGGCCATCCTATTCTTGTTTCCTGGGTCGTCCATGGATCCACAAAGCTGGAGCTGTAACCTCAACACTCCATCAGAAGCTGAAGTACCCGGTCAGAGGGAAGATTGTGACAGTTCAAGGGGAGGAAGAGTATATGGTCAGCCACCTCAACTCGTTCCGGTACGTAGAGATGGATGGGGAATTCATTGAGACCCCATTTCAGCACTTTGAAGAGGTTCCTCAGACACTGGCATCAGCTGAGACTGTGATTGAGGATTCTCCTATGAAGATGGCTTCCTTAAAGGATGCCCGGGCTGTTATTGAGAAGGGTGAGTGTGCAAATTGGGGCCGACTTCCTGATTTTACACAGAAGACTAACAAGTTTGGTTTGGGTTTCACTGCAGAAGCTCAAAGGGCTATTCGTAATGCAAGGATTGGAAGACCTCCCGTGTTCATCAGGAACTCGGGAGTAAATGCCATTGAAGATGATGTGGAGGAGTCTGAATTCGATAGCTGGATCTATCCTACGACCAACGGTGGACCAAGCAACTGGACAACAAAGGACTTTATCCCTATTACTTTTGTTACCCATTAATGAACTCTTTGTTTTTAATTTATAACAGATAATGCTGTGAAACTTTATGGCCCGGTGTCTTACCCGGGGCACCGTGGCTTCATTTGTGAGGGCTTTTTGTGTGTGCCATTTTCATATATCATTAATAAAAGCATTGGACGTTTCTTGCATTTCAAATTTTGCGCTCCTTGTTTTTCTTTATTATATATTGCAAAACAGCTATTTTACACACACTCACGTATACAGGTCCGCATCCACTCTAGATCTCACTGGTAACGACTCTGCTACTGCCAGTTATGACTTTGAAAATCCGATCAACTTAGCCGAAGACGAAGGTGAAGATGATTGCGAAGTGCCGGGTGAACTTGCAAGACTACTACTCCAGGAAGAGAGGGCCATTCAGCCACACGAAGAGCCAGTGGAAATAGTGAATCTGGGTACTGAGACAGACAAGAAAGAAGTCAAGATCGGTGCAAATCTGGAGCTTAGTGTGAAACAACGGTTGATTCAGATGCTGCATGACTATGTTGAGATCTTTGCCTGGTCTTACGAAGATATGCTTGGGTTGGATACTGATATTGTGGTTCATCGCCTGCCTACCAAGGAAGACTGTCCTCCGGTAAAACAGAAGGTTCGCCGTATGCGCCCAGAGATGTCCGAGAAAATCAAGGTCGAAATTATGAAACAGTTTGACGCTGGTTTTATAGCAGTGACTTCTTACCCTCAGTGGGTCGCCAATGTGGTTCCGATACCGAAGAAAGATGGTAAGGTTCGAATGTGTGTAGACTACAGGGACTTGAACAGGGCAAGCCCCAAGGATGACTTCCCTCTACCTCACATCGACGTTCTGGTTGACAATACTGCTCATCACAAGGTATTCTCCTTTATGGATGGTTTCTCCGGATATAATCAAATTAAGATGGCTCCCGAGGACATGGAGAAGACCACCTTTGTTACTCAGTGGGGTACCTTTTACTACAAGGTCATGCCTTTTGGGTTGAAAAATGCTGGGGCGACATATCAGCGTGCCATGGTTGCTTTGTTTCATGACATGATCCATCATGAGATTTAAGTATACGTCGACGACATGATTGCAAGGTCTCAGACTGAGGAGGAACACCTTGACCATCTACAGAAGCTGTTTGACAGGTTGAAGTTGTACAAGTTAATATTGAACCCGAACAAGTGCACCTTCGGGGTGAGGTCTGGTAAGCTACTGGGTTTCGTCGTGAGCGACAAAGGTATTCAAGTGGACCCTGCCAAATTGAAAACCATACAAGAGATGCCAGCTCCCAAGACAGAGAAGGAGGTCAGAGGCTTTCTAAGACGACTGAACTATATTGCCCGATTCATCTCGCGCCTAACTGCTACTTGTGAGCCAATCTTCAAGCTACTGAAGAAAGATCAAGTGGTACGTTGGAACGATGAATGTCAGGCCACTTTCGGAAGGATCAAAGAGTATCTCCAAGAGCCACCCATCCTTATGCCACCAGTTGAAGGGAGACCTCTGATCTTATACTTGACAGTACTTGACAACTCAATGGGGTGTGTGCTGGGGAAGCATGACGAGTCTGGCCGAAAAAAGCAAGCTATTTATTACCTTAGCAAAAAGTTTACCGACTGTGAGACCTGATACTCACTGCTTGAGAAAAGTTGTTGCGCTTTGGCATGGGCTGCTCGCCGGCTGAGACAGTATATGCTGACTCACACTACTCTGTTGATTTCAAAGATGGATCCAATCAAGTATATCTTTGAAAATCCTGCCTTGTCCGGAAGAATAGCAAGATGGCAGATGATCCTGACTGAGTATGACATCCAGTACACGACTCAAAAAGCAATCAAGGGAAGTGTATTGGCAGACCATTTAGCACATCAGGCAATGGATGATACCAGTCTATGAACTTTGAATTTCCGGACGAGAATATCATGTTGATAACTGACTGTGAGACGCCTGGACCGGATGAAGGACCTGAGGAAGGATCCCGATGGTCTATGTACTTTGATGGAGCTTCGAACGCTTTGGGTAATGGAATTGGCGCTGTGATCATATCTCCTAAACGCTCTCATACTCCATTTACCGCCCGACTATGTTTTAACTGCACCAACAATATGGCACAGTATGAAGCATGCATCGTGGGTCTTCGAGCCGCAATTGACCTAAGGATTAAGTTTCTAAGTGTCTTCGGAGATTCCGCTCTCGTGATCAGTCAGATCAAAGGCGAGTGGGATACGAAACACCCGAATCTTATCCCTTACAAGGAGTATGTATTGACGTTGCTTCCCCATTTCAAGGAGATAACCTTTGAACACTTCCTAAGAGAGGAGAATCAGTTGGCGGATGCGCTAGCTACGATGTCTTCTATGTCCAAAGTCAAATGGGACAACGAGGCTCCCCGGATCATTATTGAAAGATTGGATGAACCTGCACATTGCTGTGATCTTGAGACTGAAGAGGTAAAAGAAAAGCCCTGGTATCATAAGGTGAAGAGGTACCTTGAAGCCCAAGAATACCCCGAGGGTGCATCTGTTAATGAGAAGAAGTTTATGAGGAGTTTTGCAGCCAAGTTCTTCATCAGCAATGGCATTTTGTACAAGCGTAACCATGATTCAACCTTACTGCGTTGTGTGGATAAGATTGAAGCAGAAAGGATCATGGCAGAGCTTCATGAAGGAACTTTCGGGACTCATTCCAGTGGACATACCATGGAAAAGAAAATCCTTCGGGCAGGATATTATTGTTCCACAATGGAAGCCGACTGTTATCAACATTCTTGGACATGTCATAAATGTCAGGTCTATGCTGATAAAGTGCACATTCCTCCGGTCCCTCTGATCGTCTTGACAGCACCTTGGCCTTTTGCAATGTGGGGCATTGATATGATTGGCGAGATCAGACCTACGGCATCCAACGGGCATCGATTCATCCTGGTAGCGATTGATTACTTTATGAAGTGGGTTGAAGCAGCTTCCTTTGCTACGGTAACCAAGAACATCGTGGCACGGTTCATTCGACACAACCTGATCTGTCGATACGGTGTACCAGAGAGGATCATTACGAACAATGGTACCAATCTTAATAACAAAATGATCATTGAGCTCTGCGAGCAATTTAAGATACAACATCATAACTCTTCTCCCTATCGGTCGAAGATGAATGGGGCTGTAGAAGCGGATAATAAGAACATTAAGAAGATTGTGAAGAAGATGACAGTGACATACAAAGACTGGCATGAGATGTTACCATTTCCTCTTCATGGGTACCGTACCTCAGCACAGACGTCAACAGGGGCAACACCCTATTCCTTGGTTTATGGCGTGGAGGCAGTCTTGCCTATTAAAGTTCAGATACCCTCTCTTCGGATCATGAAGGATGCAGGTTTGAGCGAAGATGACTGGATTCAGACCCGACTTGATCAACTGAATCTAATCGACGAGAAAAGACTTACCGCTATTTGTCATGGCCAGACGTACCAAAAACGGATGATCAAGGAATTTAACAAGAAAGTTAGACGACAAGAGTATCAAGTTGGGGACCTGGTAATCAAGCGCATTATTCTACCTCAAGGTGATCCCAGTGGCAAATGGACTCCTACTTACGAAGGGCCATTTGTGGTTAAGAACGTCTTCTCAGGAGGAGCTATGATTCTAACCACCATGGATGGTGACGACCTTCCTCACCCCGTCAATGCAGACATAGTGAAAAGATACTACGTGTAATCAAAGACCCGCTAGGTTGACTGGCCTAGGCAAAAATAAGGGCTTCCCAGCGAACCAAAAGGGTTCGGGCAAAAATAAGGGATGAAAATAAAAAAAATCTGTACACCCGACAATTCGAAAACCTGAAAAGGCGGCTTGGGCAAAAATGGGTATCCCGGTGGACTGAAAACCCGAAAGGGCGGTCCAGGCAAAAGTTAGGGATTAAAGCGTAACACTATGTCTCATTGGATCACCTCGCATCCAGACTTCGGTATCAACTATCAAGCTCGGACGACACCAATCAATCAAATTCATCTTCTCTAAGCAACAAAGTGATGAGATGCCTGAAGATATAAAGGCAATAGCAGAGTTGGAACCCAGTGGGATTATTCACATAGCTGTTTTGTTTTCCTTTCACAAAATTGTAAAAATTCTATTTGTTCGATGGCGTTCTCTTACTAGGACGCAGCCTCTCGTACGAAAATGCCTATTTACAGGCAAACTTCAAAATCAATACAAATTCATTTTTTCAAACAAATTTCAAAATTGTTTTTCCTTTATCTGTTTTGTTTTGCAAAGAACGTCCAATGTTCATTTTTGATATATGCATTTGACATTAAGTGCTGCTCATAAATATTTACATGTGAAACAAAGGACGAATCACTGGTAATATCAGAAACAGGGGTAATAAGAATTGTCCGAGCAGTGTAGTTGCTCTGTCCACCAAGGTACCAAGGTAGGTTCAGCTGAAGAATATGACCAAGATATCGTCACTCCCCGCAGAGTAAAACAGTAATGGTAGCTCCCCCCACTGAGACTTGCCACTATGAATGAATCAACAATACTCTCCTCAAGCAGAGTTAATCTACCATCAACCCTAAAAAGGTTTGGTATCCCCAGAAGGTCTTAATATTCTTCAACGGAGTATAAAGATATTCCCCAACAAGTATAAGAGCATCCCCGACAGTCTTAATATTCCCCAATGGAATATAAGAATGTTTCCTGGAATACAAGATACCCCAGTGGAGTCTTTTCCCCAGCACAGTCTAAAAAAGCTTCCCCAACGGAGTTGAGGCATCATCCCCAGTAGACTTTGGAAGCTTACCCCCAATGGAGTATAAATAAATCTCCCCAGCCAAGTTCAGAAGGTTATCCTCACAAGAGTCTAACTGGGTTATCCTCAGTAAGTTGCGACTGAAAGATCATCCCCAGCGAAGTTCTTTCTATCCCCAGCGGAGTTCATCATTAAAATCCCCAACAGAGCTTATCGACAGAATCCCCAGCAGAGTTATCATTAAAATCTTCAGCAGAACGTCTCCTCCCCATAAAGTAATTCCCCTCGGAGTAACCTCTTTATCAGTTTATTCCCCAACAGAGTTCTTCTCTCCTACAGGTTTATCATCTTCGTTCATCATCCCCAGCGGAAACGAAGAACTCAACTCTATTCTCCAGCAGCTCCGGGATTTCTTTTCCCCAGCTAAAGCATCATATTCCCATACACCATGATACATGCATATACGCATCATACAAATACAATCTCATTATTTTGAGAACATCATTGCCTGATCCATATCATGCATTTCATATGACTGACCTTCACCTTTCAGGAAAGATGCAGTTAAGTCCCCAGCTTAGTCAAAGACCTGACCAGTTCTTAAATCTCAATTGAATTATCCTCGGTTGAATTTCAGATAAGGTTCTCAACCTCGACAGTTTCTCTACGTCATAGTGTGGACGTGTACTATAACCTCAACGGTATACTCCATTGAGCACGAGTCAGTTCCTAGATCTTGATGTTCTCCCTCCGTCATAGTATGGACAAGTTCTATAACCTCGACGGTATACTCCATTGAGCATGAGTCAGTTCCTAGATCTTGATGTTTTCCTCCCTCATAGTGTGGACGAGTTCTATAACCTCAACGGTATACTCCATTGAGCATGAGACAGTTCCTAGATCTTGATGAATATGTTTCCCTATGTCATAGTGTGGACGAGTACTATAACCTCGACGGTATACTTCGTGGAGCATGAGTCAGTTCCTAGATCTTGATGTTTTCCTCCGTCATAGTGTGGACGAGTTCTATAACCTCAACGATATACTCCATTAAGCACGAGACGGTTCCTAGATCTTGATGAAGATGTTTCCCTACGTCATAGTCTGGACGAGTACTATAACCTCAATGGTATACTCCATTGAGCACGAGTCAGTTCCTAGATCTTGATGTTTTCCTCCGTCATAGTGTGGACAAGTTCTATAACCTCAACGGTATACTCTATTGAGCATGAGACAGTTCCTAGATCTTGATGAAGATGTTTCCCCCCCAATTGAATTATGGACAGGTGCTCAAGACTCAACCGAGGCATTCTCCCAGTTGAAGTACAAGCCAGATTCCTAAATCTCAACAAAGGTTAGACTTCCCCAGTGGAATCTCTTACAACAACAGGTATACAAGTTTTCACTAAAGGAATCTCTTATGCGATCGACACTCCTGCATGTGGCATCTGTAAGCCCATCCTCCTACCAACAATCTCCAAATGGCATATGTAAGCCCATTCCCGACATCACAAAGCTGATAATACACCATGCGAGTGCAAATTTTTGGGCACTCTAGTGTTCAATTATCTTCCACCTTCGGATCACGAAAGGATCAAAAGCCAATCTATATCCTCAGGTTTAAGAAAATTGAACAGGGGAAACTATTTTACCCCAAAATTTTCCCTCCCATATTCCTCAAGATATGTCAAGAATAATCTTCAAGTTGCTCAAGTTGGCTCAAGAGTTGGACAGTCAAACCACCTCCTAAGGCAGTCAAGTCAAAATTAGGGTTTTATGTTGCATCAAGGTCCTCACATCCAAATGACCTCAAGTGTTCCCCAATGTCCTAATATGTTCTTAAGTTCATGCATGTCAAAATTCAAGCCTTGCAGAGGAAGTTTGGCCAGTCAATTGCTCAAGAGACCCAAAAATCGAATGTGTTAGGGCAAAAGTCAACTGTGTCCCAAATACAGTCAAACCTCAAGATTTTTTGTCAACATTCTCATTTTGAAGGATAATGCATCATTTGATCAAGGGTTGATCATGATTCATCAAGGATTGCTCAAGATTCATCAAGACTCAAAAGTTGCTAAATTAGGGTTTTGCAGGAAAAGTCAACTCAACTTTGACCAAGCATAACTTTCTCATACTTTATGAGAAATGACCCATCCAAATCTCATTTTGAAGAGGATGAAATTTCCTACAATCCATATTCACACCCCAAGAGCAATAAATTCTCTCACAAAAAGTTACAAATTTGGACATTATAGGTCATTTTTGAAAGTCAACAAAAACACCTTTTTTCTAGAGCTTATAACTTGAGCATGGAACATCAAAATGAGATGATACCAAAAGTGTTAGTTTGAGGACATCTCAAGGTTTCTAAAAAGTCCAAGAACACTTCCAAAAGTTCGAAATTGAAGAAGTTATGCATTGTTGAAGTTGGGCATTTTTCCAAATTTGCCAAAAGTCAACTATCCTCAAAACTCCAATTTTTGACAAAAGGGCCCACTATTTTCCACTTGATATAGTCTTGCCATTCCACACACGTGTCCCATATTTAATTTAATGGCCATTCATTTATTTTTCTATTTTATTTTATTTTTATTAATTTAATTCATTTTAAATCAATATTAAATCAAATAAAATCTAAAAAATGATGTAAAGGGATTCTAGTGATCATTCCCGCTTGCAAATACCATGTGATACTCAATCAAACTCGTGCCAAGTCAATTCAAGCACAAAATCTCAGATTTGATGCAAATATGGCAACTTGGTTATGGTGATCAAATCCAATATTCCATCTTCAATGCACTTGGATTATAGCCCATATTTTGACCTAAATGCATTCTATTATATGCACACAAGCCACACAAACCTAAAACACGCATAGAACACTGCTGAAACAGCCAGAGCAAGTTGGTGAAAAAGCTTGAAAAGTGGGAGATCGAAAACAACATTGGAGGTCAATTCAATCCCAAATCACAATGTAGCTCTCTTGCCAGCAACCTCCTGAAGCTATAGCAACCAAAGCCAAGGCCTGAAGCTATCTAAAACTCGCTGTAAGTGTTCTTGAAAATGGCCCTGAACATGAAATCGAAATCATTCACTCTTGCATATTTTCTTTAAAATCTTGGCATATTCATGTTTGTCGTTTGATTTGGAACGTTTTGGTATTATTCAATTGTATTTTTAGGACCTGTATCATGATGCTCGAACCTAGGGTTCTTGCTCTTGTTTTTTAGGCATTCTTTATGCAGGTTAAATTGATGCTAATCGTGGGTATAACTGGAATCATGGGAAGGAGACGAGTGTGATGTTATCCTTAAAACTCGTTTTCATAGCCTATAGATAGTTTTGGAAGGCAGCTAGGGATTTTGCTACAGATTTAAATCCGCAGGAAACGAACCAGAGATTTATGGGGAAGACGAAGGCGTGTCTTCTTCCCACTGGTCCATTTAAAACGCGCGCCATTTTTTTTATTTTCAGGAATAATGCTTTGTTTTCAATATAATATTTGTTGTGTGCATCAATAACAAAGAAACAGGCCAACTCAGTTGGTGGAAGCGCTATTGGAAATACCCTTGGGACCTAGGTTCGAATCCCAGGTCCCCCAAAACTTTGTTATCATTTTATTTCAGGGTATTCCATGTGGATTCAGCAAGCAGGGAGTACCATATACCTCTAGATCTCAAAGGCTACGTGGCTACAAAGCAGATCCAATGGCCTGGAATAGGAGACTACCATGGTCTCAAGTCATTGGACATGTGGACAATCACAAAAGTCCAACAAGGCCTGGACGTATTGGGCCTCAGAAATACTCTTTTCACCACCAAATTGGGCCCAACACCCCCCTGAGTTTGCCTTTTTATTTCCTTCATTATTTTCTTATTTTATTTATAATTATTTATTTGTTATTTTTAATTACTAACCCAATAATTTATTTTTCTCAATAAAAATCAGAAAACCCAAAATCAAAATAATATTTTTTAATTTCACTATTTTATTGTTTTTTTTATAAATAAATTTTAACCAATTAATTTAGATTTAATTAGGTTCAATTTTAATATATTTTGCATTAAATTAAAATTAATATAGAATTAGGGTTTTTAACATCTTTTAACCATTTTATTTTATTTCCTCAATTAAAATAAAAAACCCAAAAATATTTTTCCTTTTAATTAATTAATTCAATTATTAATTTAAACTAATTTTTTAATTCAAAAATAACAAAAAAAAATGCTTTATTTAACAAACAGGGTC
Organism: Vicia faba; assembly: GCA_948472305.1. Taxonomy (NCBI): domain Eukaryota; kingdom Viridiplantae; phylum Streptophyta; class Magnoliopsida; order Fabales; family Fabaceae; genus Vicia; species Vicia faba. The sequence continues at coordinate 189,181 of CATIWC010001154.1, forward strand.
AAAACCCTAAAAACACTTCAATTTAATTTTTCTCGCGCGCGTATTATTTTTGATCCGTATTTCAATATTGTAACTGTTTCAGGAATGTAATAGTTTTAACTTAGGATTTTATTTACCGCTTTTACTTACTTTCTGCAATTTAATTTTAAAGGGTTTGTCTTTGGCGATGTAAATACCCGACGCCTTGTAATAGCTTAGATTTATTTTCCGCAATTTAATTTCCGCAGCCATTAACTGTTAGATGTTTGAATACTAGGCAATGCATGACAAGATCAATTTTAATTTAAAATCAACAGTAGCTCACCATAACATGTACAAAGATAATATAACTGAAAAACAATACACTCGCACATGCCACTCTTAGGGTACACCTCACTTGATTGCCTCGAACGTGGTCATTGAGTATAGGAAGTTTTAGAGGTCGCCCTCTTGTCCAAAGATCAAAGTTGCCTCGAATCAGTTGCCTCAGAAAAATGATCTAAGACATTAGGGTTACCGCTAAGGCGTCCTAACGTTGCTTTAGTGACCACATGTCCCTTTAATCGAATTGACCCGAAAACTCCAACGATGGTGCTAACTACTCCTCAATAGTGGGATAACATCGTCGAAAAGACATTTGTACAGTTTAATTCCTTTTTGAGTAGGTAGATGTTCTTAAGTACTTGCTCCTTTTAAAACAAAACAAAAATATTCGCACTTACACCCCTTTCAAGCAAAAAACTCTTTTCAAACCCACAAACACAAAGAAAAGCAAACTTTTGAAAACATAATGAGCAAGTACCTAAGAGCCCGTGGATAACCACAGATAGAAAGGGTGCTAACACCTTCCCTTTCTATAATCTACCTCCCGAACCCGAAAAATATCTCAAAAAGGAATTTTTCTGTGCTTTTGTCTTTTCCTTGTTGGATAAAATAAAAGACGGTGGCGACTCTTGCTTACCGCGACATTTTGCAAAAACAAATGCAAAACGCGAACCAGCATTCCAAAAACAGTCAGTTCTATTCCCACCGATCACAAGTACATATACGCTCCAGACAAGGATGCCATTCTGTTACTTATTCAGATTCAGCTTTCAGAGACAGTACATATACACTCCAGACACGGAAGTCATTCTGTTACTCATTCAGATTTCAAATTTAGATACGCTCCAGACACAGATGCCATTCTGACCCTTAATCAAATTCAGATTTCACACTCTTGATACAGTACGGATACGCTCCAGACAAGGATGCTATTCTGTTTCTCATTCAGATTTCAAGTCTCCAGGTACACCTCAAATACGTTTCTGATGCGGACACCATTCTGATACTTATTCTTCTGACTTACAACTTACAATTCAACAAACATTCTTGGATGGTGTCTACAAGCCCATCTCCAACAAGATTCTATCACCCCTCCAAATGGAATATTTAAGCCCATTCCCTCAACTACACTTCGTCGAGTGCAAATTTATGGGAACTCTAGTGTCCAATCATCTTTTACCTTTGAGTCACGAACGACAAAACTCACCAATCTAACTCTTCAGGTTCAAGAAGATTGAACAGGGGTAGAAGTCTACGTAGACGATATAATAGACAGATCGCAAACGGAAGAAGAGCACCTTGATCACTTACAGAAACTGTTTGAGAGGGTGAAGAAGTACAAATTGAGGTTGAATCAAAACAAGTGCACGTTCGGAGTGTGGTCTGGTAAGCTCTTAGGTTTTGTTGTCAGCAACAAAGGTATCGAGGTTGATCCTGCCAAGGTTAAAGCGATACAAGAGATGCCTTCTCCTCTTACTGAGAAAGAAGTCATAGGATTCTTGGGACATTTGAATTACATCGCCAGGTTCATTTCTCACCTGACAGCTACTTGTGAGCCAATCTTCAAGCTCTTGAAAAAAGATCAAGTAGTCAAATGGAATGACGAATGCCAAGTTCCTTTTGAAAAAATCAAGGAATATTTACAAGAGCCTCCTGTGTTGTTACCACCCGTCGAGGGAAGACCTTTAATCCTGTATTTGACTGTTTTAGAAAACTCAATGGGGTGTGTGTTGGGGCAGCATGACGAGTCTGGCCGAAAAGAGCATGCTATTTATTACTTGAGCAAAAAGTTTACCGACTGTGAAACAAGATATTCACTGCTCGAGAAAACTTGCTGCACTCTGGCATGGGCTACTCGCCAGTTGGGACAGTATATGCTGACCCATACTACTATGTTGATATCTAAAATGGACTCGATAAAATACATCTTTGAGAAGCCCGCTCTTTCCGGGAGAATAGCGAGATGGCAGATGATCCAGATAGAATATGATATACAATATACTACCCAGAAAGATATAAAGGGTAGTGTATTGGCTGATCACCTCGTTCACCAAGATGTGGAAGACTATCAATCCATGAAGTTTGAATTCCCGGATGAAGACACCATGACATTGGACAACTGTGAAGAAATCAGGCCATATGACGGACCTGAACAAGGATCCCGATGGACCCTATTCTTTGATGGAGCATCCAATGCATTTGGCAACAGTATCGGTGTTGTACTCATATCTCCGGAAGGATGTCATACTCCTTTTACTTCCAGACTTTGCTTCAACTGTACAAACAACATGGCAGAATACGAAGCATGCAACTTTGGTCTCAAAGCTGCTATAGACTTGGGGATCAAATACTTGGATGTATTTGGAGATTTAACTTTGGTCATCAGTAAAGTCAAAGGGGAATGGGACACCAAACACCCCAAACTTATCCCTTACAAAGAACATGTGTTGACATTGTTGCCACATTTTGAGGAGATTACCTTCGAGCATTTCCCGCGAGAAGAAAATCAGCTAGCAGACGCACTAGCTACAATGTCATCTATGTTTAAACTCAATTGGGATAGCGAGGCTCCTCAAATCACCATTGAGCGGATGGATGAACCGGCCTACTGTCATGAGATCGGTACTGAGGGAGTAGTGGATCAACATTGGTTCCATGAAGTTAAAAGGTATCTCGAGTGTCAGGAATATCCAGAAGGAGCTTCAGTGAATGACAAGAAGTTCCTAAGAACATTCTTGACTAAGTTCTTCCTTAGTAATGACATTTTGTATAAACGCAATCATGACTCTGTATTTCTTCGGTGCGTAGACAAGGTTGAAGATGAAAGGATCATGGTTGAATTACACGAAGGAACTTTTGGTACCCATTCCAGCGGGCATATGATGGCAAAGAAAATCCTACGGGTAGGCTATTATTGGTCTACCATGGAGGCAGACTGCTATCAATACTCTCGGACTTGCCATAAGTGTCGGATTTACACTGATAAAGTGCATGTACCTCCGGTTCCTTTGAACGTCTTGACGGATCCTTGGCCCTTTGATATGTGGGGAATCAATATGATTGGGGAAATCAAGCCAACGGACTCCAATTGACACTGCTTCATCTTAGTGGCCATCGACTATTTTACAAAGTGGGTTAAGGCAGCTTCCTTCACTTCTGTTACTAAGAATATGGTCGCCGGGTTCATCAAACAGAATCTCATCTGTCGGCACGGTATCCTAGAGAGAATCCTCACTGATAATGGTACGAATCTAAACAACACTATGATCACCACCTTGTGCGAGCAATTCAAGATTCAGCATCACATTTCTTCCCCTTACCAGCCAAAGATGAATGGTGCTGTAGAAGCTGCTAACAAAAACATTAAGAAGATCATACAGAAAATGACAGTCACATACAAAGACTGGCATGAGATGCTATCGTTCGCTCTCCACGGGTATCGTACCACAGCTCGCACATCAACTGGGGCAACACCCTATTCTCTGGTATACGACATGGAAGCTGTCTTGCTTATTGAGGTCCAGATCCCCTCTCTCAGGATCATGAAGGATGCTGGTTTGAACGAAGAAGATTGGATCCAGACTCGACTTGACCAGTTGAACTTGATTGATGAGAAGAGACTGGCAGCTATCTATCATGGTCAAATATACCAAAAATGCATGATCGAAGCTTTTAATAAAAAGGTCAAACGTCAGGTATATCGGGTCGGTGACTTAGTAATCAAGCGTATTATTTTGCCACAAGGTGATCCCAGTGGAAAATGGACTCCTACATATGAAGGATCGTTTGTAATCAAAAGCATATTCTTTGGTGGAGCAATGATCTTGACCACTATGGATGGCGACGACCTCCCGCACCCTGTAAATACGGACATAGTTAAAAGATACTACGCATGATCAAAGACTCGCTAGGTTGACTGGCCTAGGAAAAAATAAGGGCTTCCCGGTGAACCAAAAGGGTTCGGGCAAAAATAAGGGATGAAAATTAAAAAAAATCTGTACACCCGGCAAGTCGAAAACCCGAAAGGGCGGCTTGGGCAAAAAAGGGTATCCCGGTGGACTGAAAACCCGAGAGGGTGGTCCAGCAAAAAGTTAGGGATTGGAGCGTATGACTATGTCCCGTTGGATCATCTTGCAGACAATCTTCAGCGTCGACCAATCAACTCAAATGGCTCTAAATCAATCTAATCGATTCGCCGAGGCGACAAGTGGACAAGACATTCATAGACATGAAGACTATAGCAGAATGGGAACCCCATGAGATTATTGCACATAACTACCTTTTCTTTGTATCAATTTTCATTTTTTACGACGACACTCTCTCGCTAGAATGCTCGTCTCATTGTACAAAAAATACTTATTCAAGTTAATACAAAGATATCCCTTTTGAAAGTGAAAAACCATATGTTTTTTCTTTGTTTCTGTGTCTTGTTTACAAAAATGTCCAATGATTTATTTTTGAGCATATGCATTTGAGCGTGATTACTGTTACAAATAAAAAGAAACGGAAAGACAATTACTAATGACTTTAAGAAACAGGATAATATCTATAAGACATTCCATAAGATCCCTGCAGGTACTTTCTCCAGCAAGAACGAAAGCAAATACACCCTACTACAGAATCATTAACGTATCTCCAATATGCAGCCTGTTGGTATCAAGCATTCTTATACCCCTGACAGAGTTAAACTTCCAACTACCGCTCCAGAGGTTCCCCAGTAATTTTCCCAACTTCTCAGATTTCCCCAGCATGATTTCACGAAGTATACAAGCAATATCTAGCGTTTCCCTTCTATAACAGAGTTTATATTTGGAGATTCACCCATCAGTGCTTCAGAAGGGATTTATTTTCCTCGCTTCCAGCAACACTACGACACAAATAATCTTTAATTCCATACATTTGCATCCATATGTCATAGCATTGACAACACAAGTACATACAGTGCAATCGCATTTATTTTAAGGAATAAACATCACACCATGCATCACGTACATCATAGCATTGCATACAATTAACTCTTCACCTTTTGTAGGAAAGAGTCATTCGACAAGAAATTATCATCAACAAATTTCCAACAGATAAAGATTTTCAACAAGAAAATACTGGTCGACCATCTACATAGCAAAATATTCATTTCCAGATTTTTACTGGTTCAGATAAATCTCTCAACAATTTATTCTGATTTATCTCCAGATTCTTACTGGTTTAGTTTAAATCTCTCAACAGTTTATTCTTATTCTTCTCCAGATTCTTACTGGTTCAGATAAATCTCTCAACAATTTATTCTGATTCATCTCCAGATTCTTACTGGTTCAGTTTAAATCTCTCAACAGTTTATCTGATTCATTTCCAGATTTTTACTGCTTCAGATAAATCTCTCAACAGTTTATTCTGATTCGTTTCCAGATTTTTACTGTTTCAGATAAATCTCTCAATGGTTTATTCTGATTCGTTTCCAGATTCTCACTGGTTCAGATAAATCTCCCAACGGTTTATTCTGATTCATTTCTAGATTTTTACTGGTTCGGATAAATCTCTCAACGGTTTATTCTGATTCGTTTCCATATTTTTACTGGTTCAGATAAATCTCTTAACGGTTTATTCTGATACGTTTCTAGATTCTCACTGGTTCAGATAAATCTCTCAACGGTTTATTCTGATTCGTTCCCAGCTTTTTATTGTTTCAGATAAATCTCTCAACGTTTTATTCTGATTCGTTTCCAGATTTTTACTGGTTCAGATAAATCTCTCAACAGTTTATTCTGATTCGTTTCCAGATTCTCACTGGTTCAGATAAATCTCCCAAAAGTTTATTCTGAATCGTTTCCATATTTTTACTGGATCGGATAAATCTCTCAACGGTTTATTCTGATTCGTTTCCAGATTTTTTACTGGTTCAGATAAATCTCTCAACGGTTTATTCTGATTCGTTTCTAGATTCTCACTGGTTCAGATAAATCTCTCAACGGTTTATTTTGATTCGTTCGCAGATTTTTACTGTTTTAGATAAATCTCTCAACGATTTATTCTGATTCGTTTCCAGATTTTTACTGGTTCAGATAAATCTCTCAACGGTTTATTCTGATTCGTTTCCAGATTCTTACTGGTTCAGATAAATCTCTCAACGGTTTATTCTGATTCGTTTCCAGATTCTTACTGGTTCAGATAAATCTCTCAACGGTTTATTCTGATTCGTTTTCCATTAAAATCGAGTTTAGACTTTCTATCAACAATCATCTTTGGATGGCATCTTTAAGCCCATCTCCGACGATTCTCCATCGCTTCTCCAAGTGACATCTTTAAGCCCATTTCCTTACGTAATCGATCCGCGCATCGTCAAGTGCAAATTTTTGGGCACTCTAGTGTTCAATCATCTTCTACTTTCAAGCCACAAACAACAAACACGTCGATCTCGCTTTTCAAGTTTAAGAAGATTGAACAGGGGAAGCTGTTGTGCCCCAAAATTTTCCCTCCCGTTTTCCACTCAGGATGCTATCCCAGGGTTTCTTAAATTTTAAATTTGGCTCAAAAGTTGATCAAATAGATTTTCTTCCTAGGCAACCAAACAACAATTAGGGTTTTGCACTTCTCAAAGGTTGCTCAATCCATGGCCCAGATAACTGCAAAGGCATTTGTGTGATTTCTATTTGTTTCTTAACTGTAATCTTCTTAAGATTGGTGTTAATTTTGAGGGCATATTTTGTTTGAATAAGGTACAAAATTTAAAGCTACCATCTTTAAGCAAATCATGATTGAGGGTTCAATTAATCATTTGGGTTTGAGCTTCGAAACATTTATTTTGTTTAAAAAGTGCAAAAATGCTTGATTTATCCTATCATATCATGTTTACTTGAGGTGCAAGTTATCAAGCCAGGATGACTATTCAAAACATTCAAACCAAGAATTGAAAATTTAAAATAGAACTCAGAAGTTTTGTACAATAAATCTTCATTGTTACTCAAACTTTGTTCATTACAGTTTGGTGGGTCTTTCACAAATGATTATAAAGTGTTTGCAAAAATTACAAGTAAAATATAAAGTTCAAATCTACAAAGAAAAATTTGCTTCTTCTTCAAGACTCTTTGCTTCATCCTGAAGAAATTCCCCATTTACTAGCCTTTGTCTTGTTTGCCATTTGTTTGTGCATGTGACAAAAGAAAAGAAAATGTTAGCAAAACAAATCAATATTAAAAATCCCAAGCAAGCTTGATTCTTCATCATTAGGGTTTTGCTCAAAGAATCAGTATACAGTTTAAGGAATTCATCATTTACTCATTCTTACCAAAAAAAACCAACAAAGGCCTTATTTATCTTTGCCAATTAGTTTTTGATCATTGGCCCAAAGCATCATTTTCATTGCAAATCACAAAAAAATATGTATGTTCTTTTGGCTCACAAATAAAATGCTGTTAAAAGAGACAAGGAGGAAAACAGTTTGCGTCTCAAGAAAAAGGAAAAGGAAGAGAAATACAAGAAGCCAAATACTGTCAAGTGCAGGCTACATTGCAGCCCTGCATTGCTGCCCAAACTTGCTAGCAAAAACAGCCTAACAATTACATAAATTAGGCAACATAAAAAACTGCATCAAGACAGCCAGCAGGTTGCACCATTTCAGCAAAAAAACAAAACTTGCAGCAATAAAGACACAACAACAACATGCCCCAAGTTTTTTCAAACTGGCCAAACATTTCCCCCCAAAATGCTATCACTACTATGATAAAAAGGGACAGAAGCATCAAAAACAGGGCGGTAAAAAAAACTACATGAGCATCACAAAAAAAAAACCATCACAATCATTGCAAAGTGCATTGTTCTAACAACAATATCACAAAAGAAAAGAAATCAAAACAAAATCATCAGAGGGTTCTTTATTAATTCCATTTTTTTTCTGTTCATCACCTCGTTCAAACCAGAACCCTTCAGAAAAACAGTTTATTCAGGAAGATAGAAAGAAACAAGGAATTCATAGAAGCCCACTTCCCTGTCAAAGAAAGCTCGGAGTCTGAAAATCTCTGTAAGTCGTTCTCTCCTGCATCATGAATATATTGTGTTTGAACTCTGTCAAATTAAAATAAAACAAGAAAATAGTATATGCAGATTACCAATTGCATGAACAAATAAAACGACAATGCAGTAAGAAGAGGATACACAATATTTAGTCTTTTTTTCTTTCCTTACAAAATAACGCGCCTCCCCATAACAAACCCATACGAAAGCCACCTTACACAATCTCAGCAGCACTCGTCCATGATCATGAATCACATGCAGCAACATACACAACCATTACAGATCCATAAAATTAGATTAGGCGCGAGCGTTTTGGAAATTGAAGAATAAATTATAAACAAAGAAACTGAAAAAAGGGGGAAAGTTTTGAGTATATAATCGATTGTTGAAGACATGGTAGTCGATTGAGATAAACAGAGAAAATCACAAACCTGAAACCGAAACCATCCCAACGGAAGGACTAGCAATCTATTGTAGGTCCGATTCTGTTTTCTTCCCCTTTGCTCGTGACGATTGATAACCGAATCTGTGGGTTTTGTTGTTTCGGAACGAATTTTTTATCTTACTGTGAAACATCACGAGAGAGTAGAAAACAAGAGATTATCGGATTTAGAGAAGATGAAGATAGAAGGAGTTTTGATGGTAATCATAGAGATTAGGTTAATGGATGATATTTATTTAATTCGTTTCCTTTCCCAATAACAAGACCTGAGGCGCATCTTGGTATGCTTGGGTTTGCAATCAACCCTTCATTTCCTTTGTCAACCGGGTCGGCCCATTGGGCTGCTGACCCAATCCTCCTTACCATTTTCTCTTTTAGTTTAATTGAAGTGTAGATATAGAAAATAAGTAGCGTAGTTCGGTTGGCAATGTGTATCCATAAGAACCCAGAGAATATGAGTTCGACTCCTCCCTTGGGCATTTCTATTTTGATTTTTTCTTCTAATCTTACTTCCCTAATTTGTTAGTTTATATTTAGTTTTAATTCTTAAAATTCAACTAAACTTAAAACATACAATTTTTATAATTAGTTGGTTTAGAATTTGTGAATAATTTTTATCAACTTCTTTTTCTTTCTTTAATAAACCTTTTTTAAAGAAAATTATTAATTAATTTACATATAATAAAATTCAAAAAGTATATAGAATAGGTTTTTTTTTTATATACTCTCACAAACACAAAATACCAAACAAAAAGATGTATTCAATTGATTTAATTTCTTTTAATCAATTATTTTATTTTCTTTTCTTTCTAAACTTTACAAACAAAATAACTTAGAATTTCTATTGCCATGCATTGTTAATTAATTGTTCTAGACCGTTATAATTAATCGATTCAATTAGATTTGGTTGTATTGATTGCCTATTTTGAATTTTAATCACATTCAACTCATCCCCATTTGTGAATTTGTACCCCCATTCCCAAAAATTCTGTAATAGCGTAGAATTTCAATTCCCGCAATTTACTATTTTCCTTATACTGTATAATAATTAGTTGTGCATGGAAAGACATAAAACCAATCGCTAGATAACCTAATTTCAAAGACAAAATTAACTCGAAAAAAACACACTTTTTCACACGCGCACCTCTAGGGTAACCTCGTTCGTTGCCTCGGAAATACAGTCATGTCCCTCGAATATGGGACGCTTTAGCAATGACCCTTCGATAAAAAGATCGTAGTCCCTCGATGACCATCGACGTTGCCTTCAATAAAACGATCTCGTCCCTTACAAAAATTGCTAAAGCGTCACATAAGTTGCTTTCAATGACTATAAAATTTGACCCGCGCCTGTCCCTTTACATCCAACGATGAGGCTTCTTACCAAATCAATGGTAAGATAGAAACATTTAAAGGAAGAATAAAAGAACCTTAAGACCTTTCGAGTAGGTAGATTCGTTCCTAGTTACTCGCTTGCTCACGACAGAAAACATTTTACACCAACACTTTCATTTCAAAACATTTTCAAAAGACAAAACCTTTTGTATACGTTCTTATAGAGAGGAGAACCATTGCAAAATATTTTTTCAAAACACTTTCTAAAACACAATCTACAAACACACCTTTGAACTATCTTTCGAAACAAAACTTTGCACGCGTTCTTATAGAAACGAGAACCATTACAAAGATATTTTTCAAAACAATTTCAAAGCCCACACCACAAGCACGCTGTCAAACAAAAGCAAGTGATCTAAATGAGCAACTAAGAGCCCATGGAAAACCATGGATGAAAAGGGTGCTAATACCTTCCCTTTTCATTATCTACCCCCCGAAACGGAGGAATAATCTCGAAAGGTCTTTCCTGTGCTTTTTTACCTTTCCTTTTGGATAAAATAAAAGTCGTTGGCGACTCTTGCTATCCGCAAAAATGCGATCAAAACACAAAACCTCAAGTCAGTTCTCCCACCGTATCACAGTCTTCCTCTTCAGTTTGAGACCTGGCTATCATATCATCAACGTAGACCTCTATCTCGTGATGGATCATATCGTGAAACAAAGCTACCATGGCACACTGATAGGTTGCCCCGACGTTATTTAACCCAAATGGAATAACTTTGTAGCAGAAAGTGCCCCACTGCGTGACGAAGGTCGTTTTCTCCATGTCCTCGGGTGCCATTTTGATCTGATTGTACCTGGAGAAACCATCCATGAAGGAGAATACCTTGTGATGTGCGGTGTTGTCAACCAGAACATCAATATGGGGAAGCGGAAAGTCATCCTTGGGGCTCGCCCTATTCAGGTCTCTGTAATCCAGACACATATGTACCTTACCGTCCTTCTTAGGTACCGGAACAACATTAGAAACCCATTGTGGATAAGAGGTAAAAGTTAAGAAGCCGGAGTTGAACTGCTTCATGACTTCAGCCTTGATCTTTTCTGACATCTCTGGCCGCATACGACGAATCTTCTGTTTCACTGGAGGAAAATCTTCTTTTGTCGGCAGATGATTGACCACGATATCGGTGTCGAGCCCTGGCATGTCTTCGTATGACCAGACAAAGACCTCAACATAGTCATGTAGCATTTGAATCAACCACTTCTTGACACTATGATCCATATTGGCACCTATCTTGACTTCCTTCTTGTCCTCTTCAGTACCCAAGTTTACTGTCTCAACTGGCTCTTCATGGGGGTTGTATTTCCCTTTCTTCCCGTTGTAACAAACTGGCAAGTTCCCATGGTACTTCACAGTCTTCCTCACCTTCGTCCCCGACTTGGTAGATCGAATTTTCAAAGTTATAATTGGCAATAGAAAAACCGTTATCAATGGGATCTAGAGCGGATATGGATTTGCAGTTTGATATGTGAGTGTGTAAGAGCATATCTATTTTTGCTAAAGTAAAAAGTAGAAAAGAAAAAACAAGGAGCGTAAAATTTCCATGCAAAACGTCCAATGATTTATTTAATGACATATGAAGATGAAGTAATAACCGTCACATATAGACCATTGTGCCTCGGGTAAGACACAAGGTTTTTAGAGTTTCAATTGTTTAAATATTACATATCCAAAAACTAAAATACAATTACTCTTGAATAAAAGGAATAGGAAAAAAATATTTGGCATCCCAATTATTGAGTCCACCGTTGATAGTTGGGAAGATCCACTTGTCCATGTCACAGTCGCTATCACTGTTGTTGTACCCCAAAATTTGCCCTCCCTTTTTCACAAGAAATCACAACTTCGGGTTTTCCCTGATTTTTTTAGATTGGTTCAAGAATCGGTCAAACAGACTTTTCTTTATCAGTCAATCCAAAATTAGGGTTTCCATTGACTTTGAGTCAGTCAAACAGTTTTTTCTTTATCAGTCAATCCAAAATTAGGGTTTCCATTAATTTTGAATCAGTCAAACAGATTATTAGGGTTTCTTTTGATTTTGTTGAGTTTGGCTCAGGAATTGATCAAGCAGACTTTTCTTTGACGGCAAATCTGGAATTAGGGTTTGCGCACGCATTCTCAGAAGGAATTGAATCCACAGTTTTTTCAATTGACTGTTACATTGTTCTATGCTTGTTCAAGATTGTTGTTTGTTTCTCAAAACCTAAACATCTGGGCTAAGAGCTGAGGCTTTTGAATTGAAAGGTTGGAGCGTTGGTTTGATCAGTGAAGTGAAAGGCGTATGGATGTTTGTTTGTTCAACTGTACGAAGCATATGATTGATTGGAATACCGGGCGTATTATGGTTAATGCAAGGTTGCGGGACTGCAACGTTTGTTGATTATTTATTTTATCTGAGTTACAATTATTGGGATGCATTTCCAATTATTTTAATTAAAGAAATTTAAATAATTAAATAGACGGTGCAGAAGAGATGAGGAATTATCTGACAAAGGCTTTTTATTTATTTTTATTGTTGTTACAAATGTTATTTGAATACTGTAAATTTATTTACAATGTTTATAATAATATTTATTACAATAATTGAAAAGAAAATCTAAAATCTAAAGTCTCTTGAAGTCTTCTATCTTCTATTGTTGCTTCCATTATCCCAAGTGATATTTACCTACAAAGACAGAAGAAAGAAATCAGTACATTTAAATTGAAAAGCAGTTTTAAACAGATAAATAAAAGCTCATCATTAAAGATTATTGGCCGGAATCAGATCGTTTTGGTTTCATCATGTTTTACTCGTCCTCTTTGCAAATTACAAGAAGATTTCTCTTCTTGGTTCACAAAGAGGAAAAGTAAAATTAATTTTGCAAGCATATAAATCAATTAAATAGAAGGCACAAGGCTGCATATAATACAAGGCACAAAGTTGCACAAGTTCAAACTAAGCAAACCAAGTTGCACAAACTGTCAACCAAGTTGCACAAGCTGCACAAGTTCAAACTAAGCAAACCAAGTTGCACAAGCTGTCAAGAAACTGTCAACCAAGCTGTCAAAACAGAAAAACTGTATACAAGCTATCAAAAAGAACAATGCAGAAAATCTGGAAGAAAGTACATAACGCAGAGGAAAACCAAGATGCAAGCAAGCAAGCTTGTCAAAGAAAACTTTTCATCATTTCCCTGGCCAACAACTTTTCAGAATAAAGATATATTAAGCAATTAAATATGCTTTTTTGATGGAGAGAGAAAGAGAGAGTGAAGTAGGCTTTGCAGTTTGGCAGGATATACAGAGTAGGAAGAAAGAAAATAAATATAACATTTTTCTAATAGTTCAAGAGGGCAGTTCAGAAGATAGAACCAAAAAAGCTACAAGATAGAAAAAACCACAAACTGAACTGCAAGCAAAAGGCAAGTCCAAAACCTGCATAATAACTACAGGGAGCTATCAAACTGCTGGTAACTGCAAGCAAAACTCAGTAGCTCGCCTGACCAAGACAAGCCTTAAAACTTGTTCAAATAAAACATTCCAGCCTGCATCAAAGCTTTTAAAACCAGAAGCAAAACACCAACCTGCCTTCCTTACCAAACAAGCAAGTCTCAAACTTGCAAAACCACAAAGAAAAACCCAAAACCTGTCTGTATCAAAAACAAAACCATTCAAACCTGTGTTACAAATACAAGCCTGCCTAAGACACAACAAACCTACAGAAGCCTGCTTGTACCAAACAAGTAAACTCAAACAAGTAGCCCTTTTTACAAATCACACAAACTTACCTTCAAAGAAAAACAACTCAGAAGCAAGTGTTCTTAGAATCCATCAACAAATCCAAACACCAAATATCACAACAACAATAACAATATCTCAGAATGAAGCTCATCATTGAAAACCAACAAAACCCACAAAGAGGAAGAAGTTAGAAGTGAAAAGAACAACAAGCATCTCAGAACAAAGTTCGTCATCGAAAGTCAACTCAAGCTAACAAGAGCAAAGTCAACATTCAGATAAGAAGAAGAAGAGAAAACTCAGAAGCAAGCATTTTCAGAAGTAGCATTTTCAGAAATAACATCATCACAAAACAATTCAAAGATAAAGATACAAAATACCAGAAGAGCCAAACGCGGTCATCACATCCTCCTTCCTCCGGCCACCTAAGAGCGCCGCCGTCCAACCTTCCGTCTCCTCTCCAAAAACAAAACCCCAAGGTATCAATTTCCCTCTTTCTGTTTTGCACCTCACACAAACATAAACAATCCATGATTAAAACACTGTGAAACAATCAAAACATGCAAAGATTAAGCATGCACGAACATAAACTCTAAAATGCGTTTACAAAGGAAAACAATACCTTTTTTTTCGCCGCCTTGTGCAAGTCACGAAGAGGTTGGAGGCGGCATTCTGGTGGCCTAAAGAGAGGAGAAGACATCAGTTTGTTCTTGATTTGAGAACGATGAAGAGGACGAAGACAAGAGGAGAGCGGCGCCGTTCACACTGCAAACCTAATTCTGAAAGTATGAAACCAAACCCTAACAAAAACTTGAACATTGCGTTTGCGCCTACCCCATAAACCAAACACTAAATCCCAATGGCTTTCAGCGCCACCCCCCCCCCCCCCCCCCCTTTCTTGCCTATCTCTGTCCCCTTTTTCTTGGGCTTTTGCCCCAACAGCATTTTCAAGGCCCATTCATTTTCCATTTGTTTTGCTTTAAAACTAGTATATTCTCTTTTCAATAATTCTTTTCTTTTCTTTTGTTAAATAAAAGAATATACTTTTTTTATATATAAAATTTTCTTAATAATTTTCATTACCTTAAAAAACCAAAAATACATAAATAATAGAATTTATTAAGTTAGATAATTTTTTCTTTAAAGCTTTTGTTTAATTAATCTTTTATACAAGTTTCTAAAAAACATTAACCAAAATACATAAATAATAGATTTTTTAACTTAAAGTAATTTTTATTTTCTTTAAAACTCTTGTTTTTTTTAATCAACAGAAAATACATAAATAATAGATTTTTTAACTTAAAGTAATCTTTCTTTTCTTAAAAACCCTTTGTTTATATAAAACTAACAAAAACACAAAAATAATAATAAATACTTAATTTTCATTAGGTTAATATTTTATTTAATCATTTGTAAATAACCATATGCATTTCACAATACTTTTGATTCTCTTTGATTCTTATACCTTGTTATATTTTTACATTGAGAATGCGACGTTTCGATTTGGTTGTAACATTATATTTGGACATTACTATTCTGATAAGACTCATCCCCATTTGTAAACATTTGTACCCCCATCCCCAGATACATATTTGTAATAACTTAGACTTTAAATTCCCGCAATTTATCGCTTTCCATATACTGTATAGTAATTAGGGTTTGTATGCGAAGATTCAAAAATCAACCGCTAGACAACCTAATACAAGATAAATGCATGAACATCAATACACGATTCACACTTACACCTCTAGGGTAACCTCGCTTGTTGCCTCGGAAAATGCAATCATGTCCCTCGAGTATGAGACACTCTAGCAAATTTCCCTTCGATAAAAAAAGATCGTAGTCCCTCGATGACCCTCGATGTTGCCTTTGATAAAACGATCTCGTCCCTTACAAAATTGCTAGAGCTTTTCACAAGTTGCCTTCAATGATTGTATACGATGACCCGCGCCCGTCCCGTTTAACATCCTAACGCAAGGTTGTTCATCAAACACAATGGTGAAACAACACTGTTAAAAGGGTTAAAACACAAGAAAATATTTGAGTAAAATAGGGTAGACAACTCTTAGTTACTTGATCAAAAATCTTGCAAAACATCCTTGCCATTTTTCAAACACACTTCACAACACAAACTTCAAAAACAATTTCAAAACAACTTTCAAAACATTGAATCATCTTTTCAAAAAGAAACACACCTTTGTATATATTCAAACAAGAATCATTACAAAGGTCACCTAGACAAGGCATCTTTTTCAAAACATTTTCAAAACCATACACACAAAGCACCATTTCAAACAATTGAAAAGCAAAGGCAAGTGATCTAAAACAAGTAACTAAGAGCCCATGGATAACCATGGATGAAAAGGGTGCTAGCACCTTCCCTTTTCATAATCTACCCCCCGAACCCACAAAAACATATCAAAGGACTTTCCTGTGCTTTTTGACCTTTCCTTAGGATAAAATAAAAAGTTGGTGGCGACTATTGCTAAACCGAAACATTTGCGAACACAAACGCAAAATCCCAAGTCAGTTCTCCCACCGTATCACAGAACTGGCGACTCTGCTGGGGAAATTTCTAAAAGTGGGGTTACCTTAGGGTTTTAGATCACCTTTACATGCTTACTTTGATTACTTTGATTGCTTTACTTTTTGGGTTCCTTGTTTGGGTTTGTTTTAAATCCTACACCCGGATTTGGTGGCACCTTTTTAGGTAAGTAGCAATAAACGGTGAGGGAACTGTGCGGGGTATACCGACATGGTTGAAATAGTAGCTACGTTGATGTGGCACTTTGGTTGGTACCGGTAACCCTTGAGTTGAATCAAGGAGAGTACGGGGCCGCCGCCTGGTGTCATGAAGCATCAATGGACTTTAGAACCTTACTTGACCATCTTGTCCTTTTTAGGGGTAGTGAGGTGACCGACTTTGGTGCAGTCCAAAGTTGGTAGATACTCGATACTACACTCATTGAGGATTGTTTTCTTGCAATATTTTGGTCTCCAGTTAAGTGGCTAAACTAAAACAATGAAGACAGAAAATAATCCAGTGATATTGAGCTCCTTAGAACCCGGTTTCTATTTTAGGACAGGTTTGAGCCAACTAACTTCAAGAGGGTACTTACCTACAAACCCCATGCAAGCCTAAACCTAAGGACTTGTCTGCTTTGTGTGAATATGATTACCTGTATATACATTTTCTTACTTTTGCATACATGTGCATAACATCATAACATCATATCATAGCATTTTCAATAACCATTTCAAGGATCTCGAGGGTCTTTTGATGCAGGGTCACGTTGAACCAGACATTTACCAAAAGGCAAGAGGGTTGTCCTCTGAACAAACGCCGTCAAAGATCAAGTGCAACAACTTGAATCAGGGGCTATGACCCACTTGACATGGTGAGCTTGATTCTCGTGGAAAGACATCCACTGATATAAAGTTCCCCAATCAAAGATATTGATCAAAATTCGACCTCTAACATTTTCTTGTGTTTACCCCGAGAGATCCTTGAAAACATGCATCCACATATCATGCATTGCATCGTAACATGTTTTCCTTTTCAGGTTTCCTTATTCTCATAATGTTTATTTCAGTAGAGATGGCTCTAGAAAGGACTGTCAAAGATATCCAGGATTAAAATGCTCAACTTCAAGAAATGTTCTTGAACCTGTCCCGGGGGCAAGAAGAAGTGAAAGCTCTCCTCACAAGGGGCATGGTCCTAGGGAATTCAAGCAGTGTCAGGAATGATCAGTTGGAAGAACTACAGATTGAGATGGCAACAATGAAGATCCAGATGATGGGACAACTGGTGGGCCAGATGGCTCTCATTCAAAACCTAGCTCAAAGACAAGAAGAGCTCAGGGTTCTCGTCAACAAACTGCTTCGGGACAACCAAGTGGGGTAAACACCAAAGGTTGAAGATCAAGTCATCATTCGACCCCCTTTTAGACAAGAAGACAAGGGAAAAGCTCCTCAACTTGCTTCAGGGTCACAAGCCCAGCAACAACCTCGTCAGCGTCAACAGGGTAATCAGCGTAAGAAAAATACACCCTGAAGACATTTCTCTGAGACTGACATACCATCATCCCTAATACTGAAACGCCCGTTGGAGGTCAATCTGCTTGCTTTAAGGGATCCTATTCGAAAGACTAATACCTCTACTCCTAGCTATCACCCCGACGTGTTTTGTGTATACCACTCCCATAGTCCTGGACATGACACTGATGACTGTTGGGCTTTGAAAAATAAGATCCAAGACTTGATTGATGAAGGAGTGCTGGAATTCATGCCGGATGGCGAGATGAAAATCTTCCGCTAAGGGTTCTCCACCTGAAATGACAAAATTCGAACCAAGAGACTTTTGTTCCATTTGAATTTTCAAGTTGTAATTTCTTTTATCATTCAAACAATTATCTGTTGATGTCAAACTCTGTTTCATTAATGCATTGTGTTGTACCCCAAAATTTTCCCTCCTATATTCTTCAAAGTTTTGACAAGCATCATCTCAATTTGCTCAAGATCTCTCAAGGGTTGCACAGTCAAACTCTCTCCTAAGCCAGTCAAAATTAGGGTTTTGGTTCTCTCAAGAAAGTTGAGGTTTTCAATGGCTCAATCAAGTCCCATATGCCTATATACATTGTCAAGCATCTACAGGTCAAGTTTCAAGACTTACAGCATCAAGTTGGACAGTCAAAAGCCCTAATTGCTTCACAATCAACTGTAGGGGTAAAATGGTCATTTGGCAGTCAAAAGTCAAAATTTTTGGTCAACATCTTATTTTGAGCACACAATCATCATTTGATCAAATCTTGATCATGATTCTACAAGAATGGCTCAAAAATCATCAAAGATGCAAAAGTTTCTATTTTTGGACAGCTGAAAAGTCAACTGTAACTTGACCAAGGCATAACATTTTCATGGTTCATCAGAAAAATCCCATCCAATGCTCATTTTGAAGGGGATGACATTTCCTAAAACTCATATTCACATTCCAAGTCCAAGGAATGCTCTCACAAATAGTTATCAATTTCTACATTATAGGTCAATTTAAAAGTCAACAAAAATACACTTTAAGTCAAAGACCATAACTTGAGATTGGTAAATCCAAATGACATGGGACCAAAGGCATTGGTTAGAGGACTTCAAGACCTTTCCAAAATGTCCAAGAACATGTTCATATGATCAAAATTGAGCAAGATATGCATTGGAGAAGTTGGGAAATTTTTGGGAATTTGCAAAAGTCAACTTTGCCCAAAACACTTCATTTTTACTAATGGGCCTCAAATTTCTTCTTGAAACATTGCCCAAGGCCTATGCACGACCCATTGAGATTAAATTGATTTACTTTCTTATTTTTAATTAATTAATTGAATTTTTTATTAATATTAATTCATTTAATTGATTTTAAATGTAGGAAATTCAAAGATATTGTTTTCAAATCTTTTTGTGGTGCAAATAAACTCAACACATGCTGAAGATTTCGTGTACACATCAAGGAGACAAAATCATCCAATTTTGGCAAGTTTTATCAATCAAAAAGGTAGAAAAAGATTTGATTGAAATCAAATATTGAAATCATAAAGCCATGGATTTTTGGACAAAGTTTTACCCTAATTCCATTCCACTACATATACTAAAGTTAACCCTAATGCTGTGAACGTGCAAGCTGCTGCAAAAAGCCATAAACCAATTCAAAAAAATCAAGGAAAAGTTGAAAACTGAATTCAACCTTCCAGGCCAATTCAAAGCCTTTTCTTGATTCAAACACGTTGCTAGCATTCCCAGGAACACACTGCAATAAAAAACAAGCCTCAAAGCTCAAGAACACGTGCTACACAGACCCACAGTTTGGACAATTTTTCCAAAATCATATACTTTGATTCATGCATATTTGACACTTTTTGTTAATTGTTTTGTGTTCATAAGGACTGTACGAAGCTTGTGGTACAATTTAATTGCATTGAGATGCCCTGAAACGTAAACCACCATTGATGAAACTTAGGGTTTCGAAGCTTCCAATTTGGGGGTTTACAGCATAAGCAAAATCAGACCTTGAGACGCATATTGTTGGATTCGTCAAGACCAGACGAATCAAACCCAACCCTCGCGCCCTATTTATATAACCCAGAATCCTAATCGCTATTTTTCCTTTTGTTATTTTGTGGGGGTTAAAAACCCCCTCTAATTGCTTTTGTTTTACAGGAAAAATGTAGGAGACGAAGGACGTGTAAGCCCCTGAATGGATGGTTCAAATATGGCGCGCAATTTTGTTTCTCTCTCCAGCATATGATTGTTTGTTTTATTATTTTTAATTGTTAATATTATATCAAATGCAGCATAATGGCCTAGTGGTCAGTGAGGTGGACGTTCATCATTGGGACCTGGGTTCGATTCCCAGGTCCCCCCAAACCTTTGTTCATATTTTTTCTAATAAGTTCCCATGCAGCTTCCTAAATGCGTTCCACCATGCGCTCTAGGCATCCATGTGCCATGTGTCTACAAGCATACATCCAAGGGCCAGAGATGAAGATCATGGTACGTTCCAGTCAAAGCCAGCATAGACCATCCAGAAAGTCAACAGGCCTTGAAGCTTAATGGGCCTGAATTCCCAAACATACTTCCATTATTGGGTCAACACCCCCACTGGTTTCTATTCCTTTTTTTTATTTTCTTTCTCTTTATTTTCTTCTCATAATTATTATTACCATTATTTAATTAATTCCTAAATTATTTTTCATAATAAAATCAGAAACCTAAATATTATTTATATTATTATTTATTATTATTATTTTGTAAATAAATTGTAATTCATTAAATTAGTTAAATTAGGTCAATTTTAATCTTTTTTCATAAATAAATAAAAATCATGTAGAATTAGGGTTTGACAATTTTCAATCATGTTTTCTTATTATCATTATTCTTATTTATTAATTATTATTTTTGTAAATAAAATGTAAATTAATTAAATTAGTTAAATTAGGTTAACTTTAACTTTTTTTACAATAAATAAAATAAACTTAGAATTAGGTTTTACTAACTTTTAATTTTAATTCCTTTTGTTTTATTTTACATAAAAAAAACACAAAAAACATTTTTTTCTTTTTAATTAAATAATTAATTAGTACTAGGTTAAATATTCAATTAATTGCAAAAAAAGACAAGTTACTATTCTTTTCTCAAAAAAGGGTCAAAACCCTAAGACTTTCCGGATTTAATTTCTTTTCGCACATTATTCTTATTTTGATTATTTATGTATCTGCTCAAAGGATGTAATAGTTAATTAGGTTTTACCGCTTTCTTTAATTTTCCGTATTTATTTTCCAAAACGGGTTCTTGTTTTTGGCGATGTATAGACCCGCGCCTTGTAATAGCGTAAATTTACCTTTCGGCACTTTATTTTCCGCACTCTTAACTGTTAATATGCATGCAAGACTTGGATGAAAATTAAAAACAATCCGTAGCTCACAAATGCATGTACAAGATGATATAACATGAATTCAACACACAAGCACATGCCACTCCTAGGGTACGCCTCATTGGTTGCCTCGAACGTGGTCGTCAAGTATAGGGTGTCTTAGAGGTCGCCCTCCTGTCTAAAGATCATGTTGCCTCGAAATGGTTGCCTCGGATAAAAAATGATCTAGGACATTAGGGTTACTTCTAAGGTGTCCTACTATTGCTTCGGTGACCACATTGTCCCTTATAATCGAATTGACCCGAATACCTCCAACGACGGTGCTACCTACTTCTCAATAGTGGGATAGTACTGTCTAAAGGACTCTTACATAGCCTAATTCCTTAGAGTAGGTAGATTTCTCTTAGGTACTTGCTCTTTTCAAAACAAATAAAAACATCTTTTCGCACTGCCACTTTCAAAAAGTTTTCAAACAAATTTTTCATACACTCTTGAGGACAGATACAAGAGTTACCTAAATTGACCCAACTTGGCCATAGAACAGTAGCAGTATGCTACACTCATTGAGGCTAAACTCTCGCGATGGTTCTGGCCGCAAGAAAAGATTGTGATGCTGGAGTTATGACTGATTGAGGGTAGTCGATGATATTGAGATCCTCTAGAACCCGGTTACTTTTGGTAGGACAGGTCTTAACCAACGAAACTGAAAGAGGGTAGTACCTAGACTTCATGCTGGCCTAAACTCTAAGGGTTGTCTTGTGTGACTTGTGTGCCTTATCATGTTTGCCTTTTGTGAATACTTGTGGTGTGCTTTATCATAACATCATACCATCATAACATTGCATGCATCCTGCATAAGGACTGACCCATTTCAAAGACAAGAGGGTTTCATCTTTGCTCTGTTTTGTAGGACATTATGATGCCTGTGCGAAGGAATACTATCCGGCTCAACTTTGTTCACCCACCTGATTTGCTTAAAGAATTGGTTGACAGAATTCCAAATACTACTTCCTTCATCCTGAGGCATGGATCTCTTCTCGGTTTAGTCACTTCAAAGTGGGACCAACAAATGATGAGTGTCCTGACCCAGTTCTATGATCCACTGTACCATTGCTTCACCTTTCAAGACTTCCAGCTGGTCCCTACCCTGGAAGAATTCTCTGATTTTCTTGGTATACCTGTTTTGGAACAGACTCCTTTCACTGGTTGGGAAAAGACTCTTAGGCTTGAGGAGATTGCTGCATCCCTTCCTTTGACCAACAAAGAGGTAATGGATAACTGGGTGACTAGAAGCGGAGTTAAGGGCTTTTTGGCTAAGTTCCTGATTGGTAAAGTTAATAGTTTCTGGAATGACTTAGACTTAAGGGCGTACGAAGACATTCTGGCTCTCTTAATCTATGGCCTGGTTCTGTTTCCAAATCCTGATAACTTTATTAATGTCAATTCCATAAGGATCTTCATGTCTCGGAACCCTGTGCCCACTCTCTTGGGTGATATCCTGCAACAACTCTATGCTCGTACTGCTCGAAGACGGGGAACTCTGTGGTGTTGTGCTCCTTTGCTAGTGAGGTGGTTTATTTCGCACCTCCCTAAGTTCGTGCTGAAGAACAAAGAAGGAAGAGGTTGGGCTCATAGGTTAATGTCTCTCACTGATAATGACATCATTTGGACTCTTAAAGGTTTGGATGAGGTAACTGTAATTGATCGTTGCGGAGAGTATCCTAATGTTCCATTGATTGGTACCCATGGAGGAATCTCTTATAATCCATGTTTAGCTCTCCGTCAGTTTGGAAGAGCTAGAAGAGCAGGGCCTCATGAGATGTTGGTGCCTCACATCAGTTTTGAGTTTCAGGTAGACAGTGACGAGCTGCGTCGTAGATTCATCAAGGCTTGGAACAGAATTCACAAAGCTGACCCACATGAGTTGGGACCGAAGACTTCTCTACCAATGGAATCCTACTACAGATGGGTCCGCATCCGTGCTCAGAAGTTAGGTATGCCATACGAAGCTGTCAGGCCTATCATTCTTGAATTTCCTGATAAAGACGGAACCGTCCTCCCTCCTCAGATACCCACTGATGTTGACACACTAAAAAGGTCTTGGGCGCAACTACAGGAAGAACGGGATTCTTATCAGGAAAGGTTCAACGAGCAGGAACAGAAAATCCAGAAGCTGATTAAGCAGTTGGAGAACGAGCGGACCTTGAATGACTATATCCGTACTGAGAAGAGGAGGCCATGGGAGCACTGATGGGATTTGGATGTTTCCTTTACAGCTTTTATTCCCTTTTCAGTATTTTCATTTATGTAACGCCTAAGGGCAATTTCTTGAACAATTTAAATTCCAAAGTTAAATCTAATGAAGTGTGTTTCCTTTTTGTTTACAAAGTTGAACCCCGATTGTCTTTGAAAACATAAATCATACGCATTCCATTCATCATATGCATCACATGTACTCTTTTTACAGGTTGCTTAATCTTCTTCGCTGTTTATTTCAGCAGTCATCATGAATCCTGAATCATCCAATGAACAAGCTATCAAGGCCCTCCAGGCCCAGAACGCCCAGTTTCAAGAGCTGGTCATGAGCTTAGCCCAGGGTCAGCAAGAATTGAAGACTCTGCTTTTGAAGAAGAAGAAGAAGATGACTGTGCTGTTTAACACTGGACGGAGGTTTGGGAATACACTGCAGAATGAGGCTGATCAAGCTACTTCCTCTGTAGGGAAAGACAGTCCCCAAGGGGGAAGGGTTCCTAGTCCTGTGGTCTCCGACAACGAGACCGATTACAATGATGAACAGTACCCTCCTGCTGAGGACAGGTACAAGCAACTAGAGGACCGTCTGAGTGCCATGGAGATTCAATAGGTGCCTGGGTTGGATTTTGGGGATCTAGGTTTATCTTCTGGGGTGGTGATCCCACACAAGTTCAAGGCACCTTGTTTTGCGAAGTACGACGGGGCTTCCTGCCCTAAGCTGCATCTCAGATCTTATGTGAGAAAGATCCAACCGTATACTGCAGACAAGAATCTATGGATCCATTTCTTCCAGGATAGCCTTTCAGGGGCTCAACTCGAATGGTTCTATCAGCTGGATGGAACCAGTATTCGTAACTGGGAGGACTTGGCAACTGCTTTTTATAAGCAGTATCAGTATAATTCTGACCTCGCTCCCACGCGTACCCAACTCCAGGGTATGTCACTTGGGACGGGTGAAGGTTTTAAGGAGTACGCGCAAAAGTGGAGAGACCTGGCTGGTAGGGTGCGGCCACCTTTGACTGACCGAGAGCTCGTTGATATGTTCCTGGGGACCCTATCTGGTCCGATCTTCAACCATCTGATTGGGAATTCTTCTGCTGGGTTCACAGACCTGATCTTAACTGGAGAAAGGATAGAAGCTGGTATCAAGTCGGGGAAGATACATAAAGGTGCCTCCTCGAGTTCTGAAAAGAAACCATTCAAAAAGGAATCTAGTGCTGTGTATGGTTCCAGGAAACAGAATAAACGGGAACGCCGCCAAGCTGTCAATACGGTGGTAATTTCAAAGCCTGCTGCCGCTCCTCGGCAATATAACCAACCAAGGGGTGAGAGACCCAGGAGGGAGTACACTCGGCTCAGTATGACCCTATCTCAGATTTTGCCGCAACGGCTGTCAACCAATATGGTAACTGTCAAAGAAGCTCCGAAGGTAGTGAACACAATCTCTCCAAAGTACAACCCCAACGCCCGTTGTGCTTATCACTCTGATAGCCCAGGGCATTCTACTGATGATTGCTGGGCTTTAAGGAATAAGGTTCAGGACCTTATTGATGCTAAAGAAATACAGTTCGAGGCGCCCGAAAGGCCCAAGGTTGTGACTGCTCCCATGCCCCAGCATGGAGTGAATGTTGTGGAAGAAGACCTGTATGTAGCCTCTGTGGATGATATTGTTACTCTGTTGTTGACTGTCAAGAGGAACCTGTTGCTAGCCGGTTTATTTACGGGATGTAGTAAAGGTTGCCATTTATGTGTTGTGTCACCTGCTGGTTGTCCCTTGCTGAAGTCAGGCGTCCAAAACCTGATGGATAGCAAAGAGATCTTGTTCAAGAAGATTGTTGTTCCTGCTGAAGAAGTGTCTATTGTTACTATTTACTCTCCTAAGGCTCCCTCAAAGAAGCCTGTCAAAATCCTGTCTACTCAGAAGGTTGCACCTGTCATTATCACTGTTCTGGGGCCCCTCCCCTATACATCTGACAAAGCTGTCTCGTGGCACTATGGGGCAGATGTTTATGTTCTTGGAGTAAAGCAAGAGTTTGATACTAGTACCGGTGTCAGAAACATCACCGGGCCTGCCAAGGTTACTCGTAGTGGTAGGCTCTTCTCACCAGATATTGCACCTCCAACTATTCAGAGACCTCTTGTCATTACACCTGCAAGTGTGCCTGCTCGCCTTCCTGACCAAGTTCCTGTTTCCACCCCTGCTGCCGAGTCATCTGACGCTCGGGGCAAAGGGATTTCTACTGATGTGCCTACCTGGACGGAGGCACCGAAGACAACCACTGTTGAGGCTTCCCAGCAAGAGATGGAAGAGATTCTTAAAATTATCAAGAAGAGTGATTTCAGTGTAGTTGAGCAGCTGGGGCACACCCCCTCTAAAATTTCTATGCTATCCCTGTTGTTTTGTTCAAAGGCCCATGCCAAGGCTCTGATTTCCTTCCTGAAGACGGCCCACGTGCCACAAGAAACGTCTGCTGATCAATTTACCGATTGTGTGGCCAACTTGACTGCTGATAATGGGTTGGGTTTCTCTGATGCTGATCTGACCGCTAAAGGGAAGAACCATAATGATGCCCTGCATGTCTCCATTGAATGCAGGGGCACTACTCTCGCCCATGTGCTGGTTGACACTGGTTCTTCATTGAATGTATTGCCCAAGAAAGCTCTAGACAGGCTAGATTGTGAGGGTTTGGAGCTGAAGCCTAGTAACATTGTTGTCCGGGCCTTTGACGGGTCGGAGAGGATGGTACATGGGGAAGTTGACATTCCAATCAGAGTTGGTTCTCAAGTTTTTGATTCTACTTTCTATGTGATGGACATCCGACCATCCTATTCTTGTTTGATGGGTCGTCCATGGATTCATAAGGCTGGAGCTGTGACCTCCACACTACATCAGAAGCTGAAATACCCGGTCAGAGGGAAGATTGTTACAGTGCAGGGGGAGGAAGAATATATGGTCAGCCATCTTAACTCGTTCCGGTACATAGAAATGGATGGGGAGTTCATTGAGACCCCCTTTCAACACTTTGAAGAGGTGCCTCAGACACTGGCGTCAACAGAGACTGTGACTGAAGAAGACTCTCCTTTGAAGATGGCTTCCTTGAAGGATGCCCGGGCTGTGGTTGAGAAGGGTGAGTGTGCAAACTGGGGCCGACTTCCAGATTTTACTCCGAAGACTAACAAATTTGGTTTGGGTTTCACTGCAGAGGCTCAGAGGGTTGTTCGTAAGGCAAGGATTGGAAGACCTCCTGTGCTCATCACCAACCCGGGAGTGAATGCTATTGAAGACGGTGCGGAGGAATCTGAATTTGACAGCTGGATCTACCCAACGACCAACGGTGGACTGAACAACTGAACTGCCAAAGATTTCATACCTATTACTTTTGTCACTCAGTAATGAACTCCTTTGTTTTGAATTTGCAACGAACAATAATTTGAAACTTTATGGCCCGGTGTCTTACCGGGGGCACCGTGGCTTCATTTGTGAGGGCTTATTATTTGTCATTTTCATATATCATGAATAAAAACATTGGACGTTTTTCGTATTTCAAATCTTGTGCTCCCTTTCTTTATTTATATATTGCAAAACAACTATATTTACACACACTCACCTATACAGGTTCCAATCCACTCTGGATCTCACTGGTAACGACTCTGCTACTGCCAGTTATGACTTCAAAAATCCGATCAACTTGGCCGAAGACGAAGGTGAAGATGATTGTGAAGTGCCTGGTGAGCTTGCAAGACTGTTACTCCAGGAAGAGAGGGCCATTCAGCCACATGAAGATCCAGTGGAAACGGTAAATCTGGGTACTGAGACAGACAGAAAGGAAGTCAAGATTGGTGCCAATCTAGAGCTCAGTGTGAAACAACGGTTGATTCAGATGTTGCATGATTATGTGGAAATCTTTGCCTGGTCTTACGAAGACATGCCTGGGTAGGATACCGACATTGTGGTTCATCACCTGCCTACCAAGGAAAAATGCCCTCCGGTAAAGCAAAAGGTCCGCCGTATGCGTCCAGAGATGTCCGATAAAATCAAGGCTGAGGTTATGAAACAATTTGATGCCGGGTTTCTAGCAGTGACTTCTTACCCTCAGTAGGTTGCCAACGTGGTTCCAGTACCGAAGAAGGATGGCAAGGTCCGAATGTGTGTTGATTATAGGGATTTGAACAGGGAGATCCCTAAGGATGACTTCCCTCTGCCTCATATCGACGTTCTGGTTGACAACACTGCTCAGCATAAAGTATTCTCCTTCATGGACGGCTTCTCCGGTTACAATCAGATCAAGATGGCTCCTGAAGACATGGAGAAGACCACTTTTGTTACTCAGTGGGGCACCTTTTGCTACAAGGTCATGCCTTTTGGGTTGAAGAATGCTGGGGCAACCTACCAACGTGCCATGGTTGCTTTGTTTCATGACATGATCCACCATGAGATCGAAGTATATGTCGACGATATGATTGCAAGGTCTCAAGCTGAGGAGGAACACCTTGACCATCTACAGAAGCTGTTTGACCGTCTGAAGTTGTACAAGCTGAGGTTGAATCCGAACAAGTGCACCTTCGGGGTGAGGTCTGGAAAACTAATAGGTTTCTTCGTGAGTGACAAAGGTATTCAAGTGGACCCTGCCAAGGTGAAAGCCATACAAGAGATGCCAACTCCTAAGACAGAAAAAGAAATCAGAGGCTTTCTAGGACGGCTGAACTATATTGCCCGATTCATCTCACATCTAACTGCTACCTGTGAACCAATCTTCAAGCTACTGAAGAAAGATCAAGTGGTACGTTGGAACGATGAATGTCAGGCCGCTTTCGACAGAATCAAAGAGTATCTCCAAGAACCACCCATTCTTATGCCGCCGGTTGAAGGGAGACCTCTAATCCTATACTTGACAGTACTTGACAGCTCAATGGGGTGTGTGTTGGGGCAGCATGACGAGTCTGGCCGAAAAGAGAACGCTATTTATTACCTTAGCAAAAAGTTTACCGACTGTGAGACTCGATACTCACTTCTCGAGAAAACTTGCTGCGCTTTGGTATGGGTTGCTCGCCGGCTGAGACAGTATATGTTGACTCACACTACTCTGTTGATTTCAAAAATGGATCCAATAAAGTACATCTTCGAAAAGCCTGCTCTGTCTGGAAGAATAGCAAGATGGCAGATGATCTTGACAGAATATGACATCCAGTACACGACTCAGAAAGCAATCAAGGGAAGTGTGTTGGCAGACTGTAGCGATAAAAAATGTAGCGGGGTAAATCGGAGATCGAATTATTGATTAATTCGTCTCACAAAAGCAAGAGTCGCCACCGCGCTTTATTGTTTCCAAGGGAAAAGGGAAAAGAGCGAAATAAAACCCTAAATATGCAATGTAAATAATACTTTTAAAAGTAATAAAAATACAAGGCGTTTTTGAAAAGAGATCTATGGTTCGGGGGTTGGTTATACAGTGGGAAGGTATTAGCACCCAATGCATCTATAATACTCTATAGGAACCTTTTGAAATATCTGTTTATTAAAATTGTTCGTTCGATTGAAGAAAATAAATTGTTTTTGGCCGAAAAAGGGGTACGGACGGGTTTTTGGAAGATACGACGACCTAATGTCGAAGTTTTCGCTTAAAATGTATGAGTTTTGAAAAGATTGAATATTTGAGGAAAAATTATCCTAAGTTTTAATGAAATGCGAATGTTCGCGCGATTAGACTTGAGGACATGAAGTCGACAAATTTAATCGTTTTTCCCTGGGATTTAGAAGTAAACAGAATAAACAAGTAAATATGAAATAATTAAACAGAAAAATTATGCGGATAATAATTAAATAGAAACAGTTAAATAAATGACTAAATGGTGTAAATATGCATTTTTTGGATTTTTGTTTAATATTAATGAAAAGAAAAAAAGTTTTAATAGTTTTCATTTTTTACGCATTTTTAATATGGATAAAAGTAATGAGAATTAATTAAGGAAAATAAAAATATTTTTTTAAGTTTTTTTTTAGTTTCTATTTTTATATATTTTTAGAGTTCTATATAAGACATTATTTTAAAGAATTATTAAATAATCAAACTAAATGAATACTTAAAAGTTACTAACTTAAACCTAATTAAAAAAAGGGAATATTTAAAATTACCAAATAAACCTAAATTTAATAAACAAAAGGTAAAATGATTAAAAGTTTTAATTAAATTTATTAATTGATTAAACTACTAATTAATTTAAACTAAGTTAGTAATATTTCTAAAAGCTAAGAAAAAAGAATAAATAGAAAAGTGTATTAAAAAGCTAGAAGAACAATTTAAATATGGGCCAAAGGTGTCTAAGGGGGCCTAATCAAAACTAAAACAGGGGGGTGCACAAAGAGGACGTTGGGCTTTAGGCAGAAAGGCTGGTCCAAATAATTCCATAATTTTGTTAGGGTTAAACGCGTTTGGTAATTGGGATTAGGGTTAAGGTTTTGGGAGAACGGCGCTCATACTTCTTGCATCGTCTTCTTCATTTGCATTCTTCTCCGATCGTCCCCTTGTCCGCTTCTGCGTTCCACAGCCCAAGCCACCGGCATCTCAACCTTCTCTTTCCTCCAGTCCAAGCGTTAGGGCGACGGTCACGGATTCACGGTACAAACATTATCCTTTAATTCTTTAGGTTTTGATTACGATTTTCATGTTGTGATTTTCATGTTCATTGATTCTGAGTTTGTTTTATTATGTTGATTTGAGGCATTTTTTGAAAAAAAAGAAAAGAGAAGGGATACCTTTGGAGACGGAGGAGGGGTTGAGGTGAGCTAGGAGGCCGGGACGGCAAGGAGCGTTCGTGACGCTTGCTTCGGATTTACCGGTACTTCGTTCCTTTTGTCCCTTTTGCTTCGCTTCTATTGCTTCTTGGATTGGCCTTAGGTTCTGAGAAATGTTGCCTTTGATTGCATGCTTTTCCTCTTCTTCTCTTGCTACTGTTGCTTTTGTTACCTTGGACGTTTGAATGCTACTGTTGAAAAAAAATGTTTTTTGACTAGCCTGCCCTCTTCTTCTTTCTGGCTTCTGTATGCTTTTTGTTAGCCGATGATGATATTCTGAGGCCTTACTGTATGCTTGGGTTTGGAAATTGGTTTAGGCCATGGTTTTGACAGTTTTTATTGTTGATGGAAATTTTGTTTTACTGGTTTGTATGCAGTAGGCTATGAGGTTTGGACATAAGGTTGTGATTTTTGTTTATGCCATGTTTTGTTTTATGCAGTAGGCAGGTTTTGAATGGTGTATCCAGGTTCCATTGTTTAGGCCATATGGTTCTGGTTTATTGTCGTTTTATGGTTTATGACAGTAGGAATGGTTTATGCAGGTTCTTACTGTTTATGTTTGTCCATGTTTTGGTTTGATGTTTGATGGTGGTGGAGGGTTTTGATAATGGTTATGGTGTTTTTTGGTTTAGAATGGTTTGATGTTTTTATGGGGTTTATGCTGATACAGGTTGTATTGGTTTTTGATATTTGAATTGGTTTTGGTTCTACTGGTTTTATGCAATAGGCGTGGTTTTCAAAATGGTTTTAAGGTTGATGGAAATTTTGTTTTTGCTTGGAGTATTTGAGTTTTTTTTTGAATACTTAGGCCGGTTTTGACCCTCTCTTTTTGAAGGGGTTTGCTTGCTATGTTAAACAGTTGCTTGGCATTGTTGTTTATGTTACAGGCTTAGGTTTGAATATTTTACAATATTCTCTTGGCAATCCTGCACATCTGCTTCATATGGTTTGTTTGTATTCCTCTTTCATGCTTCTTTTCTTACTGCAATACTGCTGTAGTTTTGACTCCTTCTGCCTAAATCAAAACCTGTAAAAACCAAACTTCTATCTCTCTTCTCTCTCTTAAGTACCATTTGATATCAAAATGATGTGTACTTTATTTGTTCTGAAAAGGTAAACATGCTGGAAAATGATGAAAAAAGGGAAATCTTCTTGCTTGCATATATTGATTTGAACTGCATACTTCTTTTTGACTTGCAATGGCACAGTAGGAGCCTATTTGTTTTGGCTTCTTCCTAAGTGCATGGCATAGGTTTACGTTGGCTTTGGTGGGAAGCTTGCATATGCTGTTGGTTTTGTATGCTGTGTATATTTTTGAAATATGCATTTTTTGACAAAAGAAATTATGCATATGCAGTTGGCCCTTTTTTAAAATGCAATTGATTTTAATTATGCAGTTTTGAAAAATAAAATGAATTTTTGCATGTTTTAAATTGTGCATTCATTTATGAAAATAAAAATTCCTCCCTTTTTTTGTGAACCGGGAGAAATCCCGTGATTTGCAAAAAAGGGTAAACTGATTCCAGCTGTTTTCTTTTAATGATGAACACTAATAAATAATTTTCTGCTTTTAATTATTTGTTTATTTCTAACTTTTTCTTTTAATTATTTTTGCAGGTAAAATTAAATGAGCAGACAAAAAGGCATTGGATAGAAGATGAAGATTTAGAATTTAGGAAAATAGTTTTTATTTTACTTTAAACTTTTTATGTAATTGTCATTATAAATATTTTGTAAATAATACAATATTTAAATAACAATTGTAATAAATAGAATAAAGTGAATAAAATTCTATTATTTCCCAATTAATTCTTTTTCTTTCCAATTATTTATTTATTGTTTATAATTCTTTAAATTATAATAATTAAAAAATCAATTTCAATTACTTAAATTCCGAATAATAAACAAATAAATAAACATCATTGATCAATTAATAATTTCAATTATTTAATTCATTATTCATAATTTTCTAAATTATAATAATTAAAAATAGAATTTCAATTATTTAACTTAGAATGATAAATAATTAAATAATCACTGTTGACCAATTAATAAACCTCTTTTCAAATGTTTATTTCATTATTCATAAATCTTTAAATTATATAATAACCGAAAATAGATTCCAATTATTTAATTTTAAGATAATAAATAATTAATAAACATTGTTTGATCAATTAATAAACCTCTTTTCCAATATTTATTTTATTATCTATAAATCTTTAAATTATATAACAATTGAAAATAAATTCCAATTATTAAAATTTAAGATAATAAATAATTAATAAGCATTGTTTTAGCATGAATCGATTAATAAATTTAGCGTTCAAAAATAAACAGCTCCCGACTCGAAAAAGTTATGAATTTTAAGAATCAAAAGATCAAAACACTTGCAATATAATGATGCAGATGGGAGATGGTATCTTAGGTCAAAATTTGGGGTACAACAGCTGCCCCTATTTAAGTTTCTTCTATCCGGAGATATGAATATTAAAATCTTCGTTTCGACGAGATTGAAGGTACTTAAATACATAATATGCAAATTTTGTCCTAAGATGCCGCCATCATGTTTGATATGAATGCAGTGATTGAATCCACAGAGAAAAATATTGCATGAGACAGAAACAATGTTGGAGAAATCAAACACCAACAAAACGCAGAGACATGGATTATTCAATATTGAGAAAACGAGCCATCGACTTGAAACGACAGACTCTTGACAGCGAATAAAATTGAGGGAATACGACCTCCGACCCTAACAAAGAAGGCATCTCGCATAGGCCATAAAACAGATTATCGACCCAAAACAGTGAGTTCGCAACTCAAGGTCAAAGATAGACAAAGAGTATCACATTTGCTGGTGACAGATTATCGACTTCTGAAGGTAATGATTCATGACAAACTTCTCTGTGAGATTTCCGGAGATATACTCATTAATGCTGAGATAATAATATTGTAGATACGCAAGTTGTTCAAATAAAGAAACTGCCACTTACTGTCTTACCAAACAAATATTATGACATACAAGCTACTCAAATAAAGAGGCTGCCACTTGCTGTCGTCCAAAAACTATGACATACAAGCTGCTCAAATAAAGAGGCTGCCACTTGCTGTCTTCCAAAGAAAATACCAATAACATACAAGCTGCTCAAATAAAGAAGCTGTCACTTGCTGTAATCCAGAAAAATAATAACGTACAAGTTGCTCAAATAAAGAGACTGCCGCTTGCCGTTTTCCAAAATAAGAACGCACAAGTTGCTCGTGAAGAGCTGCCGCTTGTCGTTTTTCCGAAAATAATGATAACGCACAAGTTGCTCGTGAAGAGCTGCCGCTTGTCGTTTTTTCCAAAAATAATAATAACGCACAAGTTGCTCGTGAAGAGCTGCCACTTGTCGTTTTCCGAAAATAATAATAACGCACAAGTTGCTCGTGAAGAGCTGCCACTTGTCGTTTTCCGAAAATAATAATAACGTACAAGTTGCTCGTGAAGAGCTGCCACTTGTCGTTTTCCGAAAATAATAATAACGCACAAGTTGCTCGTGAAGAGCTGCCACTTGTCGTTTTCCGAAAATAATAATAACGCACAAGTTGCTCGTGAAGAGCTGCCACTTGTCGTTTTCCGAATATAATAATAACGCACAAGTTGCTCGTGAAGAGCTTCCGCTTGTCGTTTTCCGAAAATAATAATAACGCACAAGTTGCTCGTGCAGAGCTGCCGCTTGTCGTTTTCCGAAAATAATAATAACGCACAAGTTGCTCGTGAAGAGCTGCCACTTGTCATTTTCCGAAGAGTAACTCAGAAAGAAGTTGCGATGACACTGGCAGAGAATAAAATCTTCGTCAAAGAGAATCATGAGTCAATCCTTCCCAAGGAGATCACATACTCAACTGTGCAAAATAAATGCACCATCTGTCTAGGTCGCGATTTCACTGGGAAAAATCATGAGATAGCCTACGCAAGAGACAACAACTTTATCCAAGAATAACTAGAGGGAAAACATTCAAACAAGACTCCACCCAATGAGAAAGCAACTCGATTGGGGAATTCATCCTATCCAGAAATGGACAAGGTGAGCTAAATCAAAAATCGTCCATGAGGATTAGCTCAGTTGGCGAATTTAGAAAGGAAGCACATTTTCTGCCTAAGCTAACCTTCTACTTGGAAAGAGACATGTACGTTATTTGAATAAACAAAGTACAACCCAAAAGTCAACGGAAAATGTGAGTATGCGTGCATGATATAAGTGTAAATAGGTAAATGAATGTTATGTTGACAAAACAAACAGATGGAATATCCTGAAGACGATAAGATGTCACGACAAGATAGATACTCGGCCAATCTTAAAAAGACGGAAGATAAATGGAACTGGAAACACGAAGCAACGTCAGAGTGCACCACGCTACGAGGCTCAAGCCTTCTGAGGAGAAAAGCACTCAAATCCAATCTTACAAAACCAAAAGACCACTGGCAAGAGACAAAGCGTACCACACTTCTGAAATCTGCTCAAACAAAGGTAGCCAAAACAACACTTAACTGGAACACTTGGGGAGTCACCAAACTTAGTACCACCAGAAACACGAGCTTACACAACTAACACCTCATGATGATTTTGAAAGAAAACATGTTCATCATGCAAGGATAAATTACTGTACTGTTTTGCATTTCATGGCTTGACCATCCTCGGAACAACTGTTAATATTCCTTTCATTATTCACGACACATTTTTAAAATAAGAATACTTTAAGTAAATTTGTTTCAAGTATTTCCACAAAAATTAAAATTTTGCCCACAAAAGGTAAATGCTCAATTTTCCTTAATAATATGGTAGTTCGCTAACGATGCGACTCCAACGGTTTACAAAAGTTTGGGAAATAGTACATGAAAGGAAAAGGTTACACAAAAACAATGATCGCTATTCTCCCTAACAACTTCGAATTCCAAAATGTGCTCAGATGCCAAGACTGGCCTGACCAAAAGCCTGCCTAAGCGAAATACTTCTTGACTGCATCGGCGTTCATGGGACACGGGAGTTCTTCACCGTCCATACTGGTGAGAATCAAGGCACCTCCAGAGAAAACCTTCTTAACGACATACGGTCCTTCATAATTCGGGGCCCATTTTCCCCTAGAATCAGGTTGGAAAGATAATATCTTCTTGAGCACAAGGTCACCTTCTCTGAACTCGCGTGGTCGAACCTTCTTACCAAAAGCCTTCTTCATTCTCTGATGATATAATTGACCGTGACACAACGCTGTCAATCTCTTCTCTTCGATTAAATTCAACTGATCATATCTACTTTGACACCATTCGGCCTCAGAAAGTTTAGCTTCCATCAACACTCTCAGAGACGGAATCTCAACCTCCACGGGGAGTACAGCTTCCATACCATAAACTAGGGAAAATGGGGTTGCGCCTGTTGAAGTTCGAACTGAAGTACGGTATCCGTGCAGAGCAAACGGAAGCATTTCATGCCAATCTTTATAAGTTACCACCATCTTCTGGACAATCTTCTTGATATTCTTGTTAGCAGCTTCAACAGCCCCATTCATCTTCGGTCTGTAAGGAGAAGAGTTATGATGTTCGATCTTGAACTCTTCACAAAGCTCTCTCATCATCTTGTTATTCAAATTCGAACCATTATCAGTGATAATCTTGCTCGGGATACCGTACCGACAAATGATCTGATTCTTGATAAATCTGACTACCACCTGTCTGGTTACATTAGCATAAGATGCCGCTTCCACCCACTTAGTAAAATAATCGATCGCTACCAAGATGAAACGATGACCATTTGAAGCTTTGGGTTCAATCATCCCAATCATATCAATGCCCCACATAGAGAAAGGCCAAGGTGAAGAGATAACGTTGAGGAGGGTCGGCGACACGTGCATCTTGTCCGCATAAATCTGACATTTATGACACTTCTTCACATATTTGCAGCAATCAGATTCCATTGTCATCCAATAGTAACCAGCTCTCAACATCTTTCTAGCCATTGCATGTCTGTTGGCATGAGTGCCAAAGGATCCTTCATGTACTTCTTGCATCAGCATGTCTGCTTCACGTCTGTCTACACATCTGAGCAAGACCATGTCATAATTCCTCTTATACAAAACTTCTTTGTTGAGGAAGAATCTGCTTTCTAATCTTCTCAACGTCTTCCTATCTTTATTGGATGCCCCAGGAGGGTACTCTTGAGTTTGGAGAACACGTTTAATGTCGTAGAACCACGGTTTGTCGTCGGTGACCTCTTCTACTGAGAACACATGAGCAGGTCTGTCGAGGCGCATAACCCGGATTGTAGGCACATCGTTCCAACCATTCACTTGAAACATGGAAGACAAAGTAGCTAAAGCATCAGCCATTTGGTTTTCATCTCTAGGGATATGATGTAACTCCACTTTGTTGAAGAAAGTCAACAATCTTCTAGCATAATCTCTGTAAGGGATGAAACCAGGATGACGAGTCTCCCATTCTCCTTTGATTTGATTAATTACCAATGCCGAATCTCCGTAAATATCAAGAATCTTAATCCTTAGATCCACTGCTTCTTCGAGACCCATAATACATGCCTCATATTCCGCCATGTTGTTCGTGCAGTCAAACTTCAATCTTGCCGTGAACGGGATATGAGTACCTCGGGGAGTGACAATGATTGCCCCAATTCCATTTCCATAAGAGTTCACAGCTCCGTCAAATGTTAAACCCCAATGCGATTCAGGATCAGGTCCTTCTTCAGGTAACGGCTCTTCACAATCTTTAGCTTTCAAGTACATAACATCTTCATCTGGGAAATCAAACTTGATGGATTGATAATCGTCAATTGGTTGGTGAGCCAAATGATCGGCTAAAATACTCCCTTTGATTGCTTTTTGAGTGTGATACTCAATGTCATATTCAGACAACAACATCTGCCAATGGGCTATCCTTCCAGATAAGGCGGGCTTCTCAAAGATATACTTGATCGGATCCATTTTGGAGATCAATCAAGTGGTGTGGTTAATCATATATTGGCGCAGACGGCGAGCAGCCCAAGCTAAAGCACAACAGGTTTTCTCAAGCAATGAGTACCGAGATTCACAGTCTCTGAATTTCTTACTCAGATAATATATGGCATGTTCCTTTCTTCCCGTCTCATCTTGTTGACCAAGCACACATCCCATGGAGTCTTCCAATATAGTCAGGTACATAATCAAAGGTCTTCCTTCCACCGGAGGAATCAAAATGGGAGGTTCAAGCAAATATTCTTTGATGCTATCAAAAGCTCTCTGACAATCTTCTGTCCACACACATCCTTGGTTCTTTCGGAGAAGCTTGAAAATCGGCCCACAGGTAGCAGTCATATGAGATATAAACCTAGAAATGTAGTTCCGTCTCCCAAGGATTCCTCTTACTTGTTTTTCCGTCTTGGGTGCGGGCATCTCCCGAATAGCTTTGACTTTATCAGGATCTACTTCAATACCTTTCTGACTGACAATGGAACCCAAAAGTCTTCCAGAACAAACACCAAAAGTGCACTTGTTGGGATTCAGACGGAGTTTGTACTTCCTCAAACACTGGAATAACTTCAACAAATGTTCCAAGTGATCTTCCTCAGTCCGTGATTTGGCAATCATGTCATCCACATACACTTCTATCTCCTTATGCATCATGTCATGGAACAAAGCAGTCATGGCCCTTTGGTATGTTGCGCCAGCATTCCTCAAACCAAACGGCATAACCCGATAACAGAAAGTTCCCCAAGGAGTAATGAAAGTTGTCTTCTCCATATCTTCTGGTGCCATCTTGATTTGGTTGTAACCATAGAAACTGTCCATGAAAGAAAAGACTTTGAACTTGGCGGTACTGTCGACCAATACATCAATGTGAGGTAATGGGAAGTCGTCCTTCGGACTAGCTCTATTCAGATCTCTGTAGTCTACACACATCCGAACTTTGCCATCTTTCTTTGCAACAGGCACTATATTGGCTAACCACTGAGGATAGACCGATGTAACAAGGAAACCTGCATTAATCTGTTTCTGAACTTCCTCTTTGATCTTGTCAGCCATATCGGGACGAGTCCTTCCCAGCTTCTGCTTTATCGGCGGACATTCAGGTCTCAACGGTAAACGATGCTCCACAATATCGTTGTCCAAACCCGGCATATCTTGGTAGGACCAAGAAAACACATCAACATACTCTTTGAGAAGCTCCAACATCTTCTCTTTAACTTCCGGGATAAGCAATGCTCCGACTTTGACTTCCTTTCTATCTTCTTCATCACCCAAATTGACTAACTCTACAGGTTCTTCAAATGGTTGAATGACCTTCTCATCATGCTCAAGCAAACGGGAAATCTCAACAGGAATCTCTTTGTCATCCTCATCTTCGGCTCTGAACACGGGGAATTCAAAGTTGGGAGAGGGCATAGGATCATTGTTTTCGATGGTTAAGTCATGGATTAATTCGGAAATGTGCATAACAATAGGAACATCAACAGCTCTCCAGTTTTGGCAAGCCAATCCAGGCGTCACAAAATCGGGCAAATCTTCCTCGGAATCATCTTGCATGATAGCATCAACCTCAGGATGTATAAACCCTGCACTTCGGAAAACCTCTTGAATCGGACGAACAACCACCTCCTTCTTGACTCTCGCAGACATAGGACGAAAACCAAGACCTTCCCCAGACTTGTTCTCGGGCAAAGTCAACACTTGGCCCCATCCTTCGGCCGAACCACTTTCCACCACTCGTCGCGCATCCTCAAAAGAAGAAACGGATGCCCCTGGCTTTTTCACTGCATTCTTGGCAACAGAAAGACCTTGGAATTGGGTTCCAACATCCTCGTCAGCATCAATAAAAGAGAAGGATGATAAATGGCTTACCACCATAGCCTGCTCTCCCCCAATCATCACTAGCTTCCCATGCCTTACAAACTTCAGTCTCTGATGGAGCGTGGAGGTGACTGCCCCTGCATCATGGATCCAGGGACGACCCAATAAGCAACTGTAGGCAGCACGAATATCCATCACTTGGAAAGTGATTTGAAAAGTATGGGGACCAATTACTATAGGAAGATCCACTTCACCAATGACTGTCTTCCTAGAACCATCGAACGCTTTAACAATTACTCCATTAGGTCTCATAGGAGCACCTGGATACGAGAGTCGAGATAATGTAGTCTTGGGCATCACATTCAACGACGAACCTGTATCCACCAACACACTTGATAAGGTATCATTTTCGCAACTTACTGAGATATGCAAAGCCATATTGTGGTTCCTCCCCTCCTCCGGGAGTTCTTCATCACTGAAACCAAGATTGTTACACGAAGTAATATTTCCCACAATTCCATCAAATTGGTCAACCGTCACATCATGATCCACGAACGCCTGGTCCAAGACCTTCATCAAAGCTTCTCTATGGGCACCAGAATCTCTTAGTAAAGCAAGCAAATAAATCTTGGAAGGAGTTTGTAAAAGTTGGTCCACAATCTTATATTCACTTCTCTTGATAAGCTTCAGAATCTCATCATCTTCAGGGCGAGGGATAGGTTCACTGGATTGGCCTATCTCAACCCTTGGTTCAACATTTGTCACTGGAACTTCTGCAGGTATGGGTCTTCTGACTTGAACTTCTGGTCTCTTCAAAGGTACTGCTGCAAAAACACGTCCACTTCTCATAACCCTACTCACATCAGCAATGTTAACAAAAGACGGTCTTGTTGGTATAGGGACTTCTACCCCATTATCAATCATTGTGGCATTATACTTATACGGTACAACTTGGTCTAAGTTGTAAGGCACAGGACCAGGTGGGTAAATAATCAAAGGATCAACAGGTGCAGTCTGACTGTCGTAAGCGATCTCTACTGATTCAGGCAAATTGAATTGTAGTATGATAACATTCACTTCATCCTCCGGATTTCTGTCATATGTAATAGTGATAACTCTTTGGTCTAACAACTTCTGAATATCCTCCTTCACAATAGGACAATCAACCTCTCTTGAACAAAATTCACAAACATCATAATCATGCTGATGCTTAACAAAGGCAAGTCTTCTCAAACTCTGATGTAACCCGATCAACGACTCTCTTATGTGTTCAACTTGAAAAACTCGAAACTTCCCCGGACAACCTTCCACCATATTCACTGAAGCTGCCCCATGTCGAGGCAAAGGATTATCTCTAACATTTGGATTAACATCCTTGAAAGACAAGATACCATTCTTAATCAACCTCTGCACGTCCGCCTTCAAAGCAAAATAGTTCTCAAGGTTGTGCCCCGGCGACCCTTGATGATATTCACAAAATTGATTCGCCTTGTACCATGGAGAATTACTGTTCGGTGCGACAGGAGGAGGCTTTGTCGTTATGAGATTCTTCCTGATAAGAGCAGGGAACAATTCCGTATAAGTCATAGGAATGGCATCGAACTGCGGTTTTCTGGGTGAACGGTTCTGATTGTTGAATGGATAGGCCTGTTGTCGAGGCTGCTGCTGAAATGGCCGTTGTTGAGTTGGTGGGGTTTGATGAGCTGGGGTCATCAAAGCTGGGCGGACAGCCGGAGTGACTGCCGCAACGTGAGAGTAACCTCTCCTAGGTCTACCTGGGAACAAAGCGCTGACATCCTGCTCTTTTCTTTTCAGGAAAACACTTCCGAACTTCTTAGTACTGCTAGACGGACTTCCTTCTTTAACCAAACGCCCTTCACGAATCCCTTCCTCTAACCGCATACCCATGCTTACCATTTCGGCGAAGTCACTGGGTGCGATGGCTATCATTCTTTCATAGTAAAAGGAACCTAAAGTCTTCAAAAATATCTTAGTCATCTCTTTCTCCTCAAGAGGTGGATAGATTTGAGCAGCAATTTCACGCCACCTTTGGGCGTACTCCTTAAAAGATTCTCGGTCTCTTTGCGACATCGCCCGGAGTTGATCCCTGTCCGGCGCCATGTCAATGTTATACTTATACTGGTGGACAAAAGCTTCGCTAAGATCGTTGAAGTTGCGGATCCGAATACTGTCTAAACCCATATACCACTTTAGAGCAGCACCCGTCAAACTATCTTGAAAATAATGAATCAATAAGTCATGATCATCGGAATACGTAGACATCTTTCTCACGTACATTGTCAAATGACTTCGTGGACACGAATCACCCTTATATCTTTCAAAGTCTGGTACTTTGAATTTTGCTGGAATCTTGACATTCAGAACTAAACAAAGGTCATGCGTGTTCTTTCCAAACAAATCCTTCCCCTTTAATGCTCTGAGCTCCTTCTGCATTTCCTAGAACTGATCTTGAAATTCTTCCATTCTATCAAAAATACCCAAACTTTCAGCAGGCTCGGCAGGATAAGTAGGTTCATTCAAGTATGGCACGGAATGGACCAC
Source organism: Vicia faba (assembly GCA_948472305.1). NCBI lineage: Eukaryota > Viridiplantae > Streptophyta > Magnoliopsida > Fabales > Fabaceae > Vicia > Vicia faba. The sequence continues at coordinate 230,879 of CATIWC010001154.1, forward strand.
AGGAGCGATAGTTGTCATAACCGGTTGCGGAAAAGGTGTTACAGACGGAATTACTGGCGGCATGGCAGTTGTCTCTGGCTAAGGAAGAGACAAAGCAGGTTGAAACAAAGGCTGTACGGCAAGCTGATACCCCTCTGGCACAAAGTTGTAAGGCATTCCCCACGGAAAACCTTTCGGCATCTGATGTTGAAGCGGAGAGTTGATTTGAGTCTCAGAGGTTGGAACAGTGACAATCTCGGTAACCACTAGAGTTGAAGTCTGAATCTCGGCTGCTGTAGTCGATGGCTGATTCTGAATAGCCACCAAACTTTCCACTAACGTAGTCAACTTTTCCATCTCGACACGAAGGGTAGCAACCTCCCCACGAAGCTCATGGTTTTCCTGTTCCAGATCTTCCATTTTCCTCTGACGATTGGCTCGAGTTTCGTATCGGTGAGACAGCTTAACAACCTTTGGAGTGGAAAAAGAAACAAGGATAAGACTCTAGAAAACATGTGAAGTGGAATGTGGAATTATGCATGATGTGCGATGCAAATGATGATTCATTTTAATAGTTTTTCAAGGAACTTTGATAATTTTGCATACATCAATGGTAAAGGACTTTGGAACAACAAAAACTCAGTCCATTAATCAAAACAATAAATTACAACTTACAACTTGGAATAACAAAACAATAAATTACAACTTTGGGATAACAACCCAATAATAAAAGCAGTAAATTACATCTTCGAAACATGAAATCCATAAGAAAGCGATAAATTACAACTGTGGAGCATTAAAACCCTTAATAAAGCAATAAATTACAACTTTGGAACATGAAGTCCATAATAAAGCAATAAATTACAACTTCGGAACATGAAGCCCTTTTACAAAGTTTTACAAAATGACATCAATAAAATAAAACTAAAAGCTAAAGATCACTCAGAATCATCAGATGAGGGACCAAACACCAACTGTAACCGGAGCTTCTTGATCTTCTCTTCATAAAAGTCTTCCATCTCTTTCTTCTCAGCCACCAGTCGATCAATGATTTCCTTCTGTGGGTTAGGAACGAGAGCCACGCTTACCGAACCTTCCTTTTTTCTCTTCCTTTCACTAGCATACTTCTTCAGTAAAGCATCCTTTTGACGAAGTTTCTCATCGTGATCAACGAACCAGCCGTCGTGAATAAAGAGTAAATCCTCCCTTTCCTTTAGTTGTCGAGCAAGGACCCGATTCTCATATTCAGACATATTATACTTTTCTTTCCAAGCATCCCTCTCGGACTTCATCCTAGCCAGATTTCCTTGGTATTCTCCTATATTCGCGATAGGGATAACAACAGATGATGATGCAACGGTAGGGAATAAAGGTTTCTCAAGTTTATAGGGCATATTGAGAGCACAAGCCCTAGCACGGACCCACTGTAGGTAAGGCTCCAAAGAAACGGCACCTCTATGTCCTAACATGTCTCTCCCTTTCCTATGGATGTGGCGCCAAGCTCCTTCGATCTCCCTCTTAGCTGCCTGATGATCTTGTCCTTCCTGTAGAAAGAAACCACTCACATGGATGTTGTTTGGATTGTCCCTCATCGGGTACCCAAACTGACAGCGCGCGAGAACAGGGTTATAGTTAATTCCACCTCTCGTACCGAGAAGAGGCACGTTAGGGAAAGCACCACAGGTATCGATGATCTTCACGTCGTAGTAAACTCGATTATACCAATCAATGTCGAAATGAGTGAGAGCCATAATCTTTGGCGCCCAACGCGGTTCCTTCTCGAGATCCCAGAAAACATCAGACCCAGGTAGATGCGAAACATACCACTGATACAACAACGGTGCACAACAAATAATCATCCCTCCTTGATAAGAGTTTCGAAGATGGATGGAGTAGTAAGTATCTCCTAGTAGCGTAGGAACCGGATTTCCAATCAAGAAAATTCTGATGGCGTTAATATCCACAAACTTATCAATGTTAGGGAACAAGAATATACCATAAGCGAGTAAAGCAAACACGTCTTCAAAGGCAACAGTATCTTTTATCTCAGCAAAATGACGAGCTTTCCTCAACAAAAACTGCACAGACAAACCTCGGATTCCCCCTTTTGTAGTCATGTTCTCCTCTATCTCTGACTTCTTCAAGTGGGTGATGGTCGCTATCTCGTGAGATTTGGGCTCCTCTTCTAATCCAGAAAAAGGAACACAGTCGGTGATCGGCAAACCAAGTATGTAGGAATACTCTTCTAAGGTGGGCATCAACTGGTAATCCGGAAAGGTGAAACATCAGTACAAAGGATCGTAGAATTGAACCAACGTATTGAGGATGCCTTCCTTCATCTTGCGCTTCATGAGAGGTATAATGGACCCATACTTCTTCTGAAAATCCGTCGGGTTCTCGATCTTCGGAATCAAACTCTTCAGTTCTTCAATCTCGGGCTCCTTAAAACTAAAGCTTCGAGTGTTTCTCCTTCCAAATTCCATGATAACTTGAGATGTCTGCAAAAATCATTCCGAAGTTCCTTGAAAAACAAGTTTTTTACAAAGATGTTGATGAATGCATGAATGAATGATAATGCAACAGTCACACACAAGTTCACAAACATGGGGTTCAAAGGTTCAACGTTCAGCATGGAGTCGAGGGTAAAGCCCACGCAAAGGTATGTACTAAGGGTCCAATCACATCTGTAAGACAAGGTTCTAAGAGTTCCCAGAGTCTACATTCCTCTTTCAGATATTACCAACGTCTTGATTACTCAATAATTAGCAATATTCTCAAGAGAAACTCGTCCGAGCGTAGCATCGCGTAACAACTACTTCCGAATTACTCCGTTATAGTCTCCGCGCTACACCTAAAAAGACCAAGATGGGTTAGGGTTCTACGGTCCTCAACTTCTCGGGCTCCTAGGTCGAAAATAATAATGTCTTCCCGATTACTCGGTAAACAAATATTAAGTTCAAGAGGGCCTTCCATTGAGTGGGGGATCTCATGCCTCCTTCTTCGGGATTACTCCCTCAAAGTTAACATGACTATACCGCCCGTCCTATTCCTTAAGTGTTACTTAATCCGGGTATAGGATTCGTCCTTTGCAAAAAACCCAAACACCCAAAATTAAACACATAATCAAACAAATCAAATGACAATAAACAGATAAGACAAATTAGGCTTAACCCACTTAGGGATGGACCAGCAAGAGGTCAATCTTTCCCCAGCAGAGTCGTCAATTCTGTAGCGATAAAAAATGTAGCGGGGTAAATCGGAGATCGAATTATTGATTAATTCGTCTCACAAAAGCAAGAGTCGCCACCGCACTTTATTGTTTCCAAGGGAAAAGGGAAAAGAGCGAAATAAAACCCTAAATATGCAATGTAAATAATACTTTTAAAAGTAATAAAAATACAAGGCGTTTTTGAAAAGAGATCTATGGTTCGGGGGTTGGTTATACAATGGGAAGGTATTAGCACCCAATGCATCTATAGTACTCTATAGGAACCTTTTGAAATATTTGTTTATTAAAATTGTTCGTTCGATTGAAGAAAATAAATTGTTTTTGGCCGAAAAAGGGGTACGGACGGGTTTTTGGAAGATACGACGACCTAATGTCGAAGTTTTCGCTTAAAAGGTATGAGTTTTGAAAAGATTGAATATTTGAGGAAAAATTATCCTAAGTTTTAATGAAATGTGAATGTTCGCGCGATTAGACTTGAGGACATGAAGTCGACAAATTTAATCGCTTTTCCCTTGGATTTAGAAGTAAACAGAATAAACAAGTAAATATGAAATAATTAAACAGAAAAATTATGCGGATAATAATTAAATAGCAACAGTTAAATAAATGACTAAATGGTGTAAATATGCATTTTTTGGATTTTTGTTTAATATTAATGAAAAGAAAAAAAGTTTTAATAGTTTTCATTTTTTACGTATTTTTAATATGGATAAAAGTAATGAGAATTAATTAAGGAAAATAAAAATGTTTTTTTAAGTTTTTTTTAGTTTCTATTTTTATATATTTTTAGAGTTCTATATAAGACATTATTTTAAAGAATTATTAAATAATCAAACTAAATGAATACTTAAAAGTTACTAACTTAAACCTAATTAAAAAAAGGGAATATTTAAAATTACCAAATAAACCTAAATTTAATAAACAAAAGGTAAAATGATTAAAAGTTTTAATTAAATTTATTAATTGATTAAACTACTAATTAATTTAAACTAAGTTTGTAATATTTCTAAAAGCTAAGAAAAAAGAATAAATAGAAAAGTGTATTAAAAAGCTAGAAGAACAATTTAAATATGGGCCAAAGGTGTCTAAGGGGGCCTAATCAAAACTAAAACAGGGGGGTGCACAAAGAGGACGTTGGGCTTTAGGCAGAAAGGCTGGTCCAAATAATTCCATAATTTTGTTAGGGTTAAACGCGTTTGGTAATTCGGATTAGGGTTAAGGTTTTGGGAGAACGGCGCTCATACTTCTTGCATCGTCTTCTTCGTTTGCGTTCTTTTCCGATCGTCCCCTTGTCCGCTTCTGCGTTCCACAACCCAAGCCACCGGAATCTCAACCTTCTCTTCCCTCCAGTCCAAGCGTTAGGGAGACGGTCACGGATTCACGTTACAAACATTATCCTTCAATTATTTAGGTTTTGATTACGATTTGCATGTTGTGATTTTCATGTTCATTGATTCTGAGTTTGTTTTATTATGTTGATTTGAGGCATTTTTTGAAAAAAAAGAAAAGAGAAGGGATACCTTTGGAGACGGAGGAGGGGTTGAGGTGAGCTAGGAGGCCGGGACGGCAAGGAGCGTTCGTGACGCTTGCTTCGGATTTACCGGTACTTCGTTCCTTTTGTCCCTTTTGCTTCGCTTCTATTGCTTCTTGGATTGGCCTTAGGTTCTGAGAAATGTTGCCTTTGATTGCATGCTTTTCCTCTTCTTCTCTTGCTACTGTTGCTTTTGTTACCTTGGACGTTTGAATGCTATTGTTGAAAAAAAATGTTTTTTGACTAGCCTGCCCTCTTCTTCTTTCTGGCTTCTGTATGCTTTTTGTTAGCCGATGATGATATTCTAAGGCCTTACTGTATGCTTGGGTTTGGAAATTGGTTTAGGCCATGGTTTTGACAGTTTTTATGGTTGATGGAAATTTTGTTTTACTGGTTTGTATGCAGTAGGCTATGAGGTTTGGACATAAAGTTGTGATTTTCGTTTATGCCATGTTCTGGTTTATGCAGTAGGCAGGTTTTGAATGGTGTATACAGGTTCCATTGTTTAGGCCATATGGTTCTGGTTTATTGCTGGTTTATGGTTTATGACAGTAGGAATGGTTTATGCAGGTTCTTACTGTTTATGTTTGGCCATGTTTTGGTTTGATGTTTGATGGTGGTGGAGGGTTTTGATAATGGTTATGGTGTTTTTTGGTTTAGAATGTTTTGATGTTTTTATGGGGTTTATGCTGATACAGGTTGTATTGGTTTTTGATATTTGAATTGGTTTTGGTTCTACTGGTTTTATGCAGTAGGCGTGGTTTTTGAAATGGTTTTAAGGTTGATGGAAATTTTGTTTATGCTTGGAGTATTTGAGTTTTTTTTTTAATACTTAGGCAGGTTTTAATCCTCTCTTTTTGAAGGGGTTTGCTTGCTATGTTATACAGTTGCTTGGCATTGTTGTTTACGTTACAGGCTTAGGTTTGAATATTTTACAATATTCTCTTGACAATCCTGCACATCTGCTTCATATGGTTTGTTTGTATTCCTCTTTCATGCTTCTTTTCTTACTGCAATACTGCTGTAGTTTTGACTCCTTCTGCCTAAACCAAAACCTGTAAAAACCAAACTTCTATCTCTCTTCTCTCTCTTAAGTACCATTTGATATCAAAATGATGTGTACTTTATTTGTTCTGAAAAGGTAAACATGCTGGAAAATGATGAAAAAAGGGAAATCTGCTTGCTTGCATATATTGATTTGAACTGCATACTTCTTTTTGACTTGCAATGGCACAGTAGGAGCCTATTTGTTTTGGCTTCTTCCTAAGTGCATGGCATAGGTTTACGTTGGCTTTGGTGGGAAGCTTGCATATGTTGTTGGTTTTGTATGTTGTGTATATTTTTGAAATATGCATTTTTTGACAAAAGAAATTATGCATATGCAGTTGGCCCTTTTTTTAAAATGCAATTGATTTTAATTATGCAGTTTTGAAAAATAAAATGAATTTGTGCATGTTTTAAATTGTGCATTCATTTATGAAAATAAAAATTCCTCCCTTTTTTGTGAACCGGGAGAAATCCCGTGATTTGCAAAAAATGGTAAACTGATTTCAGCCGTTTGCTTTTAATGATGAACACTAATAAATAATTTTCTGCTTTTAATTATTTGTTTATTTCTAACTTTTTCCTTTAATTATTTGTGCAGGTAAAATTAAATGAGCACACAAAAAGGCATTGGATAGAAGATGAAGATTTAGAATTTAGGAAAATAGTTTTTATTTTACTTTAAACTCTTTATGTAATTGTCATTATAAATATTTTGCAAATAATACAATATTTAAATAACAATTGTAATAAATAGAATAAAGTGAATAAAATTCTATTATTTCCCAATTAATTCTTTTTCTTTCCAATTATTTATTTATTGTTTATAATTCTTTAAATTATAATAATTAAAAAATCAATTTCAATTACTTAAATTCCGAATAATAAACAAATAAATAAACATCATTGATCAATTAATAATTTCAATTATTTAATTTATTATTCATAATTTTCTAAATTATAATAATTAAAAATAGAATTTCAATTATTTAACTTAGAATGATAAATAATTAAATAATCACTGTTGACCAATTAATAAACCTCTTTTCAAATGTTTATTTCATTATTCATAAATCTTTAAATTATATAATAACCGAAAATAGATTCCAATTATTTAATTTTAAGATAATAAATAATTAATAAACATTGTTTGATCAATTAATAAACCTCTTTTCCAATATTTATTTTATTATCTATAAATCTTTAAATTATATAACAATTGAAAATAAATTCCAATTATTAAAATTTAAGATAATAAATAATTAATAAGCATTGTTTTAGCATGAATCGATTAATAAATTTAGCCTTCAAAAATAAACAGCTCCTGACTCGAAAAAGTTATGAATTTTAAGAATCAAAAGATCAAAACACTTGCAATGTAATGATGCAGATGGGAGATGGTATCTTAGGTCAAAATTTGGGGTACAACACAGACCATTTGGCACACCAGGCAGTGGACGACTACCAGTCGATGAACTTTGAATTTCCAGACGAGAATATCATGGTAGTGACTGACTGTGAAGTGCCTGGACCGGATGAAGGACCTGAGGAAGGATCCCGATGGTCTATGCACTTTGACGGACCCTCAAACGCTTTGGGTAACGGTATTGGCACTGTGATCATATCCCCTAAAGGCACTCATACTCCACTCACTGTCCAACTATGTTTCAACTGCACCAACAACATGGCAGAGTATGAAGCGTGTATCATGGGTCTTCAAGCTGCAATTGACTTAAGGATCAAGTTTCTGAGGGTTTTCGGAGATTCCGCTCTCGTGATCAGTCAGATCAAAGGCGAGTGGGATACGAAACACCCAAATCTTATTCCTTACAAAGAGTATGTGTTGACATTGATCCCCCATTTCACGGAGATAACTTTTGAACACTTCCCGAGAGAGGAGAATCAGTTGGCGGACGCGCTAGCTACGATGTCTTCTATGTTCAAAGTCAAATGGGACAACGAGGCTCCCCGGATCATTATTTGGAAATTGGATGAACCTGCACATTGCTGCGATCTTGAGGCTGAAGAGGTAACTGAAAAACCTTGGTATCATAAAGTGAAGAGGTACCTTGAAGCTCAAGAATACCCTGAAGGTGCATCTGTTAATGATAAAACGTTTTTGAGAAGGTTCGCGGCAAAGTTCTTCCTCAGCAACGACATTCTCTACAAACGAAACCATGATTCAACTTTACTGCGTTGTGTGGATAAGACTGAAGCAGAAAGGATCATGGCAGAGCTGTATGAGGGTACCTTCGGAACACATTCCAGTGGACATACCATGGCAAAGAAAATCCTTCGGGCAGGATATTTCTGGTCCACAATGGAAGCCGACTGTTACCAACACTCTCGAACGTGTCACAAATGCCAGATCTATGCTGATAAGGTGCACGTTCCTCCAGTTCCTCTGAACGTCCTGACGGCACCTTGGCCTTTTGCAATGTGGGGCATTGATATGATCGGTGAGATCAGACCTACGACATCCAATGGGCATCGCTTCATCCTGGTAGCGATTGATTACTTCACAAAGTGGGTTGAAGCAACTTCCTATGCTACGGTAACCAAGAACGTCGTGGCACGGTTCATTCGGCATAATCTGATCTGTCAATACGGTGTACCTGAGAGGATCATTACGGACAATGGTACCAATCTTAACAACAAGATGATCACTGAGCTCTGCGAGCAATTCAAGATACAACACCACAACTCTTCTCCTTACCGGCCAAAGATGAATGGGGCTGTAGAAACAGCTAATAAGAATATCAAGAAGATTATGCAGAAGATGACAATGACCTACAAAGATTGGCACGAGATGTTACCTTTTGCTCTTCATGGGTACCGTACCTCAGCAAGGACGTCAACCGGGGCAACTCCCTTTTCCTTGGTCTATGGCATGGAGGCAGTCTTGCCTATCGAAGTCCAGATACCCTCTCTTCGGATAATGAAGGATGCAGGTTTGAGCGAAGATGACTGGATCCAGACTCGGCTTGATCAATTAAACCTGATCGACGAAAAGAGACTCACTGCTATTTGTCATGGTCAAACGTACCAAAAACGGATGATCAGGGCATTTAACAAGAAAGTCAGACCACAAGAGTATCAAGTTGGAGACCTGGTAATCAAGCGCATCATTCTTCCTCAAAGTGATCCCAGGGGAAAATGAACCCCTACGTACGAAGGGCCATTTGTGGTTAAACATATCTTCTCAAGAGGAGCTATGATTCTAACCACCATGGATGGTGACGACCTTCCTCACCCTGCCAATGCAGACATAGTAAAAAGATACTACGCATAAATAAAAGACCCGCTAGGTTGACACACCTGGGCAAAAATAAGGGCTTCCCGGCGAACCAAAAGGGTTCGGGCAAAAATAAGAGATGAAATGAAAAAATATGTACACCCGGCAAGTCGAAAACCTGAAAAGGCGGCTTGGGCAAAAATGGGTATCCCGGTGGACTGAAAACCCGAAAGGGCGGTCCAAGCAAAAGTTAGGGATTAAAGCCTAATACTATGTCTCATTGGATCACCTTGCATCCAGAATCCGGTATCAACTATCAGGTTCAGACGGCATCAATCAGTCAGCTTCATCTTCAACTAAGCAGCAAAGTGATGAGACACTTGAAGACATAAATGCGATAGCGGAGTTGGAACCCAGTGGGATTTTTCACATAGCTGTTTTGTTTTCCTTTTCAAAATTGTATAAACTCTGTTGTTCGTCGGCGTTCTCTTACTAGGACGTCAGCCTCTTGTACACAAAACGCCTATTTACAAGCAAATTCCAAAAATCAATACAAATTCACTTTTCCATACAAATTGCCAATTGTTTTTCCTTTTTCTGTTTTGTCTTGCGAAGAACGTCCAATGTTCATTTTTTATATATGCATTTGACATTAATTGCTAACTCATAAATATTTGCATGCGAAACAAAGGACTAATTACGGGTGACATCAGAAACAGGGGCAATAATGAGTTGTCTAAGCGATCTAGTTGCTTTGTCCACCAAGGTACTAAGGTAGGTTCAGCCAAAGAACGTAACCAGGATACCTTCACTCCCCGCAGAGTAAGATAAGGATCAGCAACACTCTCCCCCGAGCAGAGTTGGTCTCCCATCAGCCCTGAAAAGGCACAGTATCTCTAGCAAGTCAGCAACACTCTCCCCAAGCAGAGTTAGTCCACTGTCAGCCTTAAGGAAGTTGGATATCCCCAACAAATCTTAACATTCCCCAGTGGAGTATACAGATGTTCCTAAGCAAGCATCCCCGGCAGTCTTAATATAAGATTGTTCCCCGGCGGAATACAGACACCCCAGTGGAGCTACTTCCCCAGTGCAGTCTCAAAAGTTTCCCCAGGAGAGTTGAATCATCCTCCCCGGTAGATTCTGGTAGCTTATCCCCAGTAGATTTTGGAAGCTTATCCCCTGCAGAGTATGAACGCACCTCCCCGGCTTTATTCAAAGGTTGTTCCCTACCAGAGCTTATAACTGGGTTATCCTCAGCTAATTACCACAGAAAGATCGTCCTCGGAGAAGCTCTTCTTATCCCCAGCGGAGTTCATCAAATTCCCCAACAGGACTTATCAACGGGATCCCCAGCAGAGTTATCATTAAATCCTCAGTGAAATATCTCTCCCCACAGAGCAATTCCCCGCAGAGTAATCTCTTCGCCAAGTTTATTCACCAACGGAGTCATCTTCTCCTAACGGTTTATTCTTGCACTCATCTTCCCCAGCGGAAAGGAAGAACTCTACTCTTCAAATATCAGCCCAGGATTCAACAAGCTCCCGACACTCGTCAAGGAGTTATTTTCCTAGACGAAAATACATTCATCACATTATCATACACCATGACGCATGCATATACGCATCATAACACACTATCTCATTTTGAACATCATGACATCATGCATTTCATACATCATGACATTGCATACAACTGATGTTTTGCCTTTTCAAGAAAAAGGTCAATCCAAAGATGATTACTATCAACTGTCGCAATTCCAGATTCAATTCCTATATCTAGCCAGGGCATATTTGTGAGTGATTAATTGTGGATTCGACACCTGTATCTGGCCAGGGCATGTCTGCGTGAAGAGTTTAGAGATTCGATTCTTGTATCCAGCCAGGGCACATCTGTAGACGACTAATTCCAGATTCGATACCTGTATCTAGCCAGGGCATATCTGTGAGCGATTGATTGTAGATTCGATACCTGTATCTAGCCAGGGCATATCTGCATGAAGAGTTTAGAGATTCAATTCCTGTATCCAGCCAGGGCACATCTGTAGACGACTAATTCCAGATTCGATACCTGTATCTAGCCAGAGCATATTTGTGAGCATTGATTGTAGATTCGATACCTGTATCTAGCCAGGGAATATCGGCATGAAGAGTTTAGAGATTCGTTTCCTGTATCCAGCCAGGGCATATCTGTAGACGACCAATTCTAGATTCGATTCCTGTATCTATCCAGGGCATATCTGTGAGTATTTGATTGTGGATTCGATACCTGTATCTAGCCAGGGCATATATACATGAAGAGTTTAGAGATTCGATACCTGTATCCAGCCAGGGCATATCTGTAGACAACAAATTCCAGATTCGATTCCTATATCTAGCCAGGGCATATCTGTGAGTGATTGATTGTAGATTCGATACCTGTATCCAGCCAGGGCATATCTGCATAAAGCGTTTAGAGATTTGATTCCTGTATCCACTCAGGGCATATCTGTAGACGGCCAATTCCAGATTCGATTCCTGTATCCAGCCAGGGCATATCTGTGAGTATTTGATTGTGGATTCGATACCTGTATCCAGCCAGGGCATATCTGCATGAAGAGTTTAGAGATTCGATTCCTGTATCCAGCCAGGGCATATCTGTAGACGACCAATTCCAGATTCGATTCCTGTATCTAGCCAGGGCATATCTGTGAGTGATTGATTGTAGATTCGATACCTGTATCCAGCCAGGGCATGTCTGCATGAAAAGTTTAGAGATTCGATACCTGTATCTAGCCAGGGCATATCTACATGAAGAGTTTAGAGATTCGATACCTGTATCCAGCCAGGGCATATCTGTAGACAACAAATTCAAGATTCGATTCCTGTATCTAGCCAGGGCATATCTGTGAGTGATTGATTGTAGATTCGATACATGTATCCAGCCAGGGCATGTCTGCATGAAGAGTTTAGAGATTCGACTCCTGTATCCAGCCAGCGCATATCTGTAGATGACTAATTCCAGATTCGATACCTGTATCTAGCCAGGGCATATCTGTGAGCGATTGATTGTAGATTCGATACCTGTATCTAGCCAGGGCATGTCTGCATGAAGAGTTTAGAGATTCGATTCTTGTATCCAGCCAGGGCATATCTGTAGACGACCCATTCCAGATTCGATACCTGTATCTAGCCAGGGCATATCTGTGAGCGATTGATTGTAGATTCGATACATGTATCTAGCCAGGGCATATCTGCATGAAGAGTTTAGAGATTCGATTCCTGTATCCAGCCATGGCATATCTATAGACGACCAATTCTAGATTCGATTCCTGTATCTAGCCAGGGCATATCTGTGAGTATTTGATTGTGGATTCGATACCTGTATCTAGCCAGGGAATATCTACATGAAGAGTTTAGAGATTCGATACCTGTATCCAGCCAGGGCATATCTGTAGACAACAAATTCCAGATTCGATTCCTGTATCTAGCCAGGGCATATCTGTGAGTGATTGATTGTAGATTCGATACCTGTATCAAGCCAGGGCATATCTGCATGAAGAGTTTAGAGATTCGATTCCTGTATCCAGCCAGGGCATATCTGTAGACGACTAATTCCAGATTCGATTCCTGTATCTAGCCAGGGCATATTTGTGAGTGATTGATTGTAGATTCGATACCTGTATCCAGCCAGGGCATGTCTGCATGAAAAGTTTAGAGATTTGATACTTGTATCTAGCCAAAGCATATCTACATGAAGAGTTTAGAGATTCGATACCTGTATCCAGCCAGGGCATATCTGTAGACAACAAATTCCAGATTCGATTCCTGTATCTAGACAGGGCATATCTGTGAGTGATTGATTGTAGATTCGATACCTGTATCCAGCCAGGGCATGTCTGCATGAAGAGTTTAGAGATTTGATTCCTGTATCCAGCCAGGGCATATCTGTAGACGACCAATTCCAGATTCGATTCCTGTATCTAGCCAGGGCATATCTGTGAGTAACTGATTGTAGATTCGACACCTGTATCTAGCTAGGGCATGTCTGCATGAAGAGTTTAGAGATTCCATTCCTGAATCCAGCCTGGGCATATCTGTAGACGACCCATTCCAGATTCGATTCCTGTATCTAGCCAGGGCATATCTGTGAGTAATTGATTGTAGATTCGACACCTGTATCTAGCCAGGGAATATCTGTGAGCGATTGATTATGGATTCGACACTTGTATCTAGCCAGGGCATATCTGCATGAAGAGTTTGAAGTTCCGGATTCGATACCTGTATCTAGCCAGGGCATATCTGTGAGCGATTGATTGTAGATTCGATACCTGTATCCAGCCAGGGCATATCTACATGAAGAGTTTGAAGATCAACACCTGTAATAGGCCAGGAAAATATCTTTCTTTCTCAGGTACGCAAGTTCTCGCTAAGGAATCTCTTACGCGATCAACATCTTCAGATGGCATCTATAAGCCCATCCACCTACCAACAGTCTCCAAATGGCATCTATAAGCCCATTCCCGACAAGGTTCCATCACATTTCCAAATGGCATCTGTGAGCCCATTCCCGATATCACATTGCTGATATTCTACTATGCGAGTGCAAATTTCTGGGCACTTTAGTGTTCAATCATCTTCCACCTTCGGATCACGAAAGGCACGCAAGCCAATCTACATCCTCAGGTCTAAGAAGATTGAACAGGGGCAACTGTTGTACCCCAAAATTTGCCCTCCCATATTCTTCAAAGTTTTGACAAGCATCATCTCAATTTGCTCAAAATCTCTCAAGGGTTGCACAGTCAAACTCTCTCCTAAGCCTGTCAAAATTAGGGTTTTTGTTCTCTCAAGGAAGTTGAGGTTTTCAATGGCTCAATCAAATCCCATATGCCTATATACATTGTCAAGCATCTACAGGTCAAGTTTCAAGACTTACAGCATCAAGTTGCACAGTCAAAAGCCCTAATTGCTTCACAATCAACTGTAGGGGGTAAAATGGTCATTTGGCAGTCAAAAGTCAAAATTTTTGGTCAACATCTTATTTTGAGCACACAATCATCATTTGATCAAATCTTGATCATGATTCTACAAGAATGGCTCAAAAATCATCAAAGATGCAAAAGTTTCTATTTTTGGACAGCTGAAAAGTCAACTGTAACTTGACCAACGCATAACGTTTTCATGGTTCATCAGAAAAATCCCATCCAATGCTCATTTTGAAGGGGATGACATTTCCTACAACTCATATTCACATTCCAAGTCCAAGGAGTGCTCTCACAAAAAGTTATCAATTTCTACATTATAGGTCAATTTCAAAAGTCAACAAAAATAAACTTTAAGTCAAAGACCATAACATGAGATTGGTAAATCCAAATGACATGGGACCAAAGGCATTGGTTAGAGGACTTCAAGACCTTTCCAAAATGTCCAAGAACATGTTCATATGATCAAAATTGAGCAAGATATTCATTGGAGAAGTTGGGAAATTTTTGGGAATTTGCAAAAGTCAACTTTGCCCAAAACACTTCATTTTTACTAATGGGCCTCAAATTTCTTCTTGAAACATTGCCCAAGGCCTATGCACGACCCATTGATATTAAATTGATTTATTTTCTTATTTTTAATTAATTAATTGAATTTTTTATTAATATTAATTCATTTAATTGATTTTAAATGTAGGAAATTCAAAGATATTGTTTTCAAATCTTTTTGTGGTGCAAATAAACTCAACACATGCTGAAGATTTCGTGTACACATCAAGGAGACAAAATCATCCAATTTTGGCAAGTTTTATCAATCAAAAAGGTTGAAAAAGATTTGATTGAAATCAAATATTGAAATCATAAAGCCATGGATTTTTGGACAGAGTTTTACCCTAATTCCATTCCACTACATATACTAAAGCTAACCCTAATGCTGTGAACGTGCAAGCTGCTGCAAAAAGCCATAAACCAATTCAAAAAAATCAAGGAAAAGTTGAAAACTGAATTCAACCTTCCAAGCCAATTCAAAGCCTTTTCTTGATTCAAACACGTTGCTAGCATTCCCAGGAACACACTGCAATAAAAAACAAGCCTCAAAGCTCAAGAACACGTGCTACACAGACCCACGGTTTGGACAATTTTTCCAAAATCATATACTTTGATTCATGCATATTTGACACTTTTTGTTAATTGTTTTGTGTTCATAAGGACTGTACGAACCTTGTGGTACAATTTAATTGCATTGAGATGCCCTGAAACGTAAACCACCATTGATGAAACTTAGGGTTTCGAAGCTTCCAATTTGGGGGTTTACAGCATAAGCAAAATTAGACCTTGAGACGCATATGGTTGGATTCTTCAAGACCAGACGAATCAAACCCAACCCTCGCGCCCTATTTATATAACCCAGAATCCTAATCGCTATTTTTCCTTTTGTTATTTTGTGGGGGTTAAAAACCCCCGCTAATTGCTTTTGTTTTACAGGAAAAAGGTAGGAGACGAAGGACGTGTAAGCCCCTGAATGGATGGTTCAAATATGGCGCGCAATTTTGTTTTCTCTCTCCAGCATATGATTGTTTGTTATATTATTTTTAATTGTTAATATTATATCAAATGCAGCATAATGTCCTAGTGGTCAGTGAGGTGGACGTTCATCATTGGGACTTGGGTTCGATTCCCAGGTCCCCCCAAACCTTTGTTCATATTTTTTCTAATAAGTTCCCATGCAGCTTCCTAAACGCGTTCCACCATGCGCTCTAGGCATCCATGTGCCATGTGTCTACAAGCATACATCCAAGGGCCAGAGATGAAGATCATGGTACGTTCCAGTCAAAGCCAGCATAGACCATCCAGAAAGTCAACAGGCCTGGAAGCTTAATGGGCCTGAATTCCCAAACATACCTCCATTATTGGGTCAACACCCCCACTGGTTTCTATTCCTTTTTTTATTTTCTTTCTCTTTATTTTCTTCTCATAATTATTATTACCATTATTTAATTAATTCCTAAATTATTTTTCATAATAAAATCAGAAACCTAAATATTATTTATATTATTATTTATTATTATTATTTTGTAAATAAATTGTAATTAATTAAATTAGTTAAATTAGGTCAATTTTAATCTTTTTTCATAAATAAATAAAAATCATGTAGAATTAGGGTTTGACAATTTTCAATCATGTTTTCTTATTATCATTATTCTTATTTATTAATTATTATTTTTGTAAATAAAATGTAAATTAATTAAATTAGTTAAATTAGGTTAACTTTAACTTTTTTTACAATAAATAAAATAAACATAGAATTAGGTTTTACTAACTTTTAATTTTAATTCCTTTTGTTTTATTTTACATAAAAAAAACACAAAAAACATTTTTTTCTTTTTAATTAAATAATTAATTAGTACTAGGTTAAATATTCAATTAATTGCAAAAAAAAGACAAGTTACTATTCTTTTCTCAAAAAAGGGTCAAAACCCTAAGACTTTCCGGATTTAATTTCTTTTCGCACATTATTCTTATTTTGATTATTTATGTATCTGCTCAAAGGATGTAATAGTTAATTAGGTTTTACCGCTTTCTTTAATTTTCCGTATTTATTTTCCAAAACGGGTTCTTGTTTTTGGCGATGTATAGACCCGCGCCTTGTAATAGCGTAGATTTACCTTTCCGCACTTTATTTTCCGCACTCTTAACTGTTAATATGCATGCAAGACTTGGATGAAAATTAAAAACAATCCGTAGCTCACAAATGCATGTACAAGATAATATAACATGAATTCAACACACAAGCACATGCCACTCCTAGGGTACGCCTCATTGGTTGCCTCGAACGTGGTCGTCAAGTATAGGGTGTCTTAGAGGTCGCCCTCCTGTCTAAAGATCCTGTTGCCTCGAAACGGTTGCCTCAGATAAAAAAGGATCTAGGACATTAGGGTTACTTCTAAGGTGTCCTACTATTGCTTCGGTGACCACATTGTCCCTTATAATCGAATTGACCCGAATACCTCCAACGACGGTGCTACCTACTTCTCAATAGTGGAATAGTACTGTCTAAAGGACTCTTACACAGCCTAATTCCTTAGAGTAGGTAGATTTCTCTTAGGTACTTGCTCTTTTCAAAACAAATAAAAACATCTTTTCGCACTGCCACTTTCAAAAAGTTTTCAAACAAATTTTTCATACACTCTTGAGGACAGATACAAGAGTTACCTAGAAATTTTTCAAACGAAACTTTTTCAAAACCCACACACACTTGAAAAGCAAACATATTTTGAAAACATAAGAGCAAGTACCTAAGAGCCCGTGGATAACCACGGATAGAAAGGGTGCTAACACCTTCCCTTTCTATAAATCTACCTCTCGAACCGAGAGACATCTCAAAGAAGGAATTTTGCTGTGCTTTTGTCCTTTCCTTGTTGGAGAACATAAAAGACGGTGGAGACTCTTGCTTACCGCGACATTTCGCGAACCAGCATTCCAAAACAGTCAGTTCTATTTCCACCGATCACACATTGCATATGTTTGTCTTGAATTCATCCATTCGTTTTCACTATTCTTAAACTATGCTTTCTACTTTCTTTATGATATTTAACTCTTGATAAAAAGCTACAAGCCTTTAGAGGGAGGATGACGAAACAATACCATAATCTCATACAATATGCTTTTGAACAAAACCTTGCTGACGATGTACAGGCGTTTCCTTCAAATTCTAAACACTGGAGTTATAAGGAAGATAATCCCTAGTCAACCCCCTTCGAGCCAAAGAAGTAGGAGTTTTTGTTTTAAACACAAATTGAAACCTTTGATTTAAACCTGGGGCAGGGTAGTCTCTCAGATAATTCAAAAGATGCACAATGAAGTCGCAAACTCTCAGTTCGTAATACAATGAATGACATCAAAAACATTCCTTTGGAACCAAAAGACAGTGATGGTTCCTTATCTCATAGGCAGTCATTATCTCTCCAAAGAGAAAAGCCCACTGAGCCAAAACCTACAAAGGAGGCTTAAGAAAGCTGGGGCATCCCGCTGACTGTAATCTCGAAAACAGGAACAGTCAGGAAAAATTTAGGGATAATAAACAGAAAAAAAAGGGTCATTACCAATCCTCAACAACATGAAAAATGTTGCAAAAATAATGACTGCCTTCCAATAAATTCAACTGGTGAACCATCACCCAAAAAGTCGTTCCAAACTCGAATAGAGTTCGACGCACAAATTAACTGAGTCTAGGATTGAAGAACATCACGAAGAGCGGGTGGGTACCAATATACTTTGAGCCTTTATCCTTTGTTTCTTAAACTGTGAACCAAGCCACGTTACAACCCTTCGAAAGTCCTAATTGAAGCATGGGTTAGTTCGAAAGCATACTGTTACAAAAGGTATCCTGACTCCTGTAAGGCTTTGCCCTAAATCTTGTGTTGAATTTGTCTTATAAAAAGTTTTCTGCTAAAAAACGCATTTTCCAAAACTTCGAGACAAGCATAAACTTTGCATTATTTGAATATCATTGTTTGCACATGTTTATTTGTTTGACAGCAAAGAAATTCACAACAGTGAATGTTCGGAGGAACGAAAACTCTCTCGGTGAATAAAATCACTTCAAGTGGGATGACACTTCCGTTACAAAAATCTCCTATCAACAAAAGGGGATTTGATATGGTATTGTCCAGTAAACCTGGGGCAGTCCAGTCAAGATTTCAACAAATCTTTCAAAAGCTCACTGAACCTGGGGCAGTCCAGTCAAGATTTCAAGAAATCTCTCAATTGCGGGATAACCTGGGGCAAGTCTCCATCACCATCACTTGGGGAATTGAAACGTCAATCTCATCAAAGGGTTACAAACAATCTAAGTTTCCTGAAAATGCCACAATCATCTGATACTAGGGGGAGTGACGAAACCTCTCTGAAAAAGAAGTTCAAGCGTCCTCGAGAAGTTTATCATCTCTCTAAACAGACCATCAGTCATGGGTTTATTTCCCCAACATTTGTCAAAGATTTATTCTCCAAAACAAATTACATTTCAAGTTGAAAGGTCGTTCAAAATTTCCTTCATCACCTGCTAGAAGTTAAGATCATCATCAAAAAATTCCTTTATCACCTGTTGGAATTCACGGTCGTTCAAAATTTCCTTCATCACCTGCTGGAAGTTACGATCATCATCAAAAAATTTCTTCATCACCTATTGGAAATTACAGCCACCAACAGAATAACGGACAACTGAAGCTCCTAAAAAACTTTTCTCATCCTTGAAACCCCAGTAGATTGGCATACAACCCAAACTCCATATTCCCCAAGCAGTCAGCAGTCAGCAAGGATTTCTCATCTTCAGTAATCAAAGATTTTTGGAATCCCCAGCTTCGGTCATGGATTTATTTTCCCCGGCAGCAGTCAAAGATTTCGTTATCTCCAGCTATCCGGATTCATCTTCCTCAGCAAGGCAGCTATTCAGCTTACATGCATAACCATTACATTCATATATCATAAACATTGATGAAGTACAATTCACTGCATCATACATGTCATGCAACATGACTTTATGTTTTAGCTAACACTTTACCCTTTTCAGGATAAGATTAAAAGGCTATCGTTAACAATTATTCAGATACAGTCCAGATACGCTCCAGACACGGTTGCCATTCTGTCACTTATTCAGATCCCAGTTACAGTTTCAGATACACTCCAGATACAGAAGTCATTCTGCTACTCATACAGATCTCAACTTCAGACACAGTCTAGATACGCTCCAGACACGGTCGCCATTCTGTCACTTATTTAGATCCCAGTTACAGTTTCAGATACACTCCAGACACGGACGTCATTCTGCTACTCATACAGATCTCAACTTCAGATACAGTCCAGATACGCTCCAGACACGGTTGCCATTCTGTCATTTATTCAGATCCCAGTTACAGTTTCAGATACACTCCAAACACGGAAGTCATTCTGCTACTCATACAGATCTCAACTTCAGATACAGTCCAGATACGCTCCAGACACGGTTGCCATTCTGTCACTTATTCAGATCCCAGTTACAATTTCATATACACTCCAGACACGGTAGTCATTCTGCTACTCATACATATCTCAACTTCAGATACAGTCCAGATACGCTCCAGACACGGTTGCCATTCTGTCACTTATTCAGATCCCAGTTACAGTTTCAGATACACTCCTAACACGGAAGTCATTCTGCTACTCATACAGATCTCAACTTCAGATACAGTCCAGATAAGCTCCAGACACGGTTGCCATTCTGTCACTTATTCAAATCCCAGTTACAGTGTCAGATACACTCCAAACACGGAAGTCATTCTGCTACTCATACAGATCTCAACTTCAGATACAGTCCAGATACGCTCCAGACACGGTTGCCATTCTATCACTTATTCAGATCCCAGTTACAGTTTCAGATACACTCCAGACACGGAAGTCATTCTGCTACTCATATAAATCTCAACTTCAGATACAGTCCAGATACGCTCCAGACACGGTTGCCATTCTGTCACTTATTCAGATCCCAGTTACAGTTTCAGATACACTCCAGACACGGAAGTCATTCTGCTACTCATACAGATCTCAACTTCAAATACAGTCCAGATACGCTCCAGACATGGTTGCCATTCTGTCACTTATTCAGATCCCAGTTACAGTTTCAGATACACTTCAGACACGAAAGTCATTCTGCTACTCATACAGATCTCAACTTCAGATACAGTCCATATACGCTCCAAACACAGTTGCCATTCTGTCACTTATTCAGATCCCAGTTACAGTTTCAGATACACTCCAAACACGGAAGTCATTCTTCTACTCATACAAATCTCAAATTTAGATACAATACGGATACACCCCAGACACGGTGGTCATTCTACTACTCATACAGACTTCAAGACTTCTGAAAACAGTTTACGGATTCTCCAAACAAGGATGCTGGTCTATTGCTTATTCAACTTCAAGACTTCTGAAAACAGTTTACGGATTCTCCAAACATGGATGTCAATCTGTTGCTTACTCAGACCCCCAGTTCAGAGATGTTTCAAACATGGATACCTTTCTGATACTCACCCACTCACCTACAACAAACCTTCTCCAGATGGCATCTTTAAGCCCATCTCCGACAAGATTTTGTCACATCTCCAGATGGCATCTTTAAGCCCATCTCCGACAAGATTCTGTCACATCTCCAGATGGCATCTTTAAGCCCATCTCCGACAAGTTTCTGTCACATCTCCAGATGGCATCTTTAAGCCCATCTCCGACAAGTTTCTGTCACATCTCCAGATGGCATCTTTAAGCCCATCTTCGAAAAGTTTCTGTCACATCTCCAAATGGCATCTTTAAAGCCCATTCCCTCAACTAGGCTTTGATGAGTGCAAATTTTTTTGGGCACTCTAGTGTCCAATCATTCTTTTACCTTCAAGTCGCGAACGACAAAATTGCCAATCTAACTCTTCAGGTTCAAGAAGATTGAACAGGGGCAACTGTTGTACCCCAAAATTTGCCCTCCCTTTTTCACAAGAAATCACAACTTCGGGTTTTCCCTGATTTTTTCAGATTGGTTCAAGAATCAGTCAAACAGACTTTTCTTTATCAGTCAATCCAAAATTAGGGTTTCCATTGAATTTGAGCCAGTCAAACAGTTTTTTCTTTATCAGTCAATCCAAAATTAGGGTTTCCATTAATTTTGAATCAGTCAAACAGATTATTAGGGTTTCTTTTGATTTTGTTGAGTTTGGCTCAGGAATTGATCAAGCAGACTTTTCTTTGACGGCAAATCTGGAATTAGGGTTTGCGCACGCATTCTCAGAAGGAATTGAATCCATAGTTTTTTCAATTGACTGTTACATTGTTTTATGCTTGTTCAAGATTGTTGTTTGTTTCTCAAAACCTAAACATCTGGGCTAAGAGCTGAGGCTTTTGAATTGAAAGGTTTGAGCATTGGTTTGATCAGTGAAGTGAAAGGCGTATGTATGTTTGTTTGTTCAACTGTACGAAGCATATGATTGATTGGAATATCGGGCGTATTGTGGTTAATGCAAGGTTGCGAGACTGCAACGTTTGTTGATTATTTATTTTATATGAGTTACAATTATTGGGATGCATTTCCAATTATTTTAATTCAAGAAATTTAAATAATTAAATAGACAGTGCAGAAGAGATGAGAAATTATCTGACAAAGGCTTTTTATTTATTTTTATTGTTGTTACAAATGTTATTTGAATACTGTAAATTTATTTACAATGTTTATAATAATATTTATTACAATAATTGAAAAGAAAATCTAAAATCTAAAGTCTCTTGAAGTCTTCTATCTTCTACTGCTGCTTCCATTATCCCAACTGGTATTTACCTACAAAGACAGAAGAAAGAAATCAGTACAGTTAAATTGAAAAGCAGTTTTAAACAGATAAATAAAAGCTCATCATTAAAGATTGTTGGCCGGAATCAGATCGTTTTGGTTTCATCATGTTTTACTCGTCCTCTTTGCAAATCACAAGAAGATTTCTCTTCTTGGTTCACAAAGAGGAAAAGTAAAATTCATTTTGCAAGCATATAAATCAATTAAATAGAAGACACAAGGCTGCATATAATACAAGGCACAAAGTTGCACAAGTTCAAACTAAGCAAACCAAGTTGCACAAACTATCAACCAAGTTGCACAAGCTGCACAAGTTCAAACTAAGCAAACCAAGTTGCACAAGCTGTCAAGAAACTGTCAACCAAGCTGTCAAAACAGAAAAACTATATACAAGCTATCAAAAAGAACAATGCAGAAAATCTGGAAGAAAGTACAGAACGCAAAGGAAAACCAAGATGCAAGCAAGCAAGCTTGTCAAAGAAAACATTTCATCATTTCCCTAGCCAACAACTTTTCAGAATAAAGATATATTAAGCAATTAAATATGCTTTTTTGATGGAGAGAGAAAGAGAGAGTGAAGTAGGCTTTGCAGTTTGGCAGGCTATACAGAGCAGGAAGAAAGAAAATAAATATAACATTTTTCTAACAGTTCAAAAGGGCAGTTCAGAAGACAGAACCAAAAAAGCTACAAGATAGAAAAAACCACAAACTGAACTGCAAGCAAAAGGCAAGTCCAAAACCTGCATAATAACTACAGGGAGCTATCAAACTGCTGGTAACTGCAAGCAAAACTCAGTAGCTCGCCTGACCAAGACAAGCCTTAAAACTTGTTCAAATAAAACATTCCAGCCTGCATCAAAGCTTTTAAAACCAGAAGCAAAACACCAACCTGCCTTCCTTACCAAACAAGCAAGTCTCAAACTTGCAAAACCACAAAGAAAAACCCAAAACCTGCCTGTATCAAAAACAAAACCATTCAAACCTGTGTTACAAATACAAGCCTGCCTAAGGCACAACAAACCTACATAAGCCTGCTTGTACCAAAAAAGCAAACTCAAACAAGTAGCCCTTTTTACAAATCACACAAACTTGCCTTCAAAGAAAAACAACTCAGAAGCAAGTGTTCTCAGAATCCATCAACAAATCCAAACACCAAATATCACAACAACAACAACAATATCTCAGAATGAAGCTCATCATTGAAAACCAACAAAACGCACAAAGAGGAAGAAGTTAGAAGTGAAAAGAACAACAAGCATCTCAGAACAAAGTTCGTCATCGAAAGTCAACTCAAGCTAACAAGAGCAAAGTCAACATTCAGATAAGAAGAAGAAGAGAATACTCAGAAGCAAGCATTTTCAGAAGTAGCGTTTTTAGAAATAACATCATCACAAAACAATTCAAAGCTAAAGATACAAAATACCAGAAGAGCCAAACGCGGTCATCACATCCTCCTTCCTCGGGCCACCTGAGAGCGCCGCCGTCCAACCTTCCGTCTCCTCTCCAGAAACAAAACCCCAAGGTATCAATTTCCCTCTTTCTGTTTTTCACCTCACACAAACATAAACAATCCATGATTAAAACACTGTGAAACAATCAAAACATGCACAGATTAAGCATGCACGAACATAAACTCTAAAATGCGTTTACAAAGGAAAACGATACCTTTTTTTTCGCCGCCTTGTGCAAGTCACGGAGAGGTTGGAGGTGGCATTCTGGTGGCATAAAGAGAGGAGAAGACATCAGTTTGTTCTTGATTTGAGAACGATGAAGAGGACGAAGACAAGAGGAGAGCGGCGTCGTTCACACTGCAAACCTAATTCTGAAAGTATGAAACCAAACCCTAACAAAAACTTGAACATTGTGTTTGGGCCTGCCCCATAAACCAAACACTAAAGCCCAATGGCTCTCAGCGCCACACCCCCCTTTCTTGCCTATCTCTGCCCCCTTTTTCTTGGGCTTTTGCCCCAACAACATTTTCAAGGCCCATTCATTTTCCATTTGTTTTGCTTTAAAACTAGTATATTCTCTTTTCACTAATTCTTTTCTTTTCTTTTGTTAAATAAAAGAATATACTTTTTTTATATATAAAATTTTCTTAATAATTTTCATTACCTTAAAAAACCAAAAATACATAAATAATAGAATTTATTAAGTTAGATAATTTTTTCTTTAAAGCTTTTGTTTAATTAATCTTTTATACAAGTTTCTAAAAAACATTAACCAAAATACATAAATAATAGATTTTTTAACTTAAAGTAATTTTTCTTTTCTTTAAAACTCTTGTTTTTTTTAATCAATAGAAAATACATAAATAATAGATTTTTTAACTTAAAGTAATCTTTCTTTTCTTTAAAACCCTTTGTTTATATAAAGCTAACAAAAACACAAAAATAATAATAAACACTTAATTTTCATTAGGTTAATATTTTATTTAATCATTTGTAAATAACCATATACATTTCACAATACTTTTGATTCTCTTTGATTCTTATACCTTGTTATATTTTTACATTGAGAATGCGACGTTTCGATTTGGTTGTAACATAATATTTGGACATTACTATTCTGATAAGACCCATCCCCATTTGTAAACATTAGTACCCCCATCCCCGGATACATATTTGTAATAACTTAGACTTTAAATTCCCACAATTTATCGCTTTCCATATACTGTATAGTAATTAGGGTTTGCATGCGAAGATTCAAAAATAAACCGCTAGACAACCTAATACAAGATAAATGCATGAACATCAATACACGATTCACACTTACACCTCTAGGGTAACCTCGCTTGTTGCCTCGGAAAATGCAATCATGTCCCTCGAGTATGAGACACTCTAGCAAATGTCCCTTCGATAAACAAAGATCGTAGTCCCTCGATGACCCTCGATGTTTCCTTCGATAAAACGATCTCGTCCTTTACAAAATTGCTAGAGCGTTTCACAAGTTGCCTTCAATGATTGTATACGATGACCCGCGCCCGTCCCGTTTAACATCCTAACGCAAGGTTGTTCATCAAACACAATGGTGAAACAACACTGTTAAAAGGGTTAAAACACAAGAAAATCTTTGAGTAAAATAGGGTAGACAACACTTAGTTACTTGATCAAAAATCTTGCAAAACATCCTTGCCATTTTTCAAACACACTTCACAACACAAACTTCAAAAACAATTTCAAAACAACTTTCAAAACATTGAATCATCTTTTCAAAAAGACACACACCTTTGTATATATTCAAACAAGAATCATTACAAAGGTCGCCTAGACAAGGCATCTTTTTCAAAATATTTTCAAAACCACACACACAAAGCACCATTTCAAACAATTGAAAAGCAAAGGCAAGTGATTTAAAACAAGTAACTAAGAGCCCATGGATAACCATGGATGAAAAGGGTGCTAACACCTTCCCTTTTCATAATCTACCCCCGAACCCACAAAAACATCTCAAAGGTCTTTCCTGTGCTTTTTGACCTTTCCTTAGGATAAAATAAAAAGTCGGTGGCGACTCTTGCTAAACCGAAACATTTGCAAACACAAACGCAAAATCCCAAGTCAGTTCTCCCACCATATCAGAATTGTCCTCCAACGTATTGACTCCATGGTTGTTGATACATAGTGGCGGTCCCCTGGTGCAAGCCCGACGAACAGTTCTTTGGGCCTCTGAAGTAAAACCCAAACCAAACTTGTGAGATTTGTAGCGAAAATCTGGAAGTTGGCCCCAAATGGTACACCCACCTTCTTCAACTACTGCTTTGGCATCCTCCAGAGAATCCATCTTCAATAGAGGTCTGGTAATCTTCGGAACCTTAGTAGAAGTCTTGGTTAGAGCAGCTGTCTGTGGAACATCCTCAAAGTTCTAACAGGGGGTCCTAATGAACTCGCCGTCCATCTCAACATACCTGAAAGGTTTCAGGTGACTCACCATGTACTCCTCCTCGCCATGGATTGCGGTAATCTTTCTGTTAACTGGGTACTTTAACATTTGATGCAGAGTAGAAGTAACAGCACCGGCCATATGGATCCAGGGGCGACCCAATAGAAAATAGTAAGATAGTAGGATGTCCATCACGTAGAATATGGAGTCAAAAGTCTGAGTACCAACTTTGATAGAGATGTCCACCTCCCCGTGCACCATTCTCTTGGAACCATCGAAGGCCCTCACCACAATACTACTAGGCTTCAGTGCGAGTCCTTCGCAATCTAATCTGTCCAAAGCGTTCTTGGGTAAGACATTCAACGATGAACCTGTATCCACCAGCACATACGCTAGGGTAGTGCCCCTGCACTCAATGGAGACATGCAGGGCATCATTATGCTTTCTTCCCTTGGATGTTAAATCTGCATCAGAGAAACCAAGTCCATTGTCAGCTGTCAAACTAGCAACGCAGTTCTCGAATTGATCGAGGAAAGTCTCTTGAGGCACATGGGAAGACTTCACGAATTTTACTAAGGCCTTAGCATGGGCTTCAGAGTATAACAGTAGGGCCAACATTGAGATTTTCGAAGGGGTCTACCACAACTGCTCCACAACGTTGTAATCACTCTTCCTTATGATCTTTAGCATTTCTTCCATTTCCTTTTTAGAAGCCTCAGGAATGACTTCTTTGTGCGCCTTCGTCTAGATAGGCTCAACCAGTACCTCTTTGCCCCGAGTCTCGGCTGAATTAGTAGCAGGGATAACAACAGAGATAACAGTAGGAGTAGCAATGAGAGTAATAACAGGAGTAGTAATAGGAATAATCAAAGGAGTAGAAATAGTCTTCAGAGAGATTTCAAGAGAGAAAACCCTTCCGCTTCTCATAATTTTACTGGTCCTGGCGATATTATCAATGTCAGGATCAGTATCATTGACAACTTTATCTTTAACAACCAATAGGTCTTGCCTGACTCCATGGTAGTAGACGTCATCCCCATAATTCCAGGGAACAACTTTATTAGAGGAATATGGTATCAACCCAGGAAGGGTGATAATCAATGGAGCAAATTTAGGAACAGATGTAATCCTGATGGGTCTTTTGGTGGAGACCCTGGGAGGATTGTCAGAAATGGTAATTATTGAGACATCTTCACACAAACTTCTTGCAAGGGGAACTTTCTCAAACAAAATTTATTTGTTATTCATCAGGCGCTGGACACCCATCTTTAGCGGCAAACAATCTGGTAGAGACATACATAAGTGGCAACCTTCACCACAGCCTGGAAATAAACTGGCTCGCAATAGATTCTCTTTAACGACCAGAAGAGGAGTGGCTAATTCATCCACAAAGGAAACAAACAGGTCATCATCAACAGCATTGACACCCTGGCCATGTTTGGGCATTGGCGCAATTATTACATTAGGTGTATCTGGAAGGTCAAATGCAATCTCCTTTGTCTCGATAAGATCTTGCACCTTATTTTTCAGTGCCCAACAATCATTTGTATCATGCCCCAGACTCTCGGAATGGTAGGTACATCGAGCATTTGGGTTGTAGCAGGGAGATGTAGTATTGGGATTCTTGGGAGGTTCCTTTAGAGTCACCAGATTGGACTTCAACTGGTGTGGAAAAACCTGGGATAAGGTCTAGTTGATCTGGGTGATTTGTCTTTTGGGCGCATCCGGCCTGCGCTGATTGCTTCGTTGTTGATTTGATACAGGATTGGAGATTATAACAGCCCCTACCTTCGGATGGAGTTCAGTTTTGCTTTGATTTCTTTGGCCATAAGCCCCACTAACCTTCTTCTTTCTAATGAAGGGTTTCTTCATTGTACTTGAGTATGCATCCCTCTGATTCTTACCACTCTTAATACCAGCTTCTACCCGCTCACCAGTTAAAATCAACTTAGTAAACCCAACTAAAGAGCTTCCAATCAGATGGTTGAAGAATGGACCAGACAACATACCCAATAACATATCCACCAGCTCTCTATCAGATAGAGGAGGCTGGACTCTTCCAGCAAGATCCCTCCATTTCTGGGCATAATCTTTAAAACCTTCGCCAGAACCCATAGACATACTTTGCAGTTGTGTATGAGTTGGAGTGAGGTCAGTATTATATTGGTACTACTTATAAAAAGCAGCAGCCAGATCTTCCCAATTGCGAATGTTGGTTCCTTCCAACTGATACAACCAATCCAACTGCGGCCCTGACAAACTTTCCTAGAAGAAATGTACCCATAGGTTTCTATTAGCAGTATGAGGTTTGATATTCCTGACATACGACCTTAAGTGCAGCTTAGGACAGGAGACACCGTGATATTTAGAAAATATGGGAACTTTGAACTTTGGTGGAATGACTGTTAGAACATAGTTTGATTCTACAACCCTTGGTTAGAGTTTTGATGATAACAAATACAAAGAATAAATAAATACAAAGAAATATATACAAAGAAAAAATATGCTCCTTAAAATTATGTTTTGTATATGCAGAAGTTCTGATGGGATCAGCATCAGAAGATAAGCAATAAAGAATTTCACGCTGAAGCTATCAGATCATACGCTGAAGATTGGTGACCTGAACTTGCGCTTAATTACAAACAAACACTGATTCTGAACAAAGACATACCAAACCAAGTCATCAATATTCTGAAGCGTCATCAGCAGTTAAGCAAAAAAGACTCTGAAGCGTTACTGTACATTCAAGACAGAATTAATGCCAACGGCTTTCTTCAGACAAGATCTTCTACAAAAGGAAAGTGTGTTATTAACATTAAACTTGCTTTATGGACAACGTATTTGCCTTGCCTATATAAACAAGTCTGCTTGTGAAAGAAGCACGTACGTACGCACACATCAAATTTGCAGAGAATTCCAAAACCACGCATATTCAAGCTCTAGCAAATTTATTTTATTCTAAGTTTAATTTGTGTAATTATCACAGTTGTGATAAACTGTTTTGTTAGAAAATAACAACATATTCTTGTTCAATTATTTGTAAAAGATTTCCTTGAGATTAATCGGTTTGTGGTTGTACTCAAGAAGACTTTAACAGTTGTTAAAGTAGTTGTTGTAATCTATTAAGATTAGTGGATTAAGACCTCGTTGGAGAGAGGCGAAATCACCTTGACGGGTGGACTGGAGTAGTTTGAGATCAAACAAAGCAGGATAAAAATACTGTGTCATTAAGCTATTTTTGATCCAAGTTTTCAATTCAACCCCCCCTTCTTGTGTTTTTCACATCTTCAATTGGTATTAGAGCGCCTGGTTCTGAGCTTAAACACTTAACCGTGTCAGTACAAGATCCAGTGTCAGAAAAACACTATGGCAGGACCAAGTCAAAACATCAGCAATGACAACAACGAATAAAGGGACAGATTCAGTGGCAAACCTCCAGTCTTTGATGGAAAGAACTTTGATTACTGGAAAGACAGAATTGAGAGTTTCTTTCTGGCCCATGATGCTGATCTGTGGGACATGGTGACTGATGGATACACGCATCCAGTGGATGGCCGTGGTCAGAAGATAGAAAGCAAAATGATGTCTGATCAGCAAAAGCGTGAATTCAGAAACCACCACAAGACCAGAACAATTCTTCTCAGCGCTATCTCATATTCAGAATATGAGAAAATATCAAACAGAGAAACTGCCAAGAATATGTTTGATTCTCTTAGAATGACGCATGAAGGCAATATTCAAGTCAAAGAAACCAAGGCCCTTGCGCTCATTCAGAAATATGAGGCATTCAAGATGGAAGATAGTGAATCAATAGAAACTATGTTTTCAAGATTCCAAATTCTTGTTGCTGGTCTAAAAGTTCTTGACAAAGGGTATTCTACTATTGATCATGTTAAGAAGATCATCAGAAGCTTGACAAAACAGTGGAGGCCAATGGTCACATCGCTTAAGCTAGCAAATATCTCAACAAAATCTCTCTGGAGGAACTTGTTAGCTCCCTCATAAGTCACGAGATAGAGCTAGAAGCAGATAAACCTCAAAAGCAAGGTAAGCCATTAGCTTTAAAATTTAACAGAAAATCTGACTCCAAAGTTTTGCAGGCTGTAGAAGAAACCTCTGATGGATCCTCATCAGAAGAAGATGAATTGTCTCTCCTCTCCAGAAGGGTGAACCAACTGTGGAAGCAGAGGCAAAGGAAGTTCAGGAATCCCAGAAGATCAGAAAATCAGAATGAATCTTCCTCTAGATATAGGAAGTCAGAATCCTCATCTGGACACAAAAGATTTGAAGGTTCTTCAGGATATAGAAAGCCAAACAACATGGACATCATCTACTATGAATGTAACGAGCAAGGGCACTACAAAAGTGACTGCCCAAAGCTTCAGAAGGAGAAGCCCAAAAAGAAGTTTATCAAGGAAAAGAAGAAAAGTCTCATGGCTACATGGGATGATTCTGACACATCCGAAGCTGACTCAGAATCAGATGATGAAAGAGAAAACATAGCTCTCATGGCAAACGTATCTGAAGATAGTGAAGCTTCTAGTTCAGACTCAGAATCAGACACAGAAGAGGTATTCCCTGACTTTACTATAAACTTTACTAAGACTGAACTTGCTGAAAGCCTTAATGAAATTCTGGAAAGGTATCAGCAGATCAGAGTCAAATTCAGAAACCTGAAAAGGAATCTTGCTTATGACTCTGATAAGACTGAGAGTCTCAGATTGGAGAATTCTGAGTTAAAAGTAAAAATTTCAAAATTAGAAAACCAGTTGCAAAACTCTCAGAAGGAAACAATCCCTGAAACTCCCAACAATGCTGATGAGATCATCAAAGAGTATGATCACAGTTTTCAGAAGTTTCTAGCTAAAAACATAGACAGGAGCAAGATGGCTTCAATGATCTATGGAGTTAGAAGAAATGGAAGAAAAGGGATAGGATGTCAAGGCAAGGTACCTACACCAAAAAATGCCATGGACTTGGTTATAAAACACACTCCACTTGATTCACACTTTATATATGGGCGCACACATGACATAAAATACACAAGTAGTGATTATTCTGTCAAACCAAAATTCAACCAGAGTTTTGGTAAAACTAACAAATCAGGACCCAAGAAAATGTGGGTACCTAAGGATAAAATAATACATGTGGTTGATATCTTTAGCAGCAAAGCAAAGACACCAATCATGGTACCTGGACTCTGGCTGCTCACGACACATGACGGGAAGAAGGCATATGTTCCAAATCCTGGAACTTAAGCCTGGAGGCCACGTGGGCTTTGGAGGCAATCAGAGAGGAAAGATCATTGGCTCTGGAACAGTAGGTAATGGAAATCTTCCCTTTATAAGTAATGTTTTATTAGTTGATGGAGTAATGCATAACCTGTTATCCATAAGTCAATTAAGTGATAACGGTTATGATATAATCTTCAATCAAAATTCATGCAAAGCTGTTAGTCAGAAAGATAGGACTATCCTATTTAATGGAAAGAGGAAAAACAACATTTATAAAATCAAACTTTCTGAACTGAAAAGTCAGAATGTAAAATGTCTACTGTCTGTTAACAACGAGCAATGGATCTGGCAATGAAGATTGGGGCATGTTAGTATGAGAAGGATATCTCAGATTAACAAACTCAATCTGGTCAGAGGACTTCCTAACTTCAAGTTCAATTCAGATGCTCTCTATGAAGCATGTCAGAAAGGCAAGTTTGCAAAACCTGCTTTCAAATCCAAAAATGTTGTTTCCACCTCTAAGCCATTAGAACTTCTGCACATTGACTTATTTGGACCAGTAAAAACTGCTTCAGTCAGTGGCAAGAAGTATGGGTTAGTAATCGTAGATGACTATAACAGATGGACATGGGTAAAGTTCTTAAGACACAAGGACGAGTCACACTCTGTGTTTGTTACCTTCTGCAACCAAGTTCAGAATGAAAAGGATCTTAGAATCGTCAAAGTCAGAAGTGATCATGGTGGAGAATTTGAAAATAAAGATTTTGAATTATTCTTTAATGAAAAAGGTATTCTGCATGATTTCTCCTATCCTAGAACTCCCTAGCAAAATGGAGTTGTAGAACGAAAGAACAAAACATTGCAAGAAATGGCCAGAACCATGATCAACGAGACTAACGTTGCTAAGATCTTCTGGGCAGAGGCAATAAACACAACGTGTTACATTCAGAATAGAATCTCCATAAGACCTATTTTGGAAAAGACTCCATATGAATTGTGGAAGAACAGAAAGCCCAACATTTCTTATTTCCATCCATTTGGATGTACATGTTTTATTTTGAATACAAAAAATTATTTGAACAAGTTTGACTCTAAAGCACAAAAGTGTATTATGTTAGGATACACTGAACGCTCAAGAGGGTACAGAGTATACAATACAGAAACACAGATTGTTGAAGAGTCAATCAGTGTTCGGTTTGATGATAAGCTTGACTCTCAAAAGTCAAAGCAGAATGAATTTCTTACAGGTATGGAAGTTAAACTCATAAGTACTGAAGACAACTCATCAGAGGCTCTCAACAGAGACACTCCCTCAACATCAGAAAGAGTCACTGCAAGTAATCCAGCACCTTCTGTTGATCAACTCCGGAAAAGACCATCCAGAAGCAGCATTGATCACCCAGAAGAAACAATTTTAGGAAGGAAGGAAGATCCAATCAGAACAAGATCTACTTTCAGAAATTCTGAAGAGTCTCTCATGGGACTGGTTTCTCTGATTGAACCAACATCAATTGATGAAGCACTTCTAGACAATGACTGGATTCTGGAAATGCAAGAGGAGCTAAATTAATTCACCAGAAATGACGTATGGGATCTGGTTCCCAAACCAAAAGGATTCAACATCATTGGTATAAAATGGGTGTTCAAAAACAAACTGAACGAACAAGGTGAAGTCATCAGAAACAAAGCAAGACTGGTAGCACAAGGTTATAGTCAGCAAGGGGGGATAGACTATACAGAAACCTTTGCTCTAGTCGCCGGGTCAGAATCTATCAGACTTTTAATATCATTTGCTGTTAATAAAGGCATCACTCTGTATCAGATGGATGTCAAAAGTGCATTCTTAAATAGCTATATAGAAGAAGAGGTATATGTGCACCAACCCCCTGGTTTTGAAAGTTCCAAAAATCCAGAATATGTTTTCAAACTAAAGAAGTCACTCCATGGTCTAAAACAAGCTCCCAGAGCTTGGTATGAAAGACTAAGTAACTTCCTGTTAGAAAAGGAATTCACCAGAGGGAAAGTGGACACAACCTTGTTCTGTAGAACAGTTAAGAATGACATATTAGTGTGTCAAATTTACGTTGATGACATCATATTTGGATCCACTAAACCCTCTCTGGGAAGAGAGTTTGCTAAATGTATGCAGGCAGAATTGGAGATGAGCCTAATGGGGGAACTAAAATTCTTTCTGGGCAT
This sequence comes from Vicia faba, assembly GCA_948472305.1. Lineage (NCBI taxonomy): Eukaryota > Viridiplantae > Streptophyta > Magnoliopsida > Fabales > Fabaceae > Vicia > Vicia faba. The sequence goes on from CATIWC010001154.1 coordinate 264,528, forward strand.
TCAGATAAATCAAACCCCAGAAGGAACTTACATTCATCAGAGCAAATATGTCAGAGAACTTCTGAAGAAATTTGATCTCTCAGAATGTAAGCCCTCAAGGATTCCAATGCATCCCACGTGCATTCTGGAAAAAGAAGAGGTAAGCAAAAAGGTAGAACAAAAGGTCTACAGAGGTATGATTGGTTCTCTTCTCTATCTAACGACTTCAGGGCCTGAAATTCTATTCAGTGTTTGCATTTGTGCTAGATTCCAATCAGATCCTAGAGAATCTCACTTAACAACAGTTAAGCGAATTTTCAAGTATCTGAAAGGTACTGCTAATCTGGGTTTGTTTTATAGAAAATCAAATGATTACAGCTTAGTAGGATACTATGATGCTGATTTTGCTGGAGACAGAGTAGAACATAAAAGCACTTCTGGAAGCTGCCAGTTTCTGGGAGAAAATCTGATCTCATGGTCCAGCAAAAGACAATCCACAATAGCTCTATCAACAGCAGAAGCTGAATACATAGCAGCAGCTGGATGCAGCACGCAAATGCTCTAGATGAAAAGTCAACTTGAGGACTTCAATATATTTGAGAGTAACATCCTTATCCTCTGTGACAATACTTCTGCTATTTGTCTCAGTAAAAATCCTATTTTGCATTCTAGGGCTAAGCATATAGAAATAAAACATCAATTCATTAGGGACTATATTCAGAAAGGGATCCTTAATTTAAAATTCATTGACACATACCATCAATGGGCTGATGTCTTTACAAAACCTCTTTCTGAAGATAGGTTTAACTTCATTCTGAAACATCTCAACATGAAGCTTTGCCCAGAATAAACAATTTTATTTACATATCTTAACCTTCAGAATTTTGGTTATTTTCTGTGAACTGCTGATCAACCTGCCTTCAGATTTTTAGAAGTACAGATTGTATCAGAATTTATCCACGAAGATCTGAGCATTTCATTTCAAGGATAGAAGTGTGTTGTTCACGTAAGCAAACAGTTGTCATCCATTAATCAGCTACCTTCTGAGGCTGAACACGCGTTCACTTTTTTGAAAGGTCAAAAGCGCTGATTGGGTGCATTGAGACACATGTCATGTGTAACCGTTCCAATATCTTTCTGAATCCCCTAAAATCAGTTGTCATTAATGCTAATAATCATTACTAATTATTTCTCTCTCTTGCAGTTTATGTTTTCAAAAAATCTATTTAAACCCAAGTTTCACTCTTCACACTCTTTCACTTTTACTCTCTCAATACACTCTAATTGTTTTCTGTTCGTACTTTCAAAACCTTTTCATTTTCTTCTCAAATTTCTTGTGTGAACATGGATTCCTCAAGCGTCCCAAATACCAGTACTCAGAGAACTGTATCTATGGAACAATATGAAGAACCGTTTAGAACTCTTCTCACGCCTATTGACAACCTAGAAGTTATTTTAGAACTGATTGTGGATTTTGAAAGTATTCAAGAAAATGGATTCAATCTCTCTGAAGAGGTAAATGCTCAAGGATGGAACAGGTATTTTGACCGTCTTCTAGGTCCAACGTTTCCAATTCTTGTGAAAGAATTCTGGATTCATGCTTCATCCTCCAACCATCAAGTCACTTCGTATGTAATGGGGAAGAAGATAGTAATTACTGAAGACCTAATTGCAAGACTGATAGGTTACAATGGTGGTGGCGTAAGGTGTATAGACATAGCTGAAAGATGTGCTGATGTGGCGTCAATTGCAAGAGAAATTTTCACTCTGGGTCTTCCCTCCAGCAAGATAAGGGATCTGAAGGACCATCACAGAATATGGGCTAAGATAGTTCTGGGATGCATCAACCACAGGAAGCTAACCAGCTCTCCTGACTACATAAATATTGATCAGCAGTTTCTGATCTACTTTATCTCCAAGAAGACTAAGGTAAATCTGGCTCACTTTCTATTCAATCATCTGAGGACCAGTGTTAAAGAGACTAGAGAAGATGAGCGTACCAAAAGGGACTGGATACCCCTTGGAAGACTCATAGCAGATATTCTGACAGAGAATAGGCTGATAGAGCATCTAACAGAAGCACAGGAAATTAGCTCTCTAGAGGCAACTGCTGGGAAGCCATTGAATGCAAAGAATCTGAAAAAGATGAAAATTATTGAGAACATCAAGAAGGAACCCACCGTTACTTCTTTTGCAACCATCACTTCCAGAAGAATTCCTCTGGATGATTTTCCTATGTTCTCAGAGATTGATTCCAAGCCTGAGATAATCTTCAGATATCTGGATGCGTGCAAGGCAGATGGAACTGCACCAGATTTAAATATTCAGGACTTGCAACAGGCGGAACCAGAAGTTGTGTTGAAGAAGAACAAGAAAAGGAAGCAGCAGAAGGATCATCCCAGCAGACTCCAAAAGCTGCTAAAAAGAAAGGTAATCCTTCTTATGTAACTGTTTTAGAATCAATTACTATATCAACATCTGAACCCATATCTACCCAACCAGAAATTCCTACCCCACAAACTTTTGATGATTTTGACATAGGGTTTATCCCCTCAGAAACTCTAAGTCTTAGATAAACTCACTCCCTTCCTATCAATCCAAATACTGAATCAACTCAACCAGAACTTGCAAAAGTTCTGTCAGATATTGAATCTTTTGACCAAAATATTTCTGCTCCCACACCAAAAAATCCAAACCCTCTAATCCCAGAAAATCCACACTCCGAAACCACCTCAGAAGCTCCACATTCAGATATTCCTCTCTCTCCACAACCAGAAATACCACTACCTCCATCTCCACAACCTGAACAACCACAACCAGAAGTTCAAACTTTTGAGATTCAACCTTCTGAGACCTGTGAACCAGAACCTCACAACGTTCAATCTAACCAATCTGAAGGACCTACTTGGGATTCAGATACAATCCCTATTCCAGGAATCACTGAACCTCTGGCCATCCGTATGCCCCCTCACCATTCTGGACTTTCCACAAATTCCCTCGTCACTAGAATCAACACCACCAAATTCTCCAACCAGTCCAATAATTATACCAGACTCTCCCACTCCCTCACCAAAGAGCAATCTAGATGACAACGTTAAACTTGTCATTGACCTAACTGTTTTTGAACGTCTTGCTGCCATAACTCACAAAACGGCCATTCCAAAACCTAAACCATCTGAACCCACACCAGATGTTGGTACTAGCTTGTTGATGTTTGAAATAGAAATGCAGAAATGGATAACCTCCTTGAAGCAAGCTAGTCTTGATATGACCAATCCTGCTGCCTCAAATTATCTTTGGACAAGTTTCATAAAATGGATAAGTTCTGAAACACATAAGATACAAGAACAGAGCTACGGACAAGTTCAACAGAATTTCAGTAATCTGCTAAAGGTATTTGAAGACCAAGTTCTGAGCCAACTGCTCAAGGAAGAGATTATCCCTCTGGACAATGCTCCCTGGTCAGAACATCGTCCATCAGACAAAGTTCAACCAGAGTTATAAGGTCTCACTATGACTGCTGCTCTAGATGAGATGCTTTATGCAGAGGAATTGGTTCAAACTGATCAAGTTACAGAATGCTCTGAGAAGCATCCAGCTACTGAAGATTCTTCAGCTTCCTCCTATGAAAGGCAAACTCTGGAAGAACTGAAGAGAGCAAATGTTGTTTTTCAGGAAAGTTTGGATAAACAGGATGATACAAACAAGGAAATCAAGAGCATTTTGAGCAAACAAGAGGAAACCAACGCCCAGATCAAGGGCTTGTTGGAAGCTTTGTTCACACGCCTTCCTCCTCCCTCTTAGATTTTATTTTGTTTTTAAAATCTGTCTATCTGTAATATTTGTTCTACATTGCTGCTGTTTTGAACTTCTTATCATTATTTCTTATTTTTAATATAAATCCTTTTTAGCTCTGATTATAAGTTCTTTTTGATAACTGACAAAAAGGGGGAGAAAGAATAAGATATTTTCAATAAAGGTTTACTGAGACATAAGTCTCAAACATTTTGAACTACTTAATTTCTTTCTTCTGAAAAGCTTGAACATGTACAAAACTCTGATGAAAGACGCAGTTAAATTCTGATGCTCAAAGACTCATGGAATTAAAGGGAAGTAATCAACTCAGGGGTAGTTTTTCTTCTTAATTCTATACTTTTTATTCTTTATTTTTAATTGAAAAATATGGTTTTTGTCATCATCAAAAAGGGGGAGATTGTTAGAACATAGTTTCATTCTACAACCCTTGGTTAGAGTTTTGATGATAACAAATACAAAGAATAAATAAATACAAAGAAATATATACAAAGAAAAAATATGCTCCTTAAAATTATGTTTTGTATATGCAGAAGTTCTGATGGGATCAGCGTCAGAAGATAAGCAATAAAGAATTTCACACTGAAGCTATCAGATCATACGCTGAAGATTGGTGACCTGAAGCTGCGCTTAATTACAAACAAACTCTGATTCTGAACAAAGACATATCAAACCAAGTCATCAATATTCTGAAGCGTCATCAGCAGTTAAGCAAAGAAGACTCTGAAGCGTTATTGTACATTCAAGACAGAATTAATGCCAACGGCTTTCTTCAGACAAGATCTTCTACAAAAGGAAAGTGTGTTATTAACATTAAACTTGCTTTATGGACAACGTATTTGCCTTGCCTATATAAACAAGTCTGCTTGTGAAAGAAGCACGTACGTATGCACACATCAAATTTGCAGAGAATTCCAAAACCACGCATATTCAAGCTCTAGCAAATTTATTCTATTCTAAGTTTAATTTGTGTAATTATCACAGTTGTGATAAACTGTTTTGTTAGAAAACAACAACACATTCTTGTTCAATTATTTGTAAAAGATTTCCTTGAGATTAACCGGTTTGTGGTTGTACTCAAGAAGACTTTAACAGTTGTTAAAGTAACTGTTGTAATCTATTGAGATTAGTGGATTAAGACCTCGTTGGAGAGAGGCGAAATCACCTTGACGGGTGGACTGGAGTAGTTTGAGATCAAACAAACCAGGATAAAAATAATGTGTCATTAAGCTGTTTTTGATCCAAGTTTTCAATTCAACCCCCCTTCTTGTGTTTTTCACATCTTCAATGACCACCCTAGGAACCAAACCTAGTTCTTCAAAATCCAGACCAGGTACTCTCTGAATTTCCATGGCATTGAGATGATCCTATAGCTGTTTAAATTTGTCATCAGAAAGAGGATATTATTCTTCAGCATAATCAGTCTCCTCTTCATCAGACCATAGACTGTGGTCTCCTTGTTTTTCCTTCTCTTCCTGATTGTCTGCCTCATTTGATGGAGTTGCGAATTCTAGAGCTCGCTTTGCTGGTTCTCTGAACCTCATTCCCATATTTAAGACACCCATCATTTTCTTTGTCTTCTTCTTCTTGTGTTTGATCATGAGAGCCTTCAGGTCCTCTTGTCCTTTAGCCATAGCCAAGAACATCTGTTGGAATTGAGAATTCTATGCTTGAAGATCCTTCACTGTTTGATTGATATCCATCTTACTGAAATAAACAGTAGAAAAATAAGGAAACCTGTTGTGAAAAACCTGTTTGGATTATGATGCATGAACATGCGTATGTAAATGATTTCAAAGACCCAGAAGATTTTTAGACAAAAGGAACAAACATTAATTTCATTAATAAGTTCAAATTGAGTACAAACATGCCTCTTGGGCTTACAACAAAGGAAATAAATACAAAATAATCTTCTAAGACAAAAAGGTCGAACACATCCTCTTCGGTGCAATGTAGGCATTCAAACTTTGCTCTTCATGAAGCTGTTTTATGAGCTCCAGAACCTTCTTCTCACTAGCATAGAATTGGTTCTCAAAGGTATCTCGTTCCTCCTTGAGCTGGATCCAAGAAATTTGCAATTCTTCGAAGTTTGTTGGCATATCAGGATGAAAAATAATGCGAGACTCATCCTTTTGAACAATAGACTCTAAAATCACTGGCAGGATAGCAGCGTATGGCATCATAAGCCTTTGAGCACGAGCTCGCACCCATTTGAGGTATGGCTCCAAAGGGATGGAGTTCTTACGCCTCAAGATGCTGCTATCAGTCTTCTTCACCATTCCCCAAGAACGAATGAACCTTTGGTGATAACCTTGTAGATCATTTGAATGGTCGAACACAATACCCAGGATGAGCATATCATGGGGACCATCCCTCTAGGCGTAACCAAACTGACGTAGGGATAAAGAGGGGTTGTAGGTGATGCCTCCTCTAATGCCAAGGAGTGGCACATTAGGAAATTTTCCACAGTGATCAATAAAAGAGATATCTTCTTGAGAGCGAGGGCACCAATAGATATCAGAGTGAGAAAGAGACATTAACCTTTGGTTCCACCTTAAGCCTAACTCATTCTTTATTACCGACCGAGGAAGGTGCGAAATAAACTACCTATAGAGAAAAGGCATACAACACATAAGAGTTCCTCGTTTCTTCATAGTACGAGTGTGGAGTGAATGCATCATATCTCCATGCAATGTAGGCACTAGTTTGCAAGCATGGAAGATGTTGACGGCACTGACATCTATAAAATGGTCTGAATTGGGGAACAAAACCAACCCATAGATCAAGAGAGCTAAGACATCTTCAAAGGCATGGTAACTCATAGCATATAAGAATATCTGAGCTTTATTCATTAGAAAATTTGCAAGGAGGCCCTTAACCCCACTTCTTCTTTCCCAATTGGACTCAATGTGAGATGGTTTCAAATGTAAAGCTACGGCAACACTTTCAGAAACCAGATCTTGTTCTAAACCAGTGAAAGGTACTTTCTCCAATATAGGTGAACCAAGTATTTTAGAGAATTCTTCCAGCGTGGGCACCAACTGATAGTCTGGAAATGTGAAGCAATGGTGTTTAGGGTCAAAGTACTGGAGCAGGACACTCATCAGAGCTTCGTGAAAACTGGTAGTAACCAAATAGCAAGTGACCATATCTCTTGTTGAATGATGAGCTCTCGGGAACTTTTAATACCAATTCCTTGAGTTTGGGAGGGACCTCTACAAAATTGATTCGGATGGTTTTTCTGCAATTTGAATCCATGCCCTACAAAACAGAGATAAAGATAAATCCCCAGGCCCTTGAAATGGTTAGCGTACATGTTAAGATGCTTATGATGTTATGATTATGATTTAAAATCACAGATATGTCAAACAAGTTACACAAAGACCCTAGGTTTAAAGGATTGCACGAGTTTTAAAGGTAAGTATCCTTTTGAAGTTTAGTTGACTCAATCTGTCCTAGAAAGTAACCGGGTTCTAAGGAGCCTCATATCACTGATCTTTCTTTTAGGCATTGTTTTAGCTCAAGCACAGAAGTATTGCGGCCAAAATATCCCAAAACTCCAATCTCAATGAGTGTAGCAACGAGTATCAACCAATCTTCAGTCAGAACCAAAGCCGACCATCTCACTACTTTCTAATGGCTTAGGATGAGTCAATTAAATGTTCTAAAGGTCAGATAGCGCTTAGTGATACTATAAGGAAGCCTAATGTTATCGTTTACTGACTTAAGGAACATTAGTACAAACCAGAGTATCATGCTAACGTGGCTATCACTTCGTCCATATCGGTCTACGTCGTACAACTTCCATGATTTATTTCCACTTACCAAAAAAGGTGCCCCAGATCTAGGTGTAAGATCTTTAACAATAACCCAAACAAGGACCCAAAAAATGTAAAGCAAGCAAGTCAAACAAGGAAAGTAAGTAAATGTGATCTATCTCTAAGGTAACCCCACTTTTAAGAAATTCCCCAGTAGAATCGCCAGTTCTGTAATACGGTGGGAGAACTGACTTGGTTGTTTTGCGTTTGATCGCAATTGTTGTAGATAGCAAGAGTCACCGCCGACTTTTCTTTTATCCAATAAAGAAAGGATGAAAAGAGCAGGAAATACCTTTAGAGATGTTTTCTTAAATTCGGGGGGTAGATTATGAAAAGGGAAGGTGTTAGCACCCTTTTCATCCATAGTTATCTATGGGCTCTTAGTTGCTTACTAGATCACTTTCTTTGTTTGAAAATATGCTTTGTGGTGTGGGTTTGAAAATATTTTGAAAAAAAATGTCTTTGTAATGATTCTCGTCTCTATAAGAATGCGTACAAAGTGTTGGTTATGAAAATAGTTCAAAGAGATGTTTGTTGTGGAAGATGTTTTTGAAAGTGATTTTGAAAATGCATGTGTAATGAGTCTCGTCTCTATAAGAATGCGTACAAAGTGTTTTGACTTTTGAAAATTATTCAATTGAAAGTGTTGGAGTGAAAATGGTTTTTTTAGTTGTGAGTAAGCAAGCAACTACAAGCGTCCTACCTACTCAAAAGGTCTTTGTTCTTTTCCTCCTCCTTTAGATGTTGATATCTTACCATTGATTGATAAGAAGCCCCATCGTTGGATGTGAAGGGACGGGCGTGGGTCAATTGTATAGTCATAGAAGGCAACCTATGAGATGTTTTAGCAATTTTTGTTAGGGACTAGGTCGTTTACCAAAGGCAACATCGAGGGACATCGAGGGACTACGATCTTTTATCGTGGGTCTTTGCTAAAATGCCCATGTTCGAGGGACATGACCATTTTCCAAGGCAACAAGTGAGATTACCCTAAAGGTGCATGTATGTGTAGTGTGTTTTATTACATGCATTTTTGTCTTTGATTAGTATGGTCTAAACGTTGGTTTTAATCTTGCCATACACACCGTAGTTACTAACATTTATGAAAGCAATAAAGATGCGGAAAATAAAGGTCCTACGCTATTACAACATATTGAACAACAAGAAAATGTAAAAACAAAATAAAATAAAAGAAGGGAAAACAAGTTCTTCGATCCAGACAGTAAGCGCCCTTCGATTCAACTCTTTCTTGCTTCTTTCGATTGGGCCTGGAAGTCAGTGTGAGCATGCACCCTTCGATTCACCCTTTTCTGCTTTGTTTCAATTGAGGCTTGTAACCAGAGTGTTTCGAAGTCTGTGGCCTTTGATTCACACCACCTTTGGTTTTGTTTCCTTTCATTTGGGGTCAGATAACAGTATGGGGCGAAGCCTAAGGCTTCGATTCACACAACCTTCTTCCTATTTTCTTTCGTTTGGGATTAAATAGCAGCATGGGTTGATGCCATGCTAATATAGTTTCATGGTCAGGTTAGTTCTTAAAAATATGTTTGTCAAACAAAGAAAACAAACCAAAAGATTAGAAACGAAAACAAATAGAAAAGGTGGAAACAAAAATAAACCAAAGGGTAATAATGAAGTTTGAAACGAAAGGAAAAGGTTATTTACATGTTATGCTTGAAATGAAAGTTTTAAGGTTAAGAGGAGTTACCTTGCTTGAAGCTGTAATGTGGGTTTTGGACTTGAGTTACTACCCTGGGATACTCTTGGATTCGAAGGAAAGAAAGAGGCTATTCGAAGGGCCAAGGAAACTTGGATTTGAAAGAAAGAACAAAAGTGTAGTGTTTCTTTTTTGATTCTGGGTTGAATAATGTATGAAGGGGTTTGAGATTTTTGTGAGAGTTTGAGAGTTTAAGAGCGTTTAATGATTCTTTTCACACCATAAAAGTTTCTTTAGCTACCAAAAATCCCTCTTAGATGTGTTGTGGGAACCTCTTATTTATAGATGAAATTGGATAAGGTTTGGGGGGGGGGGATAAATGAGATTTGAACAAATTGGGTATGCTGTTTTTGTAGCCTTTGAGGTGCAGTTTTTGTATGCCAATTTGGTGCAAATATGAGAGCAGCGTAGCAGGACTGCTTTGTAGCTGTTTTGGAGTGTTGTGACCAGTGCAACAGGCTTATACTTGGCAGCACATAGGACTCTGGCCAGCAAGCCTCTTTGGATACTTCAACCTTTTGTTTTGACCACATAGGTCCAACCTTTGACCAGACTCTTCTTCAGACAACAATATTTAGTTTCCACCCAAGGTGTGTCCTTCGAATGGATCATACGTGTATCTTCGAATAGACCATATGCAATTCTTCGAATGGGACACCAATGTTTGTCCTTCCAATGGGACACCCAGCTATGTGCTTCACACCCACCAATGTGTATCCTTCGAATGGGACATCCAACTATGTGCTTCAAATCCAACAATGTATATCCTTCGAATGGGACATCCAGCTATGTGCTTCATATCTAACAATGTATATCCTTCGAATGAGGACATCCAACTATATGCCTCAAATCCAACAATGTATGTCCTTCGAATGGGCCACTCATTGTGTGTAATAAAGTAGGAACTATATGTGTTAAAGGTTTTCAAAGGTGGGATCGAAGCAAGCTATTTCAAAGGGAGATATTGTCCAGCCGAAGCTAGTATGAAAATAGCCAAACCCATGTGGGTGCTGGCATGAGGGAAGTTCATGCCTTGTGAATTGAAGCAAGCAGGAAAGAGGCCCTTGCTTCCTGAATCTAAAAAAACACTATAAGAGGCCATTTCTTTGTGAATCAAACAAGCATGTAAGGGGTCATTGCTCAATCAAAGCTTGTATGCAGGAGGCCACTTGCTTTGTGGGTGCTAACATGAAGGATGTACTTGTCTTGTAGGCATGAAGGAAGTATTGCTAATGCTTGTGAATTGAAGGATGCATTTAGGATGTTGATGTTGGTGAATTGAAAGATGCATTAGGAGGCTGATGCTAGTGAATCGAAGGATGCATTAGGATGTTGATATTGGTGAATCGAAAGATGCATTAGGAGGCTGATACCGGTGAATCAAAAGATGCATTTGGAGGCTGATGCTGATGAATCGAAGGATGCATTTAGGAGGCTGATGCCCAAATGAGGCTTGTGAGCCAAAGCTTGCTCGAAGGGGACCAGATGCTCAATCGAAACCCTTGAATCAAGGTTGCTCGAAGGAAGTTAGGTGCCTAATCGAAGCTTATGAATCAAAGGAAACTTGTGTAGTCTTGACTCAGTAGAAATTTCATGAGAAAATTCCTGAGAAATGAGAGGGCAAATTTTGGGGTACAACAGGTTGCCCCAAAGTCAGTAGCAAATTTCTAGAATTCTCAAAATTTGGTAATCGGTTACCCAGTTATGGTAACCGGTTACTTAGATAGAAACTACAATTTTTTCTTTGTTTTATTGCATATTTACACACATTGCCTTATTAATTCTAACTCCTTTTTTGAATGTTTTGCATGGTACATTGATAGCACGTCAACCTTTAATTAGCACATGATTATTGGTTGAAAGGCAACTTATGCGATCACTTGTTAGTTAGAATTGGCGTACAATGTGCAAGATGATTTTGTTCTTGTATAAACCTTGTTTTTGTGCAGGTACCCTAGCATCACAAGGATGTGTTCATGGCACATTCAACCGTGTGATTATTATTTCATATACTGTATGGATTTTATTTCGTGCAGGTACCCTGGTGTTGTACCCCAAAATTTTTCCTCTCATTTTTTATTCAAAAAGATAGGCTTCTAAATTGCTCAAGGCTACTCAAAAATTGATCAGATGAACCCTCCTCCTAAGCAATGGCCTACAATTAGGGTTTTGGTTTTCTCAGAGGAAATTGGACTTCTAATGCCCTAAGTGGATTTCATGGTTTCTCATATGTCTCTAAGAATGCTCATGCCAAGTTCCAAGCCTTGCATCACAAGTTTGCTCAGTCAATTGCTCAGATGACTGAAAATCAACTGTATTGGACAAAAAGTCAATTGTGATCAACATACAGTCAAACCTCAATATTTTTGATCAAAATCAATATTTTTAAGTCATATTCATCATTTTATAAAGGGTTGATCATGATTCATCAAGAAAACTCAAGATTCATCAAAAGTCAAAAGTAACTAAATTAGGGTTTTCTTAAGGAGAAGTCAACTGAACTTTGACCAAGCACAACTTTCATATGCTTCATCAGATTTTTCTCAACCAAAGATTATTTTGAAGGAAATCAAATTCTCTGAAACTTTGTCTCTCTAAGCTCAAGTTCAAAAAATGCTTCATTTGAGAGATATGGGCCAAAACATTATAGGTCATTTCAAAAGTGAACAAAAAGACACTTTTTGTCAAGGCAACTTACATTAAGATAATTTTTCAAATGCAAAAATGATCAACATAGATATTGTATATGACATATTTATCTTTGTAAAAAGTCCAAGGTCACCTACATATGATAAAAATTGAGAGAGTTATGATTGATGCAAGTTGGGAAATTTTGAGAAAATGCATGAAACCAAAATTGAGAAAACTTGGAATTTTGGGCTAATGGGCTGATGTTTTAAGATCCATGCGTGTTATAGGCCTCAACATGAACCTCATAACTTATTCATACACCTCTTTGTTTTTTATTCTATTTATTTTTTGATTTTTTGATTTAAATTCAAAATTAAATAAGATAAAATCAAAGACTTTTCTTACAAAGGTCCAAGCCCAACCTTTTCACCTAATTCCATCATTATATATTCCATACAATTCAGACAAGCATGACATGAAACCCTTGCACAAGAAACACATTTCCAAAACTCCAAAATTCTCAAAAACTAGGTAAAATTAATAACCCTAGTTGCAGCCACTTTCAAAGCAAACCAACCTTTCCATTCACTTCCAGAAGCCCTATAGGGTAAGGTTGGATTATTTGTGATGATCCAAAGAACATGAAACGAGCATACATGTCGCGTCGGTTTTCCATTCTTGCATGAATTCATATTTCTATTTTCATCGTGTTTTAACGCACACTAACTCCACTAATATGTTTTTGAGATGCAATATGTAGGAAAAACCCATCGTGTGAGCCCCATGATGGTTGAATCGTGAATGGCCATGCTTACATTGTTTCATGTTATTTTTAACATATCTCTTTCTACAATGTGTTTCAACCAAAACTAATGGTGCCATTGAAATCACAAGGCCCAAATTAAGGGGGTATGGTCCTTTGGAACCTCTAATGTTTGCTAATTTACAGGGTTGAAAAACGCACTCACCAGAGAAGACGATCGAAGCTAGGGCTATGACGCCTCTCCGATCCATGCCATAATGTTTATTTTATGTTTAATTAGTTTCGTTTATGTTACCGGATGTACATCCACTCCAGTGGAAAGTGCACGCATGATAAGACCTTACTATACAAGGGCGTGGGTTCGATCCCTGTCTTTTGATGTTTTGGATTTTTTTTCTTCATGTTTTCATGTTTTTTTGCAAGTTTAACATGTAGCGCGTTTGTTCCTGTTCTACTAACACGGACGCACGCCTGGCGCAGTGGTAAGGCTTGTTGGTGAAAAGGCTAAGGGCATGGGTTCAACACCCATCTGTGGCATTTTTGCTTTATTTTGCTTCCAATTTGTTTTTTCTTAATTTCTTCCTTAACCTTATTTCTTAACTCTAATGTTTTTTAACCTAATTTTCACTTAACCATAAAACAACAAAACCTTTTTTTTACAAACCCTACTTGAATTAGGTTTTAGGTTTTTTTAATCAACTTTTTAATTAATCTTTTTTTAAAGTAATTAGATTCCTAGTGTGATCGGTGGAAATAGAACTGACTGTTTAACGCTGGTTCGTGAAATGTCGCGGAAGCAAGAGTCGCCACCGTCTTTTATTTTCTCCAACATGGATAGGACAAAAGCACAGCGAAATTCCTTATGAGATATGTTTCTCGGTTCGGGAGGTAGATTTATAGAAAGGGAAGGTGTTAGCACCCTTTCTATCCATGGTTATCCATGGGCTCTTAGATACTTGCTCTTTTGTTTTCAAAATGTTTGCTTTAAAATGTGAGTGGGTTTGAAAAAAAAAGTTTCTTTGAAAGATTTCTGAATAACTCTTGTATCTGTCCTCACAAGTGTTTGAAAAATTTGTTTTGAAAGCTTTTGAAAGTGTAAGGTGTGAAAAGTATGTTGTTTGTTTTTGAAAAGAGCAAGTATCCATGAGTCATCTACCTACCCTAAGGAATTAAGCTGTGTAAATGTCCTCAAGGTAGTGCCATCCCACCATTGAGAGGTAGGTAGCACCACCGTTGGAGGTGTTCGGGTCAATTTGTTTGTAGGGACAGTGTGGTCACCAGAGCAACAGTAGGACACCTTAGAAGCTACCCTTATGCCATTGACCCTTTTTAATTCCGAGGCAACCGTTTTGAGGCAACTGGATCATGTCATGGACATAAGGACTTACTAAAACGTCCTATACTCGACGACCACGTTTCGAGGGCAAGGCAACAGTGAGGCGTACCCTAAGAGTGGTGTGTGAATTTGTGTGTTATTTTCAGTTACGTTTTATCTTATACATGTACTATGGTGATCTACGCTCGTTTTTAATTAGCATGCATTCTTTCATACAAGTTAACAGTTAAAGGGGGTGCGGAAAGTAAATTGCGGAAACGTAAATCCTACGCTATTACAAGGCGCGGGTCTATACATCGCCAAAAATTAAAAAGACCCGTTTTTTTTAGTAAATGAATACGGAAAGTAAATAAAAATAGTAAAAGTCCTAATTACTATTACATATCCGGAGCAATTACATAATAATCGAACAAATTAAATGCGCGCGAATAAATTAATCGGGAATGTCCAAGGGTGTTGACCCTTTTAAGAAAAAGGAAAATAATTTTTTTGGTCTTTTTATAATTAAAATGAAATGGAAACTAATTAGTAATTAATTAATTTAATTTAATTAAAAGAAAATATTTTTTTTGTTTTTATGTTTTTTATGAAATAAAATAGAAAAAGAAATAAAATTATAGGTTAACCTAAATCTAAATCTATTTTAATTATTAAAAAGAATGTTAAAATGGCCTAATTAAAAACTAGTTCAATTATGGTTTATTTACAAAATAATAAATAATAATAATAAAAGTGTTAATTATATTTTTTGGTTTTTTATGAAAATGGTTAATTAAATTAATTGCTAACAATAAATAAAATATAAAAAAAAGAGTTAGAAATTAAATTGAAAAATGAAATGAAAAGAGAATAATGAACCAAATGGAGGGGGTGCTGGGCCAGGAATGGGGTGAAATGCTGGAATTCAGGCCCATTGAGGCAAAGGCCTCGTTGACTTTTCAGCGTGTGTGTATATGGTTGACTGAGTGTGTATCATGGACTGCATGTTCTGGCCTTCAGATTGATCCTCATGGCCATGTGGCAAGCTAGCGTTTGAGGTTACATGATGAGCCCTGGGACGTGCACTGCATGGAAACATGTTAAGAGGAAAAATATGAAATATGTGGGGGGACCTGGGAATCGAACCCAGGTCCCAGCGTTTACCAAACCTTGTTCTCACCATCTGAGCCAACGTGCGCGTTTGTATAGGTAATGGCAAGCAAATAATATAAAACAAAACCAACACTAATGATATAAAACAAAAAAAACGCTGAAACTTTGAATGCCCCAATCATCATGAGCCACGTCCACCTTCTTCCTCATCTTTCCTACAATTATGAAACAAATAGCGGGGGTTTTAAACCCCCACTAAACTCAAACAGAAATAATAGCGATTAGCACCTGGGTTAACATAAAAAGGGCGCGAGTAGTGAGTTAGTCTCGTTTGGATGTCACGATTTCAATGGTGTACGTTTGATAGTCTGATTTTACCATATGTGTAAACGCCTAATTTTGAGCTTCTGAAAACCTAATGTCCATCAATGGCAGTTTTTGATATGGGATGCTATTGTTCAATTGAATGGTGCCAAAAGCTTCAGGATGTCCCTCTGAGTATAAATCAATTCAAAAAAAATGTAAAAAACGCATGAATGATTATATAGAATTCAAGAAAAAAATGCAAACTGTTTGGCCTGATTTCTAAGATTATGGGCACGTTTGGATTGGTTTTTGATTGCAAAAGCTTCCTTGGGATACCAGGAATGTGTTTGGATTGGAATGGAGGCTTGAGAGGCGCTGCAACTAGGTTTTCAGTTTCTCTTTTTTTCTTTGAAATTTTGAAAAGTGTATGGCTGTTTTGGTGCTTTTTAGGTCGTGAATCCGTTTGTGATGGCTTGCATACATGTTATGTAAAGGATTTCAATAAGAATTAAGGGCCTTGAAGCCTTGCATTCATGCTTAAGATTTTGCTATGAACTCCATAAAAACACTTTCCATTTTTGTGCCAAAATTTGAATTCTTGCTTGATTTAGCCCTTTGCACGAATTTGGAATGGTCATGATGGTGTATCAAAGCATTTCAATACAAAATATACCCTTTAATTAATTTTCTTGATTTTTATTTGATTTTAAAAGATTTAAAATGAATTAAATCAAATAAAATTAAATAAAAATGGAAAAATTAATTTTAAATCTTGAAATAATTTGTGGGACACGTGGGAAGCATGGCCAAGCTGAAACAAGTGGAAAAAGTGGGCCCCTTTTGTCAAAAATGAAGTTTCAAGGATAATTGATTTTGGCCATTTCACAAAAATTTCCCAACTTCTCCAATGCATATCTTGCTCAATTTTAAAGCTATGAACATGTTCTTGGACATTTTGGAAAGGTATTGAAGTCCTCTAACCAATGTCTTTGGTCCCATGTCATTTTGATTTACCAATCTCAAGTTATGGTCTTTGACTTAAAGTCCCTTTTTGTTGACTTTTGAAAATGACCTATAATGTTGAAATTGATAACTTTTTGTGAGAGCATTTCTTGGTCTTGGAATGTGAATATGAGTTGTAGGAAATGTATTCCCCTTCAAGAAGAGCATTGGATGGGATTTTTCTAATGAACCATGAAAAATTTATGCCTTGGTCAAGTTACAGTTGACTTTTCAACTGTCCAAAAATAGAAACTTTTGACACCTTGATGATTTTTGAGCCATTCTTGTGAAATCATGGTAAAGACTTGACCAAATGATGATTGTGGCTTCAAAATAAGATGTTGACCAAAATTTTTGACTTTTGACTGCCAAATGACCATTTTGCCCCTGCAGTTGACTGTGGAGAAATTAGGGTTTTTGACTGTGCAACTTGACTTTGTGAGCCTTGAAACTTGACATGTAGGTGCTTGACAATGTCCATGAGCATATGGGACTTGATTGGGCCCTTGAAAACCTCAACTTCCTTGCAGGAACCAAAACCCTAATTTGACTGGCTTAGGAGGATGGTTTGACTGTGTAGCCCTTGAGTAGACTTTGAACCATTTGAGGTGATGCTTGGCAAAACTTTGAAGATTATGGGAGGGAAAATTTTGGGGTACAACAGTTTCCCCTGTTCAATCTTCTTAGACCTGAGGATGTAGATTGGCTTGTGTGCCTTTCGTGATCCGAAGGTGGAAGATGATTGAACACTAGAGTGCCCAGAAATTTGCACTCACATAGTTGAGTATCAGCAGTGTGATGCAGGGAATGGGCTTGCAAATTCCATTTGGAGACTGATGGATAGGAGGATGGGCTTATAGATGCCATCTGATGTGGTGACGGAGTCTTGTCGGGAATGGGCTTATAGATGCCATTTGGAGACTGTCAGTATGTGGATGGGCTTATAGATGCCATCTGGGTGTCAATCGCGTAAGAGATTCCTTAGCGAGAATTTGCGTACCTGAGAAAGAAAGATAATTACCTGGACCGTACAGGTGTTGATCTTCAAACTATTTAGGTAGATGTGCCCTGGCTAGATACAGGAATCGAATCTTTAAACTCTTCAGACGTGCCCTGGCATGATACAGGAATCGAGTCTGGAATATAGTCGTCAACAGATACACCCTGGCAAGATACAGGAATCGGATCTTCGAACTCTTCAGACGTGCCCTGGCAGGATACAGGAATCGAGTCTGGTAATGTAGTCGTCAACAGATACACCCTGGCAGGATACAGGAATCGGATCTTCAAACTCTTCAGACGTGCCCTGGCAAGATACAGGAATCGAGTCTGGTAATGTAGTCGTCAACAGATACACCCTGGCAAGATACAGGAATCAGATATTCGAACTCTTCAGACGTGCCCTGGCAAGATACAGGAATCGAGTCTGGAAATGTAGTCGTCAACAGATACACCCTGGCAAGATACAGGAATCGGATCTTCGAACTCTTCAGACGTGCCCTGGCAAGATACAGGAATCGAGTCTGGAATTAGTCGTCAACAGATACACCCTGGCAAGATACAGGAATCAGATCTTCGAACTCTTCAGACGTGCCCTGGCAAGATACAAGAATCGAGTCTGGTAATGTTAGTCGTCAACAGATACACCCTGGCAAGATACAGGAATCGAATCTTCGAACTCTTCAGACGTGCCCTGGCAAGATACAGGAATCGAGTCTGGTAATGTAGTCGTCAGTAGATACACCCTGGCAAGATACAGGAATCGGATCTAGAATCACGACATTTGATATCAATTATCTTTGTATTAACCTTTGTCCTGAAAAGACAAAACGTTAGTTGTATGTGATGCCATGATGTATGACATGCGGGATGTTCTCAGAATAAGTGAAATTGTATGTTCATGATGCGTATATGCATGCTATAGTGTATGAAGATGTGATGTTCATGAATGTATTTTTGTCTAAGAAAACAAATCCTTGATGGGTGCCAGGAAGTTAAATCTTGGGCTGATGTTGAGGGATAGAGCTTCGTTGTTTCCGCTGGGGATGATGGTTGCAAGAATACCAGTAGGAGAAGATGACTCCGTTGGGGAATGAACTTGGCGAAGAGATTACTCTGCGGGGAGATACTCTGTGGGGAAAGAGAGGTACTTTGCTGAGGTTTGATGATAACTCCGCTGGGGATACCGTTGATGTGCTATGTTGAAGAATATGATGAACTCTGCTGGGGGATAGGAAGACTTCGTCGGGGACGATCTTTCCGTGGCAATTGGCTGAGGATAACCCAGTTATATCCTGGTGGGGAAATAACCTTTGAATAAAGTCGGGAGACGCGTTCGTGCTCTGCGGGGGATAAGCTTTCCAGAATCTACTTGGGATAAGCTTCCTGCTGGGGAGATGGATTCCACTTTCCTGGGGAAACTTTTCAGATTGGACTGGACTTTCCTGGGGAAATTTTTGAGATATACTGGGGAAGTGGCTCCACTGAATGTCTGGTATACCGCCGGGGAACAATCTTAGATCAAGACTGCCAGGAATGCTTGTTAAGAATGTTTGTATATTGCGCTGGGGAATGTTGAGATCTGCTGGGGATACCCAACTTCCTTAAGGCTGATAGAGTAGGCTAACTCTGCTTGGGGAGAGTATTGTTGACTTGCTGGCTCACTCTCTGGGGAATTAAGGTATCTTGGTTACATTCTTCAGCCGAACTTACCTTGGTACCTGGGTGGACATAGCAATTAGATCGCTTAGACAACTCATTATTTCCCCTGTTTCTAATGTCCTCTGTAATTAATCCTTTGTTTTGCATGCAAATATTTATGAGTTAGCAATTAGTGTCAAATGCATATATCAAAAATTGACATTGGACGTTCTTCGCAAAACAAAACAGAAAAAGGAAAAAACAATTGGCAATTGGTCTGAACTGTGAATTTGTATTGATTTTTGAATTTGCCTGTGAATAGGCGTTCATGTACAAGAGGCTGGCGTCCTAGTAAGAGAACGCCGCCAAACAACAGAGTTTATACAATTTGTGAAAAAAGGAAAACAAAACATCTATGTGACAAGAACAATCCCACTGGGTTCCAACTCCACTATTGCGTTTATATCTTCGAGCGTCTCATCACTTTGCTGCTCGGTTGATGATGAAGCTGATTGATCGATGTCGTTTGAACTTGATAGTTGATACCGGACTCTGGATGCAAGGTGATCCAATGAGACATAGTATTACACTTTATCCCTAACTTTTTCCTGGACCGCCCTTTCGGGTTTTCAGTCCACCGGGATACCCATTTTTGCCAAAGCCGCCCTTTCAGGTTTTCGACTTGCCGGGTGTACAGATTTTTTCATTTCATCCCTCATTTTGCCCGAACCCTTTTGGTTCGTCGGGAAGCCCTAATTTTTGCCTAGGTATATCAACCTAGCGGGTCTTTTATCATGCGTAGTATCTTTTTACTATGTCTGCATTAGCGGGGTGAGGTAGGTCGTCACCATCCATGGTGGTTAGAATCATGGCTCCTCCTGAGAACACATGTTTAACCACAAATGGCCCTTCGTACGTAGGGGTCCATTTTCCCTTGGGATCACTCTGAGGAAGGATGATGCGTTTGATTACCAGATCCCCAACTTGATACTCTTGTGGTCTGACTTTCTTGTTAAATGCCCTGGTCATCCGTTTTTGGTACGTCTGACCATGACAAATAGCAGTGAGTCTCTTTTCATCAATTAGGTTTAATTGATCAAGTCGAGTCTGGATCCAGTCATCTTTGCTCAGATCTGCATCCTTCATTATCCGGAGAGAGGGTATCTGGACTTCGATCGGTAAGACTGCCTCCATGCCGTAGACCAAGGAAAAAGGAGTTGCCCCGGTTGACGTTCTTGCTGAGGTACGGTACCCATGAAGAGCGAACGGTAACATCTCGTGCCAATATTTATAGGTCACTGTCATCTTCTGCACAATCTTCTTGATATTCTTATTGGCTGCTTCTACAGCCCCATTCATCTTCGGCCGGTAAGGAGAAGAGTTGTGGTGCTGTATCTTGAATTGCTCACAGAGCTCAGTGATCATCTTGTTATTGAGATTGGTACCATTGTCCGTAATGATCCTTTCTGGGACGCCGTATCGACAGATCAGGTTATGTCGAATGAATCGTGCCACAACGTTCTTTGTTACAGTAGCGTAGGAAGCTGCTTCCACCCACTTTGTGAAGTAATCGATCGCCACCAAGATGAAGCGATGCCCGTTGGATGCCGTAGGTTTAATCTCGCGGATCATATCTATGCCCCACATTGCAAAAGGCCAAGGTGCTGTCAAGACATTCAGAGGAACTGGAGGAACGTGCACCTTATCTGCGTAAATCTGGCACTTATGACATGTCCGAGAATGTTGGTAACAATCAGCCTCCATTGTGGACTAGAAATATCCTGCCCGAAGGATTTTCTTTGCCATGGTGTGTCCACTGGAATGCGTTCCGAAGGTACCTTCATGCAGCTCTGCCATGATCCTTTATGCTTCAGTCTTATCCACACAACGCAGTAAGGTCGAATCATGGTTTCGCTTGTACAGAATTCCGTTGCTAAGGAAGAACTTTGCTGCGAACCTTCTCAGAAACTTTTTATCATTAACAGACGCACCTTCAGGGTATTCCTGAGCTTCCAAGTACCTTTTCACCTCATGATACCAGGGTTTTTCAGTCACTACCTCAGCCTCGAGATCACAACAGTATGCTGGTTCGTCCAGTTTCCAGATAATGATCCGGGGAGCCTCGTTGTCCCACTTGACTTTGAACATGGAAGACATTGTAGCCAGCGCGTCCGCCAACTGATTCTCCTCTCTTGGGAAGTGTTCAAAAGTTATCTCTGTGAAATGCGGTATCAGTGTCAACACACATTCTCTATAAGGAATAAGATTCGGGTGTTTCGTATCCCACTCGCCTTTGATCTGATTGATCACGAGAGCGGAATCTCCGAAGACACTCAGAAACTTGATCCTTAAGTCAATCGCAGCTTGAAGACCCATGATGCATGCCTCATACTCCGCCATGTTGTTGGTGCAGTTGAAACATAGTCGGGCAGTAAGTGGAGTATGAGTGCCTTGAGGGGATATGATCACAACGCCGATACCGTTAACCAAAGCGTTGGAGGCTCCGTCAAAGTGCATAGACCATCAGGATCCTTCCTCAGGTCCTTCATCCGGTCCAGGTACTTCACAATCAGTCACTATCATGATGCTCTCGTCAGGAAACTCGAAGTTCATTGACTGGTAGTCGTCTACTGCCTGGTGTGCCAAGTGGTCTGCCAATACACTTCCTTTGATAGCTTTCTGAGTCGTGTACTGGATGTCGTATTCTGTCAAGATCATCTGCCATCTTGCTATTCTTCCAGACAGAGCAGGCTTTTCGAATATATACTTTATTGGATCCATCTTTGAAATCAACAGAGTAGTGTGAGTCAGCATATACTGTCTCAGCCGGCGAGCAGCCCATACCAAAGCGCAGCAAGTTTTCTCGAGCAGTGAGTATCGGGTCTCACAGTCGGTAAACTTTTTGCTAAGGTAATAAATGGCGTGCTCTTTTCGGCCAGACTCGTCATGCTGCCCCAGCACACACCCCATTGAGTTGTCAAGTACTGTCAAGTATAGTATCAGAGGTCTCCCTTCAACCGGTGGCATAAGAATGGGTGGTTCTTGGAGATACTCTTTGATTCTGTCAAAAGCGGCCTGACATTCATTGTTCCAACATACTACCTGATCTTTCTTCAGCAGCTTGAAGATTGGTTCACAAGTAGCAGTTAGGTGCGAGATGAATCGGGCAATGTAATTCAGGCGTCTTAGAAAGCCTCTGACTTATTTCTCTGTCTTTGGAACTGGCATCTCTTGAATGGATTTAACCTTGGCAGGGTCCATTTGAATACCTTTGTCGCTCACGACGAAGCCTAGCAACTTTTCATATCTTACCCCAAAGGTGCACTTATTCGGGTTCAACCTCAGCTTGTACAACTTCAGACGGTCAAACAGCTTCTGTAGATGGTCAAGGTGTTCCTCCTCAGTTTGGGACCTTGCAATCATGTCGTCGATGTACACTTCAATCTCATGATGGATCATGTCATGAAATAAAGCAACCATGGCACGTTGGTAGGTTGCCCCAGCATTTTTCAGTCCAAAAGGCATGACCTTGTAACAGAAGGTGCCCCGCTGAGTAACAAAGGTAGTCTTTTCCATATCTTCAGGAGCCATCTTGATTTAATTATAACCTGAAAAACCATCCATGAAGGAGAACACCTTGTGCTGAGCAGTATTGTCAACCAGGACGTCGATGTGAGGTAGGGGGAAGTCATCCTTGGGGCTCACCCTGTTCAAATCCCTGTAATCGACACACATTCTGACCTTACCATCTTTCTTTGGTACCGGCACCACGTTGGCAACCCACTGGGGGTAAGAAGTCACTGCTAGAAACCCGGCATCAAATTGCTTCATAACCTCAGCTTTGATCTTCTCAGACATCTCTGGACGCATACGGCGGACCTTTTGTTTTACCGGAGGACAGTCTTCCTTGGTAGGCAAATGATGAACTACGATGTCGGTATCCAACCCAGGCATGTCTTCGTAAGACCAGGCAAAGATTTCCATGTAGTCATGCAGCATCTGGATCAGCCGTTGTTTTACGCTGAGCTCTAGATTAGCACCAATCTTAACTTCCTTTTTATCTGCCTCAGTACCCAGATTTACCGTTTCCACTGGCTCTTCATGTGGCTGAATGGCCCTCTCTTCCTGGAGTTTGCAAGCTCACCAGGCACTTCGCAATCATCTTCACCTTCGTATTCGGCTAAGTTGATCGGATTTTCGAAGTCATAACTAGCAGTAGCAGAGTCGTTGCCAGTGAGATCCAGAGTGGATTGAAACCTGTATGAGTGAGTGTGTGTAAATACAACTGTTTTGCAATATATAAAGAAAGAAAGAAAGAAAGAAAGGGAGCACAAGATTTGAAATGCGAAAAACGTCCAATGTCTTTATTCATGATATATGGAAATGACAAGTAATAAGCCCTCACAAATGAAGCCACGGTGCCCCGGGTAAAACACCGGGCCATAAAGTTTCAGTTTATTTTTTATTACAAATTAAAGAAACAAAGGAATTCATTACTGCGTAACAAAAGTAACAGGTATGTGATCTTTTGCGGTCCAATTGCTAGGTCCACCGTTAGTCGTTGGGTAGATCCAGCTGTCGAACTCGGATTCTTCCACTTCGTCTTTATCCCCAATAGCATTCACTCCTGGATTGGTGATGAGAACAGGAGGTGTTTCAATCCTTGCCTTGCGCACAGCCTTTTGAGCCTCTGCAGTGAAACCCAGTCCAAACTTGTCAGTCTTAGGAGTAAAATCAGGGAGCCTGCCCCAGTTTGCACATTCACCTTTTTCAATCACAGCCCGGGCGTCCTTCAAGGAAGCCATCTTCAAAGGAGAACCCTCTCCAGTCACTGTTTCTGCTGCTGCCAATGTTTGTGGCACCTCTTTAAAATGTTGAAAGGGGGTCTCAATGAACTCCCCGTCCATTTCCATGTACCTGAAGGAGTTGAGGTGGCTGACCATGTATTCCTCTTCCCCTTGCACTGTTACAATCTTCCCCCTGACCAGGTATTTGAGCTTCTGATGTAAAGTTGAAGTCACAGCTCCAACCTTGTGGATCCACGGGCGACCCAGCAAACAAGAATAGGATGGACGGATGTCCATCACATAGAATTTTGAATCAAATACCTGCGAACCAACCCTGATCGGGATGTCAACCTCACCATGAACCATCCTTTTGGACCCGTCAAAGGCCCGGACAACAATGTTACTTGGTTTGAGCTCTAAACCCTCACAGTCCAGCCTGTCTAGAGCCTTCTTGGGTAACACGTTTAGTGAAGAACCAGTGTCAACCAGCACATGAGCAAGAGTAGTGCCCCTGCATTCAATGGAGACATGCAGGGCATCATTATGGTTCTTCCCCTTGGCCGTCAGATCAGCATCAGAGAAACCCAGGCCATTATCAGCGGTTAAGTTGGCCACACAGTCGGTGAATTGGTCAACAGACGTTTCTTGGGGAACGTGGGCCGTCTTCAGGAAAGCAATCAGGGCCTTGGCATGGGCCTCTGAACACAGCAACAGTGATAGCATGGAGATTTTGGAGGGGGTGTGCCCCAGCTGTTCAACGACGTTGAAATCACTTTTCTTTATAATCTTGAGGATCTCTTCCATCTCTTGCTTGGAAGCCTCAACAATGGCCTTTGGTGCCTCCGTCCGGGCAGGCATATCAGCAGTAATCCCCTTGCCCCGAGCGTCAGATGACTCGGCAGCAGGGGTGGAAACTTGATCAGGGGGGAAACAGGCACACTGGCAGGTGTGATGACGAGAGGCCTTTGGATTGCTGGAGGAGCGATGTCTGGTGAGAACAGTCTTCCACTACGAGTGACCTTAGCAGGCCCAGTGATGTTGGTGACACTGGTACAAGCGTTGAACTCTTGCTTCACTCCCAGAACATAAACATCTGCCCCATAGTGCCACGGGACAACTTTATCAGACTTGTAGGGGATGGGCCCCGGAACAGTAATGGTGATGGGAGCAATCTTGTGAACAGGCAAAATTTGGACAGGCTTCTTTGAAGGAGCCTTGGAAGGGTTATTGAAAATGGTAACAATTGAAACTTCTTCAACAGGGGCAGAAGGAACGGTAGTCTTCTTGAACAAGATCTCTTTACTATCCATCAGGTTTTGGACGCCTGATTTCAGCAAAGAACAACCAGCAGGGGAATCAGCACATAAAGGGCAACCTTTGCTACATCCCGGAAATAAACCGGCTAGCAACAGGTTTCTCTTGACAGTCAGCAGCGGAGTAGCAACATCATCCACAGAAGCTACATACAAATCCTCCTCAACAGCATTCACTCCATGCTGGGGCATGGGAGCGGTCACAACATTTGGCCTCTCGGGCGCCTCGAACTGTATCTCCTTGGCATTAATAAGGTCTTGAACCTTATTCCTCAGGGCCCAACAATCATCAGTAGAATGTCCCGGGCTATCAGAGTGATACGCGTAACGGGCGTTGGGGTTGTATTTCGGAGATGCTGTGTTTACCATCTTCGGAGCCTCCTTGACAGTTACCAGGCTGGTTGACAGCAGTTGCGGCAATATTTGAGAGAGAGTCATGCTGAGCCGAGTATACTGCCGTTTGGGCCTCTCAGCTCTGGGCTGGTTGTACTGTTGTGGAGCAGCAGCAGGCTTAGAAATAACCACTGCGTTGACAGCTTGGCGGCGTTCAGGTTTGTTCTGTCTCCTGGGACCATACACAGCACTGGCCTCCTTCTTGGAGGGCTTCTTTTCAGCATTTGAGGAGGCAACCTTCTGTATCTTCCCTGATTTTATACCAGCCTCGATCCTCTCACCAGTCAGGATCAGATCAGTAAACCCAGCAGAGGAATTACCAATGAGATGATTGAAGAATGGACCAGATAGGGTCCCCAAGAACATGTCTACTAGTTCACAATCCGTCAACGGTGGCTGCACCCTGCCAGCCAGGTCTTTCCATTTATGTGTGTACTCCTTAAAACCTTCACCCGTTCCCAGTGACATACCCTGGAGTTGGGTACGCGTGGGAGCGAGGTCGGAATTATATTGATACTGATTGTAGAAAGCAGTGGCCAAATCCTCCCAGTTACGAATGTTGGTTCCATCCAGCTGATAGAACCATTCGAGATGAGTCCCTGAAAGACTCTCCTGGAAGAAGTGGATCCATAAGTTCTTGTCTGCTGTGTAAGGCTGGATCTTCCTTACATAAGAACGGAGGTGCATCTTAGGGCAGGAAGCCCCGTCATACTTCACAAAGGTCGGCGCCTTGAACTTGTGCGGTATCACCACCCCAGAGGATAAACCCAAGTCTCCGAAATCCAACCCAGGCACACGTTGAATCTCCATAGCATTTAACCTGTCCTCCAGTTGTTTGTACCGGTCCTCAGTAGGAGGGTACTGTTCGTCATTGAAGTCTGTCTCAGTGTCAGAGACCACAGGACTAGGGACCTCTCTCCCTTCGTGACTACCTTCCCCCACAGATGGAGTAGTCCTCTCAGCTTCATTCTGCAATGTGTTCCCGAGTCTGCGCCCAATGTTGAATAGCACAGTCCTCTTCTTCTTCTTATTCTTCTTCAGGAGCAAAGCCTTCAGCTCTTGTTGTCCCTGGGCCAAGTTCATGACCATCTCCTGAAATTGGGCATTCTGGGCCTGGAGGGCCTTGATAGCTTGATCGGTAGTGAGTTCAGGATTCATGATGCTTGAGTGTTGAAATAAACAGCGAAGAAGATTAAGCAACCTGTAGGAAAAGGGGTACCTGTAATGCATATGATGAATGAAATGCGTATGAATTATGTTTTCAAAGACAATCGGGAGTCAACTTTGTAAACAAAAGGAACACACCTTATTATATTTAAACTTTAAATTGTTCAACAATTTTCCTTTAGGCGTTACAAGAATGAAAATACTGAAAAGGAAATAAAGTTGTAAAAGAAACATCCAAAGCCCATCAGTGCTCCCATGGCCTCCTCTTCTCAGTACGAATATAGTCATTCAGGGTTCGCTCGTTCTCCAGTTGCTTGGTCAGCTTCTGGATCTTCTGTTCCTGTTCGTTGAACTTTTCCCGATAAGAATCCCGTTCTTCTCGCAGTTGCGCCCAAGACCTCTTTAGTGTATCAACATCAGTGGGTATCTGAGGAGGGAGAACAGTTGGAGGAACCCCAACTCCATCAGGACCTTCAAGAATGATAGGCCTAACAGCTTCATATGGCATACCTAACTTCTGAGCACGGATGCGGACCCATCTGTAGTAGGGTTCCATTGGTAAAGAAGTCTTCGGTCCCAGTTCTTGTGGGTCAGCTTTGTGAATTCTGTCCCAAGCTTTGATGAATCTACGGCACAGTTCGTCACTATCTTTCTGAAACTCAAAACTGATGTGAGGCACCAGCATCTCATGAGGCCCTGCTCTTCTGGCTCTTCCAAACTGACGGAGAGCTAAGCATGGATTATAAGAGATTCCGCCCTGAGTGCCAATCAATGGAACATTAGGATATTCTCCACAGCGATCAATAACAGCCACCTCATCCAAACCTCTGAGAGTCCAAATGATGTCCTTATCAGTGAGAGCCATTAACCTATGAGCCCAGCCTCTTCCTTCTTGGTTCTTTAGCACGAACTTAGGGAGGTGCGAAATAAACCACCTCACCAACAAAGGAGTACAACACCACAGAGTTCCTCGTCTTCGGGCAGTACGAGCATAGAGTTGTTGCAGGACATCACCCAGGAGAGTGGGTACAGGGTTCCGAGACATGAAGATCCTTATGGCATTGACGTTAATGAAGCTATCAGGATTAGGAAACAAGACTAGACCATAGATTAAGAGAGCCAGAATGTCTTCATACGCCCTAAAGTCCAGGTCATTCCAGAAACTGTTAGCTTTTCCAATCAGAAACTTGGCCAAGAAACCCTTAACTTTGCTTCTAGTCACCCAGTTGTCCATTACCTCCTTGTGGGTCAAGGGAAGAGCTGCAGCAATCTCCTCAAGTCTAAGAGTCTTTTCCCAACCAGTGTAGGGAGTCTGATCCAAGATAGGGATGCCAAGCAAATCAGAGAACTCTTCCAGGGTAGGGACCAGCTGGAAGTCTTGAAAGGTGAAGCACTGGTACAGAGGGTCATAAAACTGGGTTAAGACACTCATCAGTTGTTGGTCCCACTTTGTCGTGACTAAACTGAGAAGAGAACCACGCCTCTGGATGAAGGAAGTAGTATTTGGAATTCTGCTAACCAACTCTTCAAGCAACTCAGGTGGATGAACAAAGTTGAACCGGATAGTATTCCTTCGCATAGGCATCATGATATCCTATAAAACAGAGCAAAGGTGAAACCCTCTTGTCTTTGAAATGGTCAGTCCTTATGCAGGATGCATGCAATGTTATGATGGCATGATGTTATGATAAAGCACACCACAAATATTCACAAAGGCAAACATGATAAGGCACACAAGTCACACAAGACAAGCCCTTAGAGTTTAGGCCAGCATGGGGTCTAGGTATTACCCTCTTTCAGTTTGTTGGTTAAGACCTGTCCTATCAGAAGTAACCGGGTTCTAGAGGATCCCAATATCACTGACTACCCTCAATCGGTCATAACTCCAGCATCACAATCTTTTCTTACGGCCAGAACCATCACGAGAGTTTAGCCTCAATGGGTGTAGCATACTGCTACTGTTCTATTGGCCAAGTTGGGTCATTTAAGGTTCTAAGGTTGGTTGGTGCTTAATGACTCCTCAGAAGACCCATATTCTCCTCGTTGCGACACAAGGGATATCGGTACAGACCAAGGTGCCACACCAACGTAGCCACTGCTTCACCCATGTCGGTCTACGCCGGACAGGTCCCTCACAGCTTATGCTACCTAACAGGGTATCCCCAGATCCGGGTTAGGATCTATGTAACTCCGATGCAGCCCACAATATTAAATCAAACAAACACAGCAATTGAAAACACAAGTGATCTTAGTCCTAAGGTACACCTCACTTTTATAATTGTCCCCAGCAGAGTCGCCAGTTCTGTGATCGGTGGAAATAGAACTGACTGTTTAACGCTGGTTCGCGAAATGTCGCGGAAGCAAGAGTCGCCACCGTCTTTTATTTTCTCCAACATGGACAGGACAAAAGCACAACAAAATTCCTTATGAGATATGTTTCTCGGTTCGGGAGGTAGATTTATAGAAAGGGAAGGTGTTAGCACCCTTTCTATCCATGGTTATCCATGGGCTCTTAGATACTTGCTCTTATGTTTTCAAAATGTTTGCTTTAAAATGTGAGTGGGTTTGAAAAAAAAAGTTTCTTTGAAAGATTTCTGAATAACTCTTGTATCTGTCCTCAAGAGTGTCTGAAAAATTTGTTTTGAAAGCTTTTGAAAGTGTAAGGTGTGAAAAGTATGTTGTTTGTTTTTGAAAAGAGCAAGTATCCATGAGTCATCTACCTACCCTAAGGAATTAAGCTGTGTAAATGTCCTCAAGGTAGTGCCATCCCACCATTGAGAGGTAGGTAGCACCACCGTTGGAGGTGTTCGGGTCAATTTGTTTGTAGGGACAGTGTGGTCACCAGAGAAACAGTAGGACACCTTAGAAGCTACCCTTATGCCATTGACTCTTTTTAATTCCGAGGCAACCGTTTCGAGGCAACTGGATCATGTCATGGACATAAGGACTTACTAAAACGTCCTATACTCGACGACCACGTTTCGAGGGCAAGGCAACAGTGAGGCGTACCCTAAGAGTGGTGTGTGAATTTGTGTGTTATTTTCAGTTATGTTTTATCTTATACATGTACTATGGTGATCTACGCTCGTTTTTAATTAGCATGCATTCTTTCATACAAGTTAACAGTTAAAGGGGGTGCGGAAAGTAAATTGCGGAAACGTAAATCCTACGCTATTACAAGGCGCGGGTCTATACATCGCCAAAAATTACAAAGACCCGTTTTTTTTAGTAAATGAATACGGAAAGTAAATAAAAACAGTAAAAGTCCTAATTACTATTACATATCCGGAGCAATTACATAATAATCGAACAAATTAAATGCGCGCGAATAAATTAATCGAGAATGTCCAAGGGTGTTGACCCTTTTAAGAAAAAGGAAATTAATTTTTTGGTCTTTTTATAATTAAAATGAAATGGAAACTAATTAGTAATTAATTAATTTAATTTAATTAAAAGAAAATATTTTTTTTGTTTTTATGTTTTTTATGAAATAAAATAGAAAAAGAAATAAAATTCTAGGTTAACCTAAATCTAAATCTATTTTAATTATTAAAAAGAATGCTAAAATGGCCTAATTAAAAACTAGTTCAATTATGGTTTATTTACAAAATAATAAATAATAATAATAAAAGTGTTAATTATATTTTTTGGTTTTTTATGAAAATGGTTAATTAAATTAATTGCTAACAATAAATAAAATATAAAAAAAAGAGTTAGAAATTAAATTGAAAAATGAAATGAAAAGAGAATAATGAACCAAATGGAGGGGGTGCTGGGCCAGGAATGGGGTGAAATGCTGGAATTCAGGCCCATTGAGGCAAAGGCCTCGCTGACTTTTCAGCGTGTGTGTATGTGGTTGACTGAGTGTGTATCATGGACTGCATGTTCTGGCCTTCAGATTGATCCTCATGGCCATGTGGCAAGCTAGCGTTTGAGGTTACATGATGAGCCCTGGGACGTGCACTGCATGGAAACATGTTAAGAGGAAAAATATGAAATATGTGGGGGGACCTGGGAATCGAACCCAGGTCCCAGCGTTTACCAAACCTTGTTCTCACCATCTGAGCCAACGTGCGCGTTTGTATAGGTAATGGCAAGCAAATAATATAAAACAAAACCAACACTAATGATATAAAACAAAAAAAAGCGCTGAAACTTTGAATGCCCCAATCATCATGAGCCACGTCCACCTTCTTCCTCATCTTTCCTGCAATTATGAAACAAATAGCGGGGGTTTTAAACCCCCACTAAACTCAAACAGAAATAATAGCGATTAGCACCTGGGTTAACATAAAAAGGGTGCGAGTAGTGAGTTAGTCTCGTTTGGATGTCACGATTTCAATGGTGTACGTTTGATAGTCTGATTTTACCATATGTGTAAACGCCTAATTTTGAGCTTCTGAAAACCTAATGTCCATCAATGGCAGTTTTTGATATGGGATGCTATTGTTCAATTGAATGGTGCCAAAAGCTTCAGGATGTCCCTCTGAGTATAAATCAATTCAAAAAAAATGTAAAAAACGCATGAATGATTATATAGAATTCAAGAAAAAAATGCAAACTGTTTGGCCTGATTTCTAAGATAATGGGCACGTTTGGATTGGTTTTTGATTGCAAAAGCTTCCTTGGGATACCAAGAATGTGTTTGGATTGGAATAGAGGCTTGAGAGGCGCTGCAACTAGGTTTTCAGTTTCTCTTTTTTTCTTTGAAATTTTGAAAAGTGTATGGCTGTTTTGGAGCTTTTTAGGTCGTGAATCCGTTTGTAATGGCTTGCATACATGTTATGTAAAGGATTTCAATTACAATTAAGGGCCTTGAAGCCTTGCATTCATGCTTAAGATTTTGCTATGAACTCCATTAAAACACTTTCCATTTTTGTGCCAAAATTTGAATTCTTGCTTGATTTAGCCCTTTGCACGAATTTGGAATGGTCATGATGGTGTATCAAAGCATTTCAATACAAAATATACCCTTTAATTAATTTTCTTGATTTTTATTTGATTTTAAAAGATTTAAAATGAATTAAATCAAATAAAATTAAATAAAAATGGAAAAATTAATTTTAAATCTTGAAATAATTTGTGGGACACGTGGGAAGCATGGCCAAGCTGAAACAAGTGGAAAAAGTGGGCCCCTTTTGTCAAAAATGAAGTTTCAAGGATAATTGATTTTGGCCATTTCACAAAAATTTCCCAACTTCTCCAATGCATATCTTGCTCAATTTTGAAGCTATGAACATGTTCTTGGACATTTTGGAAAGGTCTTGAAGTCCTCTAACCAATGTATTTGGTCCCATGTCATTTTGATTTACCAATCTCAAGTTATGGTCTTTGACTTAAAGTCCCTTTTTGTTGACTTTTGAAAATGACCTATAATGTTGAAATTGATAACTTTTTGTGAGAGCATTTCTTGGGCTTGGAATGTGAATATGAGTTGTAGGAAATGTCTTCCCCTTCAAGATGAGCATTGGATGGGATTTTTCTGATGAACCATGAAAAAGTTATGCCTTGGTCAAGTTACAATTGACTTTTCAATTGTCCAAAAATAGAAACTTTTGACACCTTGATGATTTTTGAGCCATTCTTGTGAAATCATGGTCAAGACTTGACCAAATGATGATTGTGGCTTCAAAATAAGATGTTGACCAAAAATTTTGACTTTTGACTGCCAAATGACCATTTTGCCCCTGCAGTTGACTGTGGAGCAATTAGGGTTTTTGACTGTGCAACTTGACTTTGTGAGCCTTGAAACTTGACATGTAGGTGCTTGACAATGTCCATGAGCATATGGGACTTGATTGGGCCCTTGAAAACCTCAACTTCCTTGCAGGAACCAAAACCCTAATTTGACTGGCTTAGGAGGATGGTTTGACTGTGTAGCCCTTGAGTAGACTTTGAACCATTTGAGGTGATGCTTGGGAAAACTTTGAAGATTATGGGAGGGCAAATTTTGGGGTACAAAACCTAGGTTTAATTAATTAATTATCATAAAAACATCAAAAAACACTTATTTTTCCTTCGATTCTATTTTCATTTTATATTTTTAAATCGAATGTATAGTTTTCACAATTGTAATCTTTATTTGTCGCTTTCTTTTTTCATTATTATATAACTTCTCCTGGATGTAATAACTTAGGATTTCTTTTCCACATTGTCTATTATGTATCTGCCCCAAAGCGTTGTAATAGTTTAGGATTTACGTTTCTGCTTTTATCTCCTGCTGTTATTTTATGTTTGCTGCTTAGTAATTAGGGTTGTATGGAAATATAAAAATGAACGATAGAAAAAACCTAAATTCAAGACTAAAATAACTAAATAAAATACACTCGTACACTCGCACTGCTAGGGTAACCTCCCTTGTTGCCTTCAGAACAAAACGGTCACGTACCTCAAAAGTGGGGACGATTTAGCAAAGTCCCTCGAATAAAAGATCGTAGTCCCTTGATGACCCTTTCGATGTTGCCTTTCGATAAATGATCTAGTCTCTTACAAAATTTCTAAAGCTTCCTTACAAGTTGCCTTCAATGACCGTGCGACGACCCTTCACTTGTCCCTTCACATCCAACGATAAGGCATCCTACTAACTAATGATATGGATAACACTATCTAGAGGAGAAGGAAAAGTACAAGAACGACCTTGAGTGGTTAGAACTTTTAATTGCTTGCTCACAAAAACAAAACATTTTACACAAACACTTTCAAAGATATTTTCAAAACACTTTGTACGCATTCTTGAGGACTGATACAAGAATCATTACAAAGTTCAAACTTCAAAATATATTCAAACACACAAAAAGCAAATTTTCAAAGTGAGCTAAGCGATTAAGAGCCCGTAGATAACTACAAATGAAAAGGGTGCTAATACCTTCCCTTTTCATAACCTACCCCCCGAACTCAAAATCTTTAAGGTCTTTCTTGTTCTTTTCACCCTTTCCTTATTGGATAAAAGAAAAGTCGGTGGCAACTCTAGCTATCCAAACCATTTGCGATAAAACGCAAAACAATTCAGTTCTCCCACTGTATTACAGAACTGACGACTCTGCTGGGGAATAAGACTTAAAAAGAGGGGTTACCTTTGAGTCTAGATAACTTTATTTACTTTTACTTGTCTGATTTATTTGCTTTAAATTTGAGGGTTGCTTGGGTTTATATTTCTTGCAAAGATCTTACACCCGGATCTAGGGTACCTTAGGTAAGTAGCAATAAATCATGGAAAATGTACGGTGTAGACCGATATGGTTGAAGTGATGGCTATGTTAGTGTGACATTTTGGTTTGTATCGATGTTCCTTGAGTCATTCGAGGATAACATTGGGCTTCTGCATGGTGTCATAAGCACTAACTGACTTTTAGAACCTTAATTGACCTATCTTGGCCATTAGAAGGTAGTGAGATAGTTGACTTTGGTGCAGTCCATAGTTGGTTGATACTCGATGCTACACTCATTGAAATTTGACTCGCGAGATGTTTTGGTGGAAGATCAGTTGTTGTACTAAAATAAAACCTTCGAGAAAGATCTGTGATATGAGATCCCTAGAACTCGGTTACTATTTTTAGGACAAGTTGAGCCAACTTAACTTGTATATAAAGGGTACTTACCTATGAACCTCATGCAAGCCTTTAAACCTAAAGATCTTGTATGCTATGTTTGTGTTTTATATTTGTTCAAACATGACATCATGACATCATAACATTGCATTTTCACTAACCATTTCAAGGATCTCAGGAACCTGTGATGCAGGTTTATCATGAACCAGATTGTTAACAAGGGGAAAGGGAATTTATTTTCCTATAATTGAATGTCGTCAAAGATCGAAATACGTTCCCTTGAGTAAAAGGCTAGGATCCACTCGACATGGTGAGCTTGATTCTCATAGAAGGATGTTCAAAGACGCAAAGTTCTTCAGTCAAAGTTGTAGCCAGACTCAACTTCTAACATTTCAGTTTTGTCTATCCAACGAGATCCTTGAAAACATTGCATATGCATACCATACACATAATATCATAGTAGGTATTTCCCAAGACAAGTTTTTCTCATCTTCTTGCTGTTTATTTTAGTAAAAGATGGCTCTCGAACAAACCGTTAAAGAACTACAAGCTCAAAATTCTCAATTTGAACAAATGTTCCTGGACTTAGCCAAGGGGCAAGAAGAGCTAAAGAAACTCATCACCAAAGAGAGGAAGAAAAAGTTTAAGAAACCAGACGTCATCCTTAATATGGGTAGAAGATTCAAAGGTCCGGTCAGGAGGGATCTATGTTTTGAGGTCCCATCAAATGAAGATGATAACCAAGAGGAAGATGATAAGAGTGTGAAAGCTGAGGAGAATAACAATCAGGGTTCTGATGAAGCAGACTATTCAGATGAATAGTATCCTTCGACTAATGACAAATACAAACAATTGGAAGACCGTCTCAATGCTATGGAGATCCAGAGTGTGCCAGGGTTGGATTTTGAAGAGTTGGGCTTAGTTTTAGGAGTGGTTGTTCCTCACAAATTTAAGGTCCCTAATTTTGTGAATTATGATGGTGTTTTCTGTCCAAAGCTTCATTTAAGGTCGTATGTTCAAAAGATTCAACCTCATACTACTGACAGGAAGTTATAGGTGCACTTCTTTCAAGAAGCCTGTCGAGAAGACAATTGGAGTGGTTCTATAAGTTGTAAGGGACCAACATCCGTACTTGGGAAGACTTAGTTGCTGCTTTTTATAAATAATATCAGTACAATGCTGATCTTCCACCACCTCGCGTGCAATTAAAAAGTATGACTATGGGCTCGAACGAAGGCTTCAAAGAGTATGCCCAGAAATGGAGGGATCTAGATGGGAGAGTTTAACCTCATTTATCTGATAGAGAGCTGGTTGCTATGTTTATGGGAACTTTGACATGTCCTTTCTTCAATCGTCTGATCAGAAGCTCTTTAGCCGGATTCACCGAGCTAACATTAACAGGGGAACAGGTTGAAGGTTGAATCAGGAGTGGAAAAATTTAGGTGGCTGCATCTTCAAATTCTATCAAGAAGACGTTCAATGGTAAAAAAGAAACTTATCATGTGTATGGCCAGAAGGGTCGTGCTAAAAATGACCACAACCAGTATGTGGGAGTTGTGCAAATTTCTAATCCTGCGCCAGTGCAACAACATCAACAAGGTAATCAATGTAGGACAGATGCACCCATGAGACCATTTACTAAGATTGACATGCCATTGTCTTAGGAATTACAACATCTATTGAAGGCAGAGTTGATAACATTAAGAGATCCGCCTCAGAATCCCAACACTTCCTCCTCCAAGTACAATCCTAATGTCAAATGCGCCTATCATTCCAATAGTCCCGAACACGACACAAATAGTTACTGGGCTTTGAAAAATAAAATTCAATATATGATTGACAATAAAGAGATTGAATTTGACCCTCCCGAGACCCCCAATGTGATTACAGCTCCTATGCCTAAGCATGAAAAAGGCGTTAGTGCTATTGATGATGTTCTATGTTTCAACTATGAGTGACTTGACTAATCCCCTCCTGATTATTAAGAAGAATCTGTTGCAATCCAGTTTATTTCTGGGTTGCATTTAAAGATGCTATTACTTTGCAGCCCAACCCAATGGCTGCAAACTACTGAAAGATGGTATTCAGCGTCTGATGGATAACCATATAATTCTAGTTGAGAAGAATCCTTCTATTGAGAATTCGTTTCAAGACTTGGAGCTTGAAGAGGTATCTGTAATTTCCAATGCTCCTATAAGGATCACTTCTAAAGGCCCTATGAAAATTAAGGCTGAACCTAGAGTTGCTCCTCTGATAATCACCACACATGGACCAATCCCATACTCCTCTAGCAAGGTTTCCCCTTGGAATTATGGGGCCGGTGTTTATTACCATGGCATCAAGCAAGAACCATTGACTGTTAAAGGTGGAAATAATGAAGTTATCGATCCCAACATTGACAATATTTCCGGGACCAGTAAGGTTACTAGAAGTGGAAGAGTTTTCTCTCCAAAAATCTCTCCGAAGATTGTTGCTACACCAGTTCGTGTTATTGTTACTGAGCCAATTCCCAAGACCTGAGCCAAAGGACAAATGAATGAGCCTGCTCAGATGGAGGTACCAAAAAAGGTTACTACTGAAGATACCTCCAAGCAAGAAATGGAGGAGATATTGAAAATCATTCAAAAAAGTGACTACAAGATTTTTGAACAGCTGGGGAAGACTCCCTCCAAGACATCCATGTTATTCGTATTGTTGTGCTCAGAAGCCCATGCTCAGGCTTTAGTGAAGTTCTTAAAATCTTCTAAAGATATCCATGTTATCCCTATTTTCATTTGTTATGGGGGATCAGAAGTAACATCAACAGTATCACAAGTAGGTTCTTCTGATTCTTTATCTTCCTGTATCTTCTCCTTAGGTTCTGAGAACATTATCTTCACATCTGCAAGCTTTTCAACCAGCTTTGACTTTTCATAGTCAAGCTTATCATCGAATCTGACATGGATTGATTCCTCCACAATTATCTATTCTATGTTATAGACTCTGAAGCCTTTTGAGAATTCAGAATATCCTAACAACAGATGCTTATGTGC
The DNA here is from genome assembly GCA_948472305.1 of Vicia faba. NCBI lineage: Eukaryota > Viridiplantae > Streptophyta > Magnoliopsida > Fabales > Fabaceae > Vicia > Vicia faba. The sequence continues at coordinate 301,864 of CATIWC010001154.1, forward strand.
CTTAGAATCAAACTTTCCCACACTCTCTTTAGTGTTCAACATAAAACATACACATCTGAAGGGATGGAAATAAAAAATGTTGGGCTTTCTATTCTTCCATAATTCATAAGGATTCGTACTCATGATAGGTCTTATAGAGATTCTATTTTGAATGTAATAGGTTGTGTTTACTACTTCTGCCTAGAAGTGCTTAGCCATTTTAGTTTCTTGGATCATGGTGCAATCCTTTTCTCGCAATGTCCTATTTTTCCTCTCTACAAACCCATTTTATTATGGAGTTCTAGAGAAGTAGAAATCATGGGATATGCCATTAGAATCAAAAAGTTTTTCAAAATCTTTGTTTTCAAATTCTCCACTATGATCGCTTCTAACTCTGATGATTTTTCAATTCTCTTCATTTTTCACTTGGGAGCAGAAAGAAGCAAACACAGAATGTGACTCTTCCTTGTGTTTTAAGAATTTTACCCATGTCTGTCTACTGTAATCATCAACCATGACTAGTCCATATTTTTTGCCATTGACAGAATCAGTTTTCACTGGTCCAAATAAGTCAATGTGAAGAAGTTATAATGGTATAGAGGTAGAAATAACCTTTTTAGCTTTAAAAGATGTTTTTTTAAAACTTTCCTTTCCGACATGCTTCACAAAGAGCATATGAAGAATACTTCAGATTGGGTAAACCTCTGACTAATCCAAGCTTATTTAGTTGAGATATTTTTCTCAAACTAACATGACTCAGACGTCTGTGCCAGAACCGCTGCTCTTCTTGAATAGTCAAAAGACATTTTACATTCTGGTTTTTCAAATCTGATAACCTTACTTTGTAACTGTTGTTCTTCCTCTTGCCATTAAACAGAACTGGGCCATCCTTCTGACTTACAGCTTTACAAGACGTTTGATTAAAAATGACGTCATAACCATTGTCACTAAGTTGGCTAATTGACAAGAGGTTATGCATTAGACCCTCGACTAAAATAACATTGTTAATAGAAGGAAGTTTAACATTACCAATAATTCAAGAACCAATGATCTTTCCCTTCTGTTTTCTTTCAAAACCAACAATTCCTCCAGATTTAAGTTCTAAATCTTGGAACATATGCCTTTCTCCCATCATGTGTCGCGAGAATCCATTATCTAAATACCATGACAGGTGTCCCAGTGGCGCCATCAAGGATATCTGCAACCTAGATTATCTGATTCTTAGGTACCCATTTTCCGGGTCTTTTCTCGTTAGTATTTCCAGAGGTTTTGACACCTTTGGAATCTTGTGCACCATGACAATCAAGTGGAATTTATGCATGATATTTAGGCTTAGAAGTTTCCTTATGTGTTTGTGGTTGTGTTTAAATGGAATCAAAACCTTCTTGTTCATAAAGCAAACATAAAATGTTCAGAAAGAGGTTTTGGTTTGACACTCAGAGTCTCATCAATTATTTTTGATGATCTTGAATATCCCATGCCTCTAGTTCCATTTCTACTAACGCCATAGACCATTGAATCCATCTTGCTTATATCTATGCTTTTAGCTAGAAAGTGTTGAAAAGCTCTATCATATATAATTACTTCATCAATAACAGATGTGCTAGAGATTATATCTTCTTCTAACCTTGAGACTTTACTTTTAAGAGCAAGATTTGGTTTTTCTAAAACAAATAATTTTTCATTTAAATCAAAAAGGCATTGCTCATTATTAGTAAAGCTCTTATAAGTAACTACAAAATTCTTTTTCAGAGTCTTGTGTTTACTTAGAAGAAGTTTATATTTTCTCATAATTTCAGGTAAACAAGTTTCAAGTTCAAAATGAGAAAGAGAAGCCATTACCTCTGCTTTTTTGTTAGAGTCTGATTCTTCATCAACTGTCAGATCACACGCTGAGATAACTTCAGCAGTGCCTGTATTGGCCATGACTGCCACGTTAGCATGTTCTTCATCAGATTATTCCTCTTATGATTCTAAATAATCCCATGTTGCCATGAGACCTTTCTTTGCTTTGAAGACCTTCTTGGGCTTCTTGTCTTTTCTGAGCTTTGGGCATTCATTCTTGTAATGTTTAGGCTCTTTGCACTCATAGCATGTGACTTCTTTCCTAGAAGTTTTATTCTGACCAGATGTAGATTCAAATTTACCATTTGTTTTTCTTGGTCCTCTGAACTTGCTCTGTCTGTGTTTCCATTTTTGGCTTATCCTTCTGGATATCAAATAAAGTTCATCTTTATCTGAATCTTCTTCATATCCATCTGATTCTTCTTCAGCTTGAAAAGCCTTTATCTTTCCAGAATTAGACTTCAGAACCATAAATTTAACTCTTTTCCGAGGTTCATATTTTTCATGCTCTATCTCATGACTTCTTAAAGAACTAATTAGCTCCTCAAGACTTGTCTTATTTAGATCCTTTGATAACATCAAGGCCGTTACCATTGTTCTCAATTTCTTAGGAAGACTTTTGATAAGTTTCTTGACATGATCTATAGTAGAGTATCCTTTGTTCAGAACCTTGAGTCCTGCAACAAGATTATGAAGTCTTGAAAACATAGTTTCCATAAATTCATCATTTTCCATTCTGAAGGCTTCATATTTCTGGATTAGGGCCAGATCCCTTGTCTCCTAAACTTAAGTGTTGGCTTCATGAGTCATCTGAAGAGAATCAAAAACAAAATTTACAGTCTCTCTATCTGTGATCTTCTCATACTCGTTGTAAGAAATAACACTTAGAAGAATTGTTCTCGCTTTGTGGTGGTTTATGTGAACCTTCTTCTGAGCATCTTTCATTGTGCTTCTGGAAATATGTAGACCTTTATCATCTACTGGGTGAGTGTACCCATCAACTACCAAATCCCATAGATCCAAACAAGTCATATCCTAGAAAATAACTTTCAATTATGTCCTTCCAATAGTCAAACTTTTCTCCATCAAACATAAGAGATTTAACACTATAATGGTCTCTATCATTATCCTTATTATCAACAGTTACAGTAGAATTGTTACCATTGTTTGCCATTGTTATCCATACAATCTGGATCTATACTGAACACTATTAGGTTCTTGATAAAAATTTAAACTTTTTATCACTCCTCAGAACCGGAGCTCTGATGGCAACTAAAGGTGTGAAAAGCACAAGAAATGGGGTGGGGTGGGGGGGTTGAGTTGGGTTTTAAATAAAAAACTTTTCCTTTTAAAAACCCATTTAATCAGAAATAAGTTACTTCACTTATTGATAATAGTGATAAGATGCAAGAAGGAAAAATTAAGAATGTGTATACTAGTTTACTTAAAAACTATCAAACTAGTCTAGTCCACCCGCCAAGGTGATTTCGCCTTTCTCAACAAGGTCTTAATCCAATAATCACACAGATTATTACAATGCACATGCCAGCTGCAAGTGACTAACATTACAACCTCTAAGACACACTAGTCTTAGACTTCTCAAGGATTCTGACCAACTGGTCCCTTAAGGAAAATCAAACAACTATTAGAACAAAATTTGTTTACAAAAGATATGCTTCTACAAATTTTCGATAATATAGACTAAGGAAATAAGAAAGCACATGAATAGTCTTGTAAGAATGTGAATTAGAAGCCTTCTCTCTTAGTCTTCAAGCCCTTTTATAGCCAATAAAATAATATAACCGTTGGAGGGTATTTCTGGAATTTCCACAAAGTTGGCAACTTGAATCACGTGGGGGACAAAATTGTACACAACGTCCGTCATTCATGGTAGTTGAATGGAATAATTTTTTTGTACCATGTACTTTTGTACCACACAATCTTATCCTCTTTTCTTATGACGTCAAAGGCTTCTGATTAAGCATGCGTTAAAAGAATGAGAATAACACTTGGGTCTTTAGAACTTCAAGTATTTAGAGTCTTTAGAACTTCGTCTTAGAAATATTTAGCACTTGGTCTTGATAAACCTTTGTCTTCAAAAACATAAGTCTTCAGCATCTGAACTTCAGTCAGAAATTTTGTCTTCAAATCTTTAGAACTTGGTTTCTTGGACGAGTATCAAAGTCACTACTTCAGGGCCTTCTGAAGCTTTTGCTATTGTTCATCATAAATTGTGTAGCCTAGAAGTGGAACTTGTTCTCTTCTAATGTCTTGGCAACACCATTTATTAGAAGCAAAACTTGTTTGTTAAATCTTAAAAATAACAAACACTAGAGTACCAAATTTTTTCATACAAACATACTCATTTGTTATAATCGAAACTCAGAGATAAAATTGTAGAATAAAATCTTGTTCTAACACCCATGTTGTCATAGTTGATTTATGTTGGTTAGGTTACGTGTGAAAATGGTTGTTGGTTGAATTGAGACATTGAATCATTTTGGAAATGAAGCAATGGTTCTTATGGTGTTTGAAAGACATGTTATGTTCGGGTGCTTTAACAGTGTGATGTTTTGTTGTACATTGGTTGTATGCTATGGTAGGATGATGAGGTGTCCTATGTGTCATCAGTGTTGTGATAAGATATGGTGGAATCATATGGTTGGTGGAGGTATGAGTCATGCTCTTAATTTTATGTTTAGGTGTGTGGCATAAATTGGTCGCATATTTGGGTGTATGTGGTTTTGTAATGTTGTTGGGTTGGATATTGGATTTGGGTGGGTTGACAATGTTGTTGGGTTTGGTAATATTGCGCGTTTGGTTGTTGGGCGTATGATGATGAAACTCGTTGGCATGGGTCGATCAAGTATCTCAGATGGGGTATAAACAAATTTGTTGAAACCGATGTATAATAATTCATATATTTTCGAGTTGGTCTAACATCCTTATGCGTGATTGATTCTTTTATGGCCAGTTAATGTAGGTGCCTCCATTGACGACACACATCCTAGCAAAGTCTATCAAATCTCTATATCTCCATTGGTCATAGAATCTTAATTGAGTCCATTCTCCAAAACACATCGGAAGATCTGGGATTTGTTGTTGTATGCCGAAGTGAAGTTTCACTTGGTCACTCAGGTGCATCTCCAAAGTAGTGAACCTGCTTTTTTTTGCAGTTTAAACTTCAACATCTCCGTGGTTAATCTCATGGTCGAGACTCAGATATGGCCTCCATAGAAACTGTAGAGGAAAAAAATACATTATTATAAGATTAGTTAATTGATAATATTAAACTAAATTAACGAGATGTTTAGTTGTTTAGTTGTAATACATCATCGAGTCCAATATGATCCAAAAGATTTTAATAGACAATTATAGTGTGTTTAAAATTTTTGTTGTAGTTCATCCCTAGAACGGCCCACCTAAATTGAAAATAGAAAAAATAAATTAATTACCGTTTGTTATACCCATAATTTCCCCCCTAAGATCTCTCATCATCTCATATTATCAATACATCAAGATCACACATTAGGGTTGGTTCTCCCTTCTACTTCATCTTATCTTTAATTTTTCTCTTGAGGAATCACCAAGCACCATGAATTGTGCATATTGTACATGTGTTTTTAGGTGGATTAAATTTTAACTAACATCAATATATATATATATATATATATATATATATATATATATATATATATATATATATATATATATATATATATATATATATATATATATATATATATATATATATATATATATATATATATATATATATATATATATATATATATATATATATATATATATATATGTGTGTGTGTGTGTGTGTGTGTGTTTCTTTGAATGATCATATTATAGGTTATGACACAATTGCATCCATCTCACCATCTAACCTAGGGTTTAAGGGTTGGTCCTCAGTCAAATGGTTCTTCAATGGATGGCAAGAGTTCAAGCTTTAAGGCTATGTCTATGATACCAAAGTTTTTGGTTCAAAGAGCTCTCTCACTTTATTTAGGTCAAGTTTTCCTCAAGGTTGGTGGTGGTATTCATCAAGAAGATTCATAGGTTCATGTGTTTATTCATCAAGAAAAAATCATTTCAAGGGCTAATGTGATTCATAATTCTCTATTTTTCAAAGAAAGTTCAAAAGATTCAAGGTTTATTCAACAAGTTTGACCAAATTGAACGAGTGCTTGATTCAATGATCACAAATGCATAACTCTCTCAATTTGTAACATTTTGGGTTAGTTATTTTTGATATAGGATCTTATCATCATCTACAACAACTTATCTTCACATGCCAAGATCTAATGTGCAAGTAAAGTCATCAAAAGTTGAAAGGGGTTACAAGTCATTTTGACACTCTCTGAGCCAGGGTTTGCTGACTTCTTAAGACCATATCTTGCTCAAATTTTGTGATTTTTAAGTTGTTCCAAGGCCATGATTCTCTTAAAAGAGTCATTAATATCTTATCTTCAATAATCAAAGGCTAATTTGGCATGAAGGACCATTTAAGTTTGAAGAATATTAGAAGTCCCTTTGAAAAGCCTTTGAATCTTAGGGTTTGACTTCAAATGATCATAACTTGATCATCTTTTATCTCCTTAAGCTTATTCTTTTTCTACAATAATCTTTGGGATGTCTATTACAACTTTTTTTCAATATGTAAGACTTGAAAATTCTTGGGAAATTGTTAAAAAATTGAAAAGATTATAGGTGTTTTGTGAATTTTCCAAAATTTGTTCATCATCTTCCAAAGACCACAACCCTTTCAATTTTTATGATTTTTGAGTGATCTCAATTCCCCAATTCAATTCAAGAGGTCTAATTCATTTCATCTTCAAAGACCAAGAGCTAGTTTTGAATGTAAGGACATGTAATTTTGAAGAACATTATAGGTTATTTTGAAGCTCAACACTTAGAAATATTTCCGAGTACAAATACCCGTGTGTTTTTCCTGATTTCAAACTTGAATAACATTTTACTCAAGAATCCAAATCCTACATTTCTTGGCACATTGTGAAGTTTGTTGTGAGATCTTTTCATTGCAAAAAGAATGAGATCATAAAGCCTCTTGAGCTGCTTGCCCCATGGTTTTGAAGTGAGCACCATGAAAATTGATTTTGAGTTTTGGTCAGAATCGAAACTCCCATTACAAGTCCTTTAAGCGTGTGTTTTTGTTTCTAATCATAATTAGAAAGTTTTCAGAAGTTATTAGACACATAAAATATATGATTAGAGTGAGTTTTGAACATGTGCAAGTCACACATATCACACCTTGCAGATTATCTTGGTTTGCACGATTTGATCATCATTCCTCTCATTTCTCATCATCATTCATTTCCCTATAAATAGAGGATGTTATTCCATTCATTAAGACAAGCTTAGAGAGCCAAAATTACCCTGTCAAACTCTCCCCATAGCTCACATTTTTGAATTTTCGAAATCACAATTTCCTCCCTTCCAACTCTAATTTCTATGTCTATTTTTCATCCTTAAACTTCACTGAAGCTAACAGAAGAAGAATCAAGCCTTCAAATGCTCTAAATTATGCTATCCAAGTCAAGTTTCAGAGCTCTGAAGTTGAGCTTCAATATGTAGATTCCTCCATCAATTCTCTTCAAACTTGTTACTACAATGCAACTCTCATCACTCTGATACTCATAACATCGTTGGTTTTTAACTGGAAGTGAGTTTTTCTCATCAATTTTCAAATCCCTTTTCAATTGTTTCCTTCTGGTTTTTTCCAAATCGACTAAGTTTTGATTAATATAAATTTTTCACGAGCGTACCATTGGAATCATCTTGAAGACGAAGCGAATGGTACCCGTATGAACTTCTAATTTTACAGATTGAAGGACTTGCAATTCACGCATTGTTAGAGGTTGAAGATGATGATGTGTCATCTCTCAACCAATTACATGATGCCACGCTATTTTTTTCAAAATCTGTTTTAAATTAATGTTCCAGTGCTTTACTCACTAATGTCATTATCATGCACATTGCGCCATATCCCTTGGATTTTATTACTAACGTGTTTTTACATTGATTCATGGTCTACATTTTTTAGATTTATTTTTTATTTTTCTTATTTTTCCATTTAACTGTTTTAAACTTCAAAAATTCATCAAAACTCATTTCAACTTCTAAAATTGTAAAAAAAATTATCAAAAATACTTTTGATTTTTCTCTTTCTGATTTTTATTTTTTCACAATTTTGTTTTGTGATTTGGTATTTTTTATGATTTTTCACTTTATTTGACTTGTTTTAATTGTTTTAAAATACTTTTCTTGATTTTAAATTTTTGAAAAAATTATGGAAGGATCTAATAACCTCTTGACAAACATTGGTGACATCATTTTATTTTTATTTTTGATTTTACTATTTCTTACCAAATTTGGTTTATTTTACTTATTGCTTTATATTTTAAAAATAGTATCTAACTTAAAAAAAAATTTGAATATTTTTGTCAACATTTTTTGACTTGTGTTTGACCTCTTATTTTTTTTAGGATTTTTATTTGGTGTTTTAATACATGTTGTATATTTTACCAATTATTTCCTCTTTAAATCATTTAAATTTTGTTTTATATTAACTATATTTTATTATTTTTGATTGGTCTTGATTTGGAGACACTTGAGTATTATTTTGGGAAAAGTTCCTCAACCTTATTGGATCTTGGGTGTTGATAGGTTGAAATACCAAATCCATCAAAATAGATGAATGACGTTGATGATATTTGAAACTCTAATTTCATCTGATACATTGTTTATACTATCATTCCCCTTTATAACATGGTAGGAGAACTGACTTTTAGGTTTTGTATTTTATCGCAAATGTTGCTGATAGCAAGTGTCGACACCAACTTTTCTTTTATCCAATAAAGGAAAGGGTGAAAATAATAGGAAAGACCTTAGAGAATTTTTCTGAGTTCAGGGGGTAGGTTACGAAAAGGGAAGGTGTTAGCACCCTTTTCATTTGTAGTCATCTACGGGCTCTTAATCTCAAGCTCACTTTTGAAAATTCTTCGTGTATTTGAAAATATTTTGAAAATGCCTAAGTGCGACAATTTTGTAATGATTCTCGTATCATTGAGAATGCATACAAAATGTTAAAGAGGTCGAGAATTTGAGAAAAAAGCCTTGAAACTTTGGTGAAATTTCAAAGAAATTAGAACTGTAAACATAAACACAAAAACTTACTAATTTCTGGTTTTTGCATCCGAGCTCTAATTTTCCTATTTCATTTCCTGACCAAATCACCCATACAGCTTCTGATATACACTTAGAAGCCGTCCCAACTTCTGTTTTCAGACTGTAACATAGTCTTCATCAATCTCCATCTCAAAAAAATCAGAACTTTGCTTCTTGGCTGCTCCAGAACATTTCATCCATCCATAACTCAGGTTAAGGTTTGCTTCAGCTTTCTAAGAACGTGAGGAAGTTGACCAGAGCATCACAGCTATCTGAACCAGGCTTTCACTCACAGAAAAAATCTCTAGAAGCAAGGTAAGTTTCTTTTGGCTTTCATCTCAATACTTAGACATTGTTAGGCTTGCATTTTCAAAAATACAATGTAGATATCATGGCTCTGATTCTGTACATATTTATAAATTTCATGTATATGGCCTAAGTAGAGAGAATTTCAGATCATAACTTCTTGAGGAAATTATGTTTCAGAATTAGAATTATCCAAATTCATGCTTTCTTCTGATTTACAGTTCTGATACTTTATATTTCTGAAACCATGAGGAAACTTTCCATAACTGCTATGTTTTTATTTACCATTTTTGTTGAGAAATGACTAAGTTGCAGATATTTTGGTTGGCATGGAGAAGGAGATAAAGTTCATCATCAGAACTTACTTTGTAATATATGTTTATGTTTTTGCTTCTAATACCGGATGTATAGCCACCCCAGTGGTAGTGAGTGAGCGTATAAGACATTAGTGTTAAGGGTCCTGAGTTCTAGCCCCAGGGACACCTTTTTAGGTTTATTTCGTAACATTTTTTTCATTTATTTGCCAAAAAAATGATTATGGACCAGAACTTCTAGATACTCACATTCAACAACATCGACACCTCACAGATCCATCATCAGAACTTCTAGCTTTCCAGTAAATCTAGAACTTCTAGGTTTCCAGCTGCATTAGAACTTCCAGACTCTCTCAACAACCATAATTTCTGACCTTCCAATAACATTAGAACCTCTAGGTTCCTAGTTATATCAGAACTTCCAGGATTTTCTTTGTTCCCAGCAACCCCAGAATTTTAGTGCACCCAGATCCAGAACTTATGACCTTCCCCATCTCTGCTAACATTTTCTTTCTGGTTTGCAGCACATCAGAGCCAGAACTTCTGCCCCTTATTTCCGTCCTTTTAGCAATGCGCTGACTCTGATTCTTTTTCCTCTTATTATTTTTATCATCACTTGTATTTCCATTAGTCAAAAGCATCAAAAATAATTTATTCATACACTTTGCTTTATTTCTTTTAAAACCAAAAGACTAAAAATATTTTTTAAGCAAATCTATTTCTTCTCTTAACAAAAACAAAACAAGTCTATTTTTGCATTTCTTGTACATTATTTCAATATGGTTGTAATTAGGACTTTAATTTCTTACAATCCCCATTTGTAAATTTGTACACCCCATCCCCCTAATGATTGTAATAGTGTAGAATATTTACTTTCAGCACTTTATCGCTTTCATATAAATACTAGTAAAGTAGGATTTGTATGGGAAGATAAAATCAACGAGTAGACAACCCCTAATTAAAGACGAAATGCATGAAAATCAAGCACACTATTCATACATGAACACCTAGGGTTAATTCCACTTGTTTCCTAAAAATTGTCATGTTATGCATGTAAGACATCTTAGCAAAACAATAAAAAAATACAAGATCATAGTCCCTTGATGATGCTTCAAATGTTTCCTTACAAATGATCTTAGTCCCTCAAAGAGAAATGCTAAGATATCTCACAATATTGCTATCATGACCATGTGATGACCCACGCCCATCCCTTCACATCCAATAATGGGGCTTCTTACCAAATCAATGGTAAGATAGCAACATCTAAAGGAGGAGGAAAAGAAAAAAGACTTTTGAGTAAGTAGATATGTTCTTAGTTGCTTGCTCATTTTCAAATACAAACATCTTTCCAAGCACACACCAAACACTTTCTAAACTTGAAATATTTTCAAAAGTCTAACACTTTGTATACATTCTTATAAAGATAATAATCATTACAAAGTTTTCCTAGACGAAGGCGCTTTTTTAAATACTTTCATAAACCACACCATAAAGCACACTTTCAAACAAAAGAAATGATCTAGCAAGCAACTAAGAGCCCATAGATAACTATGGATGAAAAGGGTGCTAACACTTTCCCTTTTAATAACCTACCCCCCAAACTCAATAAATAATCTCGAAAGGTCTTTCCTGTTCTTTTCAACCTTTCCTTATTGGATAAAAGAAAAGTCGGTGGCGACTCTTGTTATCTGCAATAATTGCGATCAAATACAAAACACCCAAGTCAGTTCTCCCACCGTGTTACAGAACTGACGACTCTGCTGGGGAGAAGAATGTTAAAAGTGGGGTTACCTTAGGGCTAGATCACTTTTACTTGCTTTTCTTTATTTGATTTGTTTGCTTTACATTATGGTTCCTTCTTTGGGTTCACTTTGATCCTCTACCCGGATCTGGGACACCTTTTTAGGTAAGTAGCAATAAGTTGTGGAAACTGTGCAGGGTATACCGACATGGTCTAAGAAATAGCTACGTTAGTGTGACACATTTGTCGGTACCGGTAGCCCTTGAGTAGTCAAGGAGAATACGGGGCCTCTGTATGGTGTTATGAAGCACTAACTGACTTTAGAACACTTACTTGACCAACTTGGCCATTAGGAAGTAGTGAGGTAGCCGACTTTGGTGCAATCCAAAGTTGGTTGATACTCGATACTACGCTCATTAAGATTGGACTTTCGGTATATTTTGATCTCCACTAAAGAGGCTTGCACTGAAATAATTCCTGATGAAGAAAGATTAGTGATATTGAGATCCCCTAGAACCCAGTTACTATTACTAGGATAGGTTGAGCCAACTAAACTTCAAGAGGATACTTACCTATAAACTCCATGCAAACTTAAACCTAAGGACTTGTTTTCTTTGTGTATATATGTGTATAACATCATAACCTCATACCATTGCATTTTTGCAGTAACCATTTCAAGGATTTTTGGGATTTATCTTTGTTCTGTTTTGTAGGACATGGCTTCCACCCGCAAGAATACTATCCAAGTCAACCTCATAAGAATTCCTTCTCAACTCAAAGAGTTAGAATCGAGGGTTCCTGAGAGTTCTTCATTCACCGAAAGACATGGTCGACTCCTAAACTTGGTTACCTCAAACATTGATGAAGACATGATGAAGGTGCTTTTCGAGTTCTTCGACCCTTTGCACCATTGCTTCACCTTTCCCGATTACCAGATTATACCTACTATGGAAGAATTATTTCAGCTCTTGAGGATTCCTATTCTCAATCAACTAACTTTCAATGGTATTGAAAGAGAACCAAGCCCTAAAGAGATTGCTCGAGCGCTACACTTACAACAATCCGACGTCACGACTAATTGGGAAACAAGAAGTGGTGTCAAAGGGTTCCTAGCCAAGTTCTTGTTGGAGAAAGCTCTAGATTGTTGGAACACTCTAGATTTACAAGCCTTTAAAGAAATCTTGGCCCTTCTCATCTATGGGATGGTACATTTTCCAAATGCCGACCAACTTATAGATGTAAATGCTGTCAAAATCTTCATGTCTCGCAATCCAGTGCCTCCTTTGTTATGGGATATCCTACATTCTCTTCACTCTCGCACTATGAGGAAAAGAGGAACCCTTCTGTGTTGTACTTATTTGTTTTCTAGGTGGTTTGTTTCGCATCTCCCCAGATCCGTGTTAAAGAATGAGAAAGGTTTGAGGTGGTACAGTAGGTTGATGTCACTCAAACATTAAGATATTCAGTGGTGTTCTTGATCCTTGGAGAACATTACTATCATCGACCATTGTGGGGAATTCCCTAATGTCCCTTTTCTTGGCATTAGTGGAGTTATCACTTACAACCATTTCTTAGCTTTGCGACAGTTTGGATACGCCTGAAGAGATGGTTTGCATGATATGCTCATCCAAGGAGTGGTGTTCGACTACGAGAGCGACAGTCAAGGTTACCGTCAGAGGTTTGTGTGAGCTTGGAGGATGGTAAACAAAGTGGATAGTAAGACGCTGGGATGCAAGAATTCCATTCTCCTTGAACCTTACCTTAGGTGGGTACGAACTCGTTCTCAGAAGCTCGTGATGCCTTACTCCTCAATCTTGCCAGTTATTGTGGAACCTGTTGCTGAAGGAGATGTCCCGTACACTGTCCTCTATCCCGACATGCCTACTTCTCTTGAAGACTTGCAAAAGGGTTGGGTTCAGCTAAAAGAAGAATGATAACGAGAAATCATATCATATAATTACTACATTTTTATCGATTTTCATAATACATTAACTCGTTTAACTCCCGATTGTTCCGAGTTTTTATGTCTTTTCACAGGTATAACATGTTTCAAATCAAATCAGTGAAAAAGGATCACATGAAGAAAGTTAACCAAAAATCAGAAGAAAAAAGAACTAAATTTGCAAAGTCTGCAGATTTTGTTGCTGTGACGACCGTCACACCCCCATTACGAGCGTAACGCGCTCACAACTTGAAGGACGCTCGTTACACATCATTGACGAACGTAACGTGCTATTTAAGAGCGTTACAACCGTCACCTCCTCATGACGACCGTCACACGCTTAACTCAACATTATGCATAACAGGAGACGTGGGCAACGTAATGGGTGGTTCTCTTCTCCTACAATTCCTCAACTTTCAACAATGTACAGTCCGAGTCTTCCTCCACTCAAGCAGTTCCTAAATTCTCTCAACTGCAAAAATCCTCTTCTATAAATAGGAGGCATTTTAATGGAACAGGATCAGAGATTTTTCTACAGAGCCAAACTTCTGCCTTTCTGCATTATTTTATTTTTATTTGCTTTTGAACCATTTATACCTACTGTAAATTTTAGTTTTCAAAATTAGTTCCAAGAGTGTTAGTTCTTCATCTAAGAATTAACACTGTCATATATTTCAATTAATTGCAAGGAATTTGTACGCACTCAAGATTACCACAGCAACATTATTTACAGGTTTTTATGCAATTGGTTTTTATTATTCTTATGCTATGTTATTTATTTTTATGAATTGTATTTTAAGTTGCATGGTTACTAAATATATTATGTCTGGCTAAATTCGTTTGTACCGGTATGTGACTCATAAGCACCGAAGGAATTCGGTGATAACTTGGCTAAAAACTTTTATAAATAATTTCTGGTTTCCAATTTCCATATTTAATTTAATTACCCTTGTCACGAGAGTGAGAGGATATTTAACACGATTTTGCCACGAGAGTGGGAAATTAATGAAGGCAAGAACCTGCATGCGAGAGCTGGGGTTCGACCCAGATAGTGGTAACGAAACATTAATTTTTAAATACACGAGAGTGTTTTAACAAATTAATTAAACTCAAGTTGTTTTCAAAAAGTGTTATTAAATTTAAAGTGCATCCACTAGGTTTAGTAGCATAACTTATTTCATGAACACGAGAGTGTATGTCTCAGGTTTTTAAACAATTCGTTTTTACCGAAATACTTTATATGCCAAGTGATTCACCGAGTTCCCGAAGTCTGACTATCACATACCATTATAGCTATTACTATTGTTTTTAATTAAACTCTTTTTCCCAATAAAACCAAATATTCATCGCTTAGTTAAACAATTGTAACATTAGATCGTATGTGATTGATCCTCAGTCTCTGTGGGTTCGATAATCATTTAAAACTAGAACGACTAAACTGTATACTTGCAGTTAGTATCCCAATAGACTCATAAAGTCCCGATCAAAGAACGACACACCTTTGAAGCTCGGTCCTACGCGAGTGAGAAAAGAGTTTTGGAGCTTACAAAGAAACTCCATGAAGAGAAAAGCTTTAACGCCTACCTTGCACCGAAGAGGATGCATTCAACCTTTTTTTCATAGAGATTTATTTTGTAAGCCCAAGAGGCACGTTGTAACCATTTTTGAACTAATTAATGCAATCTGACTTTTATTCATTCTTTGTCTAGACAAATTTGAATTTTATAAATCCTTGAAATCATTTGCATACACATTTCTCATGCATCATAACATAACATGTTTTCCACGACAAGTTTCCTTATCTTTCTACTGTTTATTTCAGTAAGATGGATATCGAGAAAACAGTGAAAGATCTGCAAGCACAAAAATCCCAGTGTCAAGAGACTCTGCTGACCCTGGCCAAGGGACAACAAGAGTTGATGACGTTGTTGGCATCCAAAAAGAAACCAAAGAGGAAAGTCCTAGTCAACATGGGTAAAAGATTCAGCGAGCCGATCCTCCAGATACCAATAGCTGAAGATTCGTCTGAGGAAGACGAAAATCAAATTGGAGAAGCAAAAAGTACCCAGGATGAGTCTATCAATGATCAAGTGTCTGATGATGAAGACTATTTTAACGAGCAGTATCCTCCTGCCGATGTTAAGTACAAGCAGCTAGAGGGTAGATTGAAGGCCGTTGAGATTCAAGCCATCCCTGGTTTGGATTTTGATGATTTAGGTTTAATATCTGGGGTTGTCATTCCCCACAAATTCAAGATACCATTTTTCATTAAATATGATAGGGTCTCCTACCCAAAGCTTCACCTGAATTCTTATGTGCACAAAATACAACCGCACACCACCGACAAGAAACTTTGGGTCCACTTCTTTCGAGAAAGCTTGGCTGGGACTCAATTAGAGTGGTTTTTACTAATTGGAGGGTTCCCGTATCCATACATGAGAAGATTTGGCCACTGATTTCTATCACCAATACCAATACAAAGCTGACCTGGTGTAGACTAGAGTTCAACTACAATGACGATGGGTAAAAATGAAGGGTTCAAGGAGTACTCCCAAAAGTTGAGGGATCTTTCCAGTAGGGTCCAACCACCTTTAATTGATAGGGAACATATTGATATGTTCATGGGTACGTTATCTAGTCCATTCTTCAACTTATTGGTTGGGTGTTCTTCGCCCGGTTTCACCGAGCTGATTCTGACCGGTGAAAGAGTTGAAAGTGGTATCAAGAGCGGGAAGATCCCCATATCATCTGCTTCCACCTCCAATCCCGTAAAGAAACCCTTCATTGGGAAGAAAGAAACTAATGTTGTGTATGGGGCAAGGGCCCGTACCAAGAAGGATAACCGTCCATCTGTTAATGCTGTTCGGATTTCCAACCTAACTCCTATTCAAAGACAGTTTTCCAATCATCAACAATTTGAGGCTCCATGAAGATAATACACAAGGATAGGCATGTCGCTATCCCAAGCCTTACAACACCTATTAAAGGCTAATTTGGTGACACTGCATGATCCTCCGGCCAATCCAGATACCTCCTCACCTAAATACAATCTGAATACCAAGTGTACATATCACTCAAATAGTCCCGGGCATGAGACTGATCAATGTTGGACACTGAAGAATAAAACTCAAGACTTAATAGACAACAACACGATTGAATTTGATCCGCCTCCAATTCCAAATGTGATAATAGCACCAATTCCAAACCATGGCAAAGGTGTCAATGCAATTAAAGACACCATTTTTGTTTCCTCCGTCGAAGACTTGACCACTCTGTTAACCATTGTATAAAAAAAGAACTTGCTGAAAGACGAGATTTTTCCTGGCTGTTTGAAGAACTGTGATTGATGCGCCAAATAAATTAATGGATGCAAATGGCTGAATGAAGGCGTTCAACGCCTGATGAATAGTCATGAGATCCTGTTTGAGAAAACTTCATCCATCAAAAGTTTAACCAATAAGATTGAAGACCTCTCTATCATAACAATTTCAAACAAACCTCTTAGGATCTTCTCAAAGGGTCCTATCAAGATTTCAAATGAAGCAATTGTTGCTCCTCTGATAATTACCTCCCCCGGGCCAATTTCGTACTCTTCCAACAAAGTTGTGTCGTGGAACTACGGTGCCAAAGTGTTTTACCATGGAATAAAGCAGGATGCTTGGATTGAAGAAAGCAAGGTTGATGACATTGGTAACATTATTAGCTCTAGTAAAGTGACCAGAACCAGGAGAATCTTTTCTCCCCACATTTCACCCTCAACTGCTACAACGGCACCTGTCCGCATTACCGCTGCTAAACCTAGTCCTGACACAAGCGGAAAGAAGAAAGTAGTTGAGCCTGCTGAGACAGAAATACCTTCAAAAGACATTGCTGCTGAGGAACCTTTTGCCCAAGAAATGGATGAGATCTTGAAAATTATAAAGAGGAGTGATTTTAAGATAGTGGAACACCTGAGGCAAACCCCTTCTAAGATCTCCATGTTATCTCTGCTACTTTGTTCCGATGCTCATGCCCGGGTATTAATCAAATTTTTAAAGAAGGCTCATGTCCCTCATGAGACAACAAATGACCAGTTTGAAAATTGTGTGGCAAGCTTGACGGCCGATAACGGTTTGGGGTTTTCGGATGCTGATCTGACACCACTTGGAAGGAACCATAACAAAGCTCTGCATGTTTCTGTTGAATGTAAGGGTACTATCTTAGCACATGTTCTGGTTGACACTGGCTCTTCTTTAAACGTACTGCACAAGGGTTCTTTGGACCATTTAGAATGTGAAGGGCTGGTGTTAAAGCCAAGCGATATCATTGTGAGGGCTTTTGATGGGTCCAAAAGGACGGTTCATGGAGAGGTGGTCTCCCGATCAAGGTGGGATCACATATTTTCAACTCTAATTTATACATCATGGATATCCTTTCTGCCTACTCCTATTTGTTGGGTCGAACTAGGATCCATGGAGCTAGGGAAGTAACATCTACCCTTCACCAAAAGCTAAAGTACCCAGTCAAGGGGAGGATCGTCACTGTTTACAGTGAGGAGGAATTCATGGTGAGCCATCTCAATTCTTTCAAATATGTGGAGATGGATGGCGAATTTATAGAAACCCCGTGTCAGGATTTTGAAGTTGTTCCACCTATGGTTGCTACTGCCAAAATTTCCTCTGACATGCCCCAAGCTGATAAGGTTATTCCAAGGATGGTTTCATTTAAAGATTCTTGTGCCGCAGTCGAGGATGGAAACTGTGATACCTGGGGGAAACTCCCCGAGATCCTGTCCAAAGCAGACAACAGTGGTTTGGGTTTTACTATCAAGGCTCAGAAAGATGTGAGGCACGGTCGTGCAGGAAAGCCCCCTGTCCGTATTGGAAATCACGAAGTAAATGATGTGGAGGATTATGATGATGAATGTGCATTAGAAGAATGTGTATACCCTACTACAATAGAGCTTAACAATTGACACGCAAAGAAATTCGTTCCCATCTCCTTCATTTAGGAGTAATTTCTTGTTTATTTGCTTTCTATCAATTCAAGAACCTTTTGTTTGTAATATTAAACAATGACTTTTAAGCCATATGCATGGCCCGGGGCACTTTGGTCCATTTGTTAAGGGTTTTATTTATGTTCATTTTATCATATGATCATTCAATATAAACCACTGGACTTTTGCATTCAAATTTTTGCGCTCATTGTCTTTCTTTTTCTTCAACATATTTTTTCAAAATAGCCATGTACCTTACATGCACACACACACTCTTGCAGGTCCTCATCCACTCCAGATCTCATTGCCATTGACTATACTATTTTCTACTATGATTTTGAACGTCCAATTAACCAAGCCGAAGACGAAGGCGAGGAAGATTGTGAAATACCAGGAGAACTAGCCAGACTTCTAATGCAAGAGGAAAAAGCTATTCAACCGCACAAAGAGGCAGTTGAGGTCACCAATCTGGGTACCGAGACAGACAAGAAAGAGGTCAAGATCGGAGCCAACCTAGAAAGAAATGTCAAAAGCAGATTGGTTCAGATTTTGCATGATTATGTGGAAGTGTTCGCTTGGTCATACGAAGATAAGTCAGGGTTAGATACCGACATTATAGTTCATCGACTGCCAACAAAGGAAGATTGTCCTCCTGTCAAACAAAAAGTTTGACGCATGCGGCCTAACATGTCTGAAAAGATAAAAGCTGAAGTGATGAAACAATTTGTTGCAGGATTCCTAGCTGTGACATCTTATGCCCGATGGGTCGCGAACGCGGTTCCAATGCCAAAGAAAGACGAAAAAGTTTGTATGTGCATAGATTACAGGGATCTGAATAGGGCAAGCCCCAAGGATGACTTCCCTCTACCTCATATTGACGTCTTGGTCGATAACACCGCTCAACATAAAGTCTTATCTTTCATGGATGGTTTCTCCGACTATAATCAAATTAAGATGGCTCCCAAAGACATGGAGAAGACCACCTTTGTTACAAAATGGGGCACCTTTTGTTACAAGGTCATGCCATTCGGATTAAAGAATGCAGGGGAAGAATATCAAAGGGCTATGGTAGCTTTATTTCATGACATGATACATCATGAAGTAGAGGTATACGTGGATGATATGATTGCAAGGTCACAAACTAAAGAGGAGCATCTCAATCACCTATCCAATCTATTCGAGAGTCTGAAAAAGTACAAGCTGAGGTTGAACCCTCTTAAGAGCACATTCAGAGTGAGGACTGGAAAACTTCTAGGTTTTGTTGTCAGTGGTAAAGGAATCGAGGTCGATCCTGCAAAGGTAAAAGCCATTCAAGAAATTCCAATCCCCCATTCTGAAAAGGAGGTTAGAGGATTCTTGGGCCGTCTTAACTACATCGCCCGCTTCATATCTCACTTAACTGCTACTTGTAAGCCAATCTTCAAACTCTTGAAGAAAGATCAAGTAGTCAGATGGATGAACGCCAAGCTGCTTTCAACAAAATCAAGGAATATTTGCAAGAACCTCCTATCCTCATGCCTCCAGTTGAAGGAAGACCCTTAATAATGTACTTGACGGTGCTAGAGAGTTCTATTGGATGTGTGTTGGGCCAACATGATGAGTCTGGCCGAAAAGAGCATGCTATATACTACCTGAGCAAAGAGTTTACCGACTATGAAACCAGATATTCACTGCTCGAGAAACCTTTTTGCGCTTTGGCACGGGCTTCTCACCGGCTAAGACAATATATGTTACTCATACCACTCTATTGATTTCTAAGATGGACCCTATCAAGTATATCTTCGAGAAACCCACTCTTTTGGGACAGATAGCTAGATAGAAAATGATCTTGACTGCGTACGATATTCAATACACAATGCAAAAGGCCATCAAAGGAAGTGTATTGGCAGATCATCTGGCCCATCAAGCTGTTGATGATTATCAGTCTATGAACTTTGACTTCCCGGATGAGAATATCATGCTAGTGACCGACTGCGCGAAACCTGGATCGTATGACGGACCTGAACAAGGATCCCGATGGACTATGGTGTTTGATGGGGCTTCCAACGCATTGGGTAACAGAATTTGTGTTTTAATCATATCCCCTGAAGGTTGTCGCACCCCGTTCACTTCTAGACTGTGCTTCGATTATACAAATAACATGGCTGAATATGAGACATGCATTTTGGGTCTGAAGGCTTCCATTGATTTAAGGATGAAACATCTGAATATGTTCGGAGATTCCTCTCTGGTGATTAGTCAAGTAAAGGGATATTGGGACACTAAGCATCCTAATCTCATCCTTTACAAAGAGCTTGTGCTATCTCTAATTCCTTACTTCGAAGAGACCACCTTTGAACACTTCCCTAGAGAAGAAAATCAGTTAGCCGATGATTTGGCCATAATGTCTTCTATGTTCAAAGTCAAATGGGACAACGAAGCTCCTTTGATTACAATTGAGAGATTTGATGAACCTGCACAGTGCTATGAGCTTGACACTGACGCCGAGAAGCCATGGTACCATGAGGTAAAGAGATACCTTGAAGCACAAGAGTATCCCGAAGGAGCTTCCATCAATGATAGAAAGTTCTTACAAAGATTCTCAGCCAAATTCTTCCTAAGCAATGGAATCCTGTACAAACGCCACCATGATTCTACTTTACTCCGATGTGTGGACAAGAAGGAGGTAGAAGAAATTAAGGAAGGTATGCAAGATGGTCTATTTGGGACTCACTCTAGCGGACATACTATGTCCAAGAAAATCCTGAGAGCTAGTTACTATTGGTCAACAATGAAAACTGATTGCCATCACCACTCAAGGACTTGCCACAAGTGCCAAATCTATACTGAGAAGGTCCATGTGCCTCCTATTCCTTTAAATGTCATGATCGCTCCGTGGTCGTTTGCAATGTGGGGCATTGACATGATTGGAGAGATTAAACCTACTGCTTCCAATGGACACCGCTTCATTCTAGTCGCTATCGATTATTTTACCAAATGGGTCAAATCTGCCTCATTTGCTTTAGTCACAAAGAGCGTGGTCGCCAGATTCATCAAACATAACCTCATCTTCCTCTATGGTATCCCCGAAAGGATTATCACCGATAATGGGACCAATCTCAATAAAGCTATGATTATGGAACTTTGCACTCAGTTCAAAACCAAGCATCACAATTCTTCTCCTTATAAACCTAGGATGAATGGCACAATGGAAGCAGCCAACAAAAACATTAAGAAGATTATGCAGAAGATGGTAGTGACCTACAAAGACTGGCATGAGATGTTAGCGTTTGCTCTGCATGGCTACCGTACTTGAGCTCGGACATCAATTGGGGCCACTCCCTTTTCTTTGGTCTATGGAATGGAAGTTGTCCTGCCAGTAGAAGTCCAAATTCCCTCACTAAGGATTATGAACGAAGTAGGCTTAGGAAAATACGAATGGATCCAGACAAGATTGGATCAGTTGAACTTAATCGATGAAAAGTGAATGGTTGTTGTCTATCATGGTCGGATGTACCAAAAACATATGATCAAGGCTTTCAACAAAAAGATCAGGCCTCGAGTATATCAAGCTGGTGACTTGGTAATAAAGCGCATCATTCTTCCACAAGGCGGCCCCAAGGGCAAGTGGACTCCCACTTGTGAAGGGCTGTTTGTTGTAAAAAAAAATTTCTCTGGCGGTGCCATGATGTTGACTACTATGGACGGTGAAGATTTCCCACATCCCGTGAACGCGAACATAGTTAAAAAATACTACGCATAAGAGACCCGCTAGGTTGACACACCTAGGCAAGATAAGGGCATCCCGATAAACCAAAGGTTTGGGAAAAAATTAGGGATATATGCAAAAGATTGTACACCCGGTAAGTTGAAAACCCGAAAGGGAGACTTGGGAAAAAATGGGTATCCTGGTGGGCTGAAAGCCCGAAAGGGCGGTCCAGGAAAAAGTTAAATATTTAAAGCGTATGACTATGTCCCGTGGAATCACCACAGTCGACTTTATTACCAAAGTCTAAGTTCAAACGGTCCAAGGTCAACCCAATCAACTTCTGTCAACGACAAGGGACGTTCGAAGACATTGGGGAAATAATAGAGTTGGAACACAGTGAGATCATTTCCACATGGATGTTGTCTTTGTTTTAAAATCTGTTTTCCTTTCGACGATTTCCTCTTACTAGGATCCCCGTCTCTTTGTGCAAAAACTCCTATTCATGGGTAAAACATCAATACAAATATACTTTGAAGTGTAAACTTTATGTTTTTGTTTTAAATGCAAAGATGTCCAATGACTAAAATTGAATGAACATATGCATATGAACATAATTAAAATGTTTAGCAAATTCGTGTTGCCAAGCAGCAGCGTGCATCTCTTTAATGCATTTGGGATATCCCCACAGTGTTATTTCATTAACATTAACCCCACAAAGTCCTTTTCATAGGGTAGTCTCCAGCCATAGTCTCAATCTCTTGACATCCCTCTCCTCAGCTGATTTGGTCTTAAAAGAATAGGCCTTGTGGATTTCTTCCTAAAGAATTCACCTTGTCAGCAGTTCGTCAAATATCCTCTTCAACAGGGTTTATTTCCCCAACAAACTACAAACTCCCCAGCTTGAGTTTGCCTCTCAGACCATTACAAATCAGAGGACCGCAACTCCTAATCCTCGGTGACGTCACCAAAAAATTCATTACTATCTCCGAAAGTTACTGTGAAGCCTGGAACCCAACCAGATAACAGTCAACTTCATTCTCTCAAACAAGATACTATGAAGCATGGACCTGACCAGATAATAGTGTAACTTCTCAAGATACTATAAAGCCTGGGCCCGACCAGATAATAATACAACTTTCAAATACTATGAAGCCTGGACCCGACCAGGTAATAGTACGACTTTCAGTTACTATGAAGCCTGTACCCGACCAGATAATAGTACAACTTTCAAATACTATGAAGCTTGGACCCGACCAGATAATAGTTAACTTCTCAAGACACTATGAAGCCTAGACCCGACCAGAAAATAGTTTAAATCTTCGAGATATTGAAAAAACCTGGACTCAACCAGACAAGGGTTTAACTTCTTTTCCCCAGTAGAGTTTGCCTCTACCCCCAGCAAGTTACTGTGAAGCCTGGACCCGACCAAATATCAGTTCAACTTCATCATTTCAGCAAGTTACTATGAAGCCTGGACCCGACCAGATATCAGTTCAACTTCATCTTTTCAAGTAAATTATTGCGAAGCCTGGAATCCGACCAGATAACAATTAATTTCATCCACCTCAGAAATCTGCGAAACCTGGAATCCGACTAGATAGCAGTTTAAGGTTAGTAAGTTTCTACAAAGCTTGGAACCCGACCAGATAACAGTTTAACTTCATCCTCCCAAGAAATTTTCTGCTAAGCCTGGAATCCGACCAGATAACAGTTAATTTAATCTTCCCCAGTAAGTCAATGTGAAGCCTGGAACCCGACCAGATAACAGTTCAACTTCAAGTAATTCTCTATGAAGCCTGGATTACGACCAGATAACATTTTAATTCACATTTTCCCCTGCAAGTCACTGCGAAGCCTGGAATACGACCAGATAACAGTCAACTTCATTATCCCTAACAAATTGCTGCCAAGCCTGGATTTCTACCAGATAACAGCCAACTTTCGATGCTCTCTAGTCAGGAATAGTTCCCCAGTAAGAGCATTAAACAACCAAAACTCCTGAATTCTTTTCCCCAAGCAGAGATCAACACTCTCCACAAAGTCTTCTTAAGCAAGCCAATATTCCCCAACAGAGTTTCTCCTCAAACAAAAGAACAGGAATTCCCAGCGGAAATGTCTTAAACCAAGTAGAAGATGCACCTACTCTCCAATAACGGTTCAGGATTCAGCCTCCTAAGTGTCCCTACATGTTGTCAAGGATTTATCTTCCTATACAAAGACACACTGCAATAAACCATTCACATTCATAAACCATAACGCATACATGACAAATGCATACAACTTAATCTCATTTATTTTGAGAACATCATTACGTCATGCATACATCTGCATGTAACTAATCTTTTTCCTTGCAGGAAAATCAGCAGGCAAAAGACATATACGGTTTTAGTATAAATCAACCAAAAGATTTATCTTGATACCTTCCCCATTCACTCTGAATGGCATCTCTAAGCCCATTCCCTATACATTCAACTAACACATCATCAAGTGCAAATTTCTAGGCACTTTTGTGTTCAATCATCTTCCACCTTCAAGTCACGAATGGAGGAATCGCCAATCTAACTCTCCAGGTTTAAGAAGATTGAACATGGGCAGCTGTTGTACCCCAAAATTTTCCCTCTCATTTCTCAAGAATTTCCTCACAAGGTTTTCCATGATTCAAGTTTGTAGCACTGATACATCAATTTGGGTTAGGAATTGGCACAAGGGCAAAATAGTCAATTGAATACTGAAAAGTCAAACTTTGACTTTTGGATTAAAATCAAGTTTCAAGAATCATATTTCATCAAGACTTGTTAGAATATGAAGTTTCTTTCATTAAGAAAGTCAAAAGTCAAATTTTCTTTGGAAAAGTCAAAGTTCTAAATACTTAGAAATTTTTCTAAGTGTTAAGAAAATATGATAAGTTCAGAACTTCTGGCCAGATTTTCACCATGATGCAAGATGATTCTGGAAGAACTTCTGACACAAGAGTTGTAGATCTCCATGAGATCTAAAACATTACAGAACAAAACTTCTCCTAGAAGTGTTGGGATTTCAAGTTATAAATCCTTGAAGACACGTAAATGAAACTGAAGCACTCAGTAAATTCTGGGCATTTCTAAGACAGAATTTGGTTAGAACTTCTGGGCCAGTTTTCACGTAGGTTCAATCAGAGTTTGCAAGAGTAATTCAAATAAGGTCTACAAACACGTTACAAGCTTTCTGAAAAGTCTGAGAACTCCGTCAGAACATGCTGGAACAGGGAGATTCAAAGATCAGAAGATGGATATTTGTTCTAAGTTACATTGATGTTGAACTTCTGATCCAGATTTAAGCTATGATGCATAATCTCATATTGCAGGTTTTCTGTTTTGATAAATCTCATCATCATTTAATGCCCACATCCACTTTTGAGTCTTTATCCAAGGGATTTCCCCACGCGTGGCATAGAAGTACCATTGATGTCCTTGGAAAGTAAACATTTGTACAAAGTTTGTGTTGGACCCATGCTTTACTTCTACTTCTGAGGGTACTTTTCCATAAATCATGCTTACAAACTCAGATTAGGCACGACTAAAGCTGCTAACCACTCTAATTTTCCTTGAAGCATGCTTGTCCAAACTTGCTTCAAGAACAAGTCAGTGCCATAACACATGATAGCTGTAATCTTGACTTCTCCAAGCTCCTAAATCCTTCTTCTATAAATTGAACTTTATTCAAAACTGTTAAAGAGGTCGAGAATTTGAGAAAAAAACCTTAAAACTTTGCTGAAATTTCAAAGAAATTAGAACTGCAAACATAAACACAATAACTTACTAATTTCTGGTTTTTGCATCCAAGCTCTAATTTTCCTTGTGCATTTCCTGACCAAATCACCCACACAACTTCTGATATACACTTAGAAGCCGTCCCAACTTCTGTTTTCAGACTGTAACACAGTCTTCATCAATCTCCATCTTAAAAAAATCAGAACTTTGCTTCTTGGCTGCTCCAGAACATTTCAGCCATCCATAACTCAGGTTAAGG
Organism: Vicia faba; assembly: GCA_948472305.1. NCBI lineage: Eukaryota > Viridiplantae > Streptophyta > Magnoliopsida > Fabales > Fabaceae > Vicia > Vicia faba. Next base: position 327,859 of record CATIWC010001154.1, read on the forward strand.
TTTGCTTCAGCTTTCTAAGAACGTGAGGAAGTTGACCAGAGCATCACAGCTATCTGAACCAGGCTTTCACTCACAGAAAAAATCTCTAGAAGCAAGGTAAGTTTCTTTTGGCTTTCATCTCAATACTTAGACATTGTTAGGCTTGCATTTTCAAAAATACAATGTAGATATCATGGCTCTGATTCTGTACATATTTATAAATTTCATGTATATGGCCTAAGTAGAGAGAATTTCAGATCATAACTTCTTGAGGAAATTATGTTTCAGAATTAGAATTATCCAAATTCATGCTTGCTTCTGATTTACAGTTCTGATACTTTATATTTCTGAAACCATGAGGAAACTTTCCATAACTGCTATGTTTTTATTTACCATTTTTGTTGAGAAATGACTAAGTTGCAGATATTTTTGTTGGCATGGAGAAGGAGATAAAGTTCATCATCAGAACTTACTTTGTAATATATGTTTATGTTTTTGCTTCTAATACCGGATGTATAGCCACCCCAGTGGTAGTGAGTGAGCGTATAAGACATTAGTGTTAAGGGTCCTGAGTTCTAGCCCCAGGGACACCTTTTTAGGTTTATTTCGTAACATTTTTTTCATTTATTTGCCAAAAAATGATTATGGACCAGAACTTCTAGATACTCACATTCAACAACATTGACACCTCACAGATCCATCATCAGAACTTCTAGCTTTCCAGTAAATCTAGAACTTCTAGGTTTCCAGCTGCATTAGAACTTCCAGACTCTCTCAACAACCATAATTTCTGACCTTCCAATAACATTAGAACCTCTAGGTTCCCAGTTATATCAGAACTTCCAGTATTTTATTTGTTCCCAACTGTGATAGGGTGGCCAGAACCGGGACTATTTTGAGATGCTGGTTTTCATTTTGCGTTTGTGTTTGAAAAATGTCGCGGTAAGCAAAAGTCGCCACCAACTTTTATTTTATCCAACAAGGAAAGTAAAAAAGCATAAAAAAATTCCTTTTTTCGAGATTTTCTGAGTACGGGGGGTAGATTATAGAAAGGGAATGTATTAGCACCTTTTCTATCCGTAGTTATCTACGGGCTCTTAGGTACTTGCTCATCATTTTCAAAATTTCTTCTGTGTGTTTGTGTGATTTGAAAAAGTTTTTAACTTCGATTTAACTCTTGCTTCTGTCTTCAAGAGTGTTATGAACTGTTTTTGAAAGCTTTGTTTAAAAGAGGAGTGTAAGTGTGAAAAATTTTATTTGGATTGAGCAAGTACTTAAGAACTAATCTACCCACTCGAAAAAGGAATTGTTCTATGTTCGTTTCCTTTAGACATTACTATCCTACTATTAGTGAGTAGGTAGCACCATCGTTGGAGTTTTGAGGGTCAATTCGAAAAGGGACATACGGTCACTAAAGCAATGTTAGGACGTCTTAGTAGTAACTCTAATGTCTTAAGATCAACATTCGAGGCAACTATATCCGAGGCAACCATTCCGAGGCAACTTTGATCTTTGAGACAAAAGAGTGACCATTAAAATACCCTATACTTAGTGACCGTTTACCGAAGGCAACCGAAGTGGGAGTATACCCTAGGAATGCGCATGTGCGAGTGATTCAAATTCAAGTTATTATCTTTGCGCATTTAGGGTTTGCTAACTGTTTTAAAGTTTACATACATTCTTGTCATGCATCCCTATTATTCTTACATCTAACAGTTAATATTTGCGGAATTTAAAGTGCGGAAATTAAACTACGCTATTACAAGGCTTCGGGTATTTACATAGCCAAAAATAAACCCGTAAAAAAAACGATAAATGAAAGTAAAAGGTCCTAATTAATCTATTACAACTTGTGAGCAATTACATTAATATGGCAAAATAAGATAACAAAGCGCGCGCGATGAAATTAAGAACGATAAGAACTAGGGTTTTGACCCCTTCTAACCTAATTGAAAGAAAAAAAGGTTTTTGTGGTTTTTAATTATTTTTAAGAAAAGAATAAGGTTTTTTAAATTAAATACCAAAATAATTAGTAATTAAATTAACTAAAGAAAATAACTAAATTTAACCTATTTTTGTATTTTTTTGGTTTTTTAGGAAAAAGAAAAATAGAATTTAAATTTAAACAAACCCTAATTTCTAATTGTTTTTTAAGTTATTTACAAAAAAAAATTTAAGTTACCCTAGAAATTAAATAATCTAATTAAATTAATTAATTTTTGATAAAAATAAACCTAAATTTAATTGGATGAAAAATATATTTTTGTGATTTTTTGATGAAAAGAATTATTAATTTGTTAGTAAACATAAATAACTAAATAAATTAATCAAAATATAAAAAGAAAGAAAGAGGAATTGGGCCTGAAGCTAGCAATTTGAGGGAGTGTGGTTAGCAATTTCTGGGTCCAAAACAGGTTGGTCCATGTTGACTTCCATGCTCTTATGCGCTGCATTGACTGGGGTGTACCATGGACACCACATCATGGCCATCAGATCTGGCCTCTTGGACACTTGGCAGATTGGATGATGAAGTCACATGGTGGTCTCTTGGCTTTGTACCCGTGCCTGAACATTGAAGGAAAAATAACATGAAAGAATAAGGGGACCTGGGATTCGAACCCAGGTCCTGAAGCATTTCCAATTGCCTGACTGCCAACTGAACTGCGCGTGTTAGTTGTATATAACATAAATAATAATTATTATATTATAAACAAGCAAAATAAATAAATATTCGCGCGAATTTTCAAACGGACGAGTAAGGTGATGCCACGCCATCATCTCTTTCCTCTCTCCGTGGCTAAAATGTATGAAGACCTTTACCTACGGACAACGTCCGTCGTTACAAACCCTGCAATTTCTCAAAATCAAGCACAAGTAAGATAAATAAAATCTAAGACCATGAATTGATTTGTCTTGGCCTGCTGAGCACGATGGTGCCCCATTCATGGCCCAATTTTACCTGTACACCAAGATCCCAAATCGAAGCAAAAAACGCTAACAATGGCAAACTCTAATACAGTCCATGAAAATGCAATTAAAGGTTACAGATAGTTTGCAAATGCTTCAAGGAGCAAGATTATATGATTATTTCATGCTATCAATGCCAAAATCATGCAATTTGAATTCAAGAAAAAGCCATTGTCGTGGCTGACTTATAGTGCGTTCTAGTGCCGGAAACTCCTTGTTCTTGATTGGTTTCGCTTGTGATCCCAGGAAGTGATTGGGATGGCTAGAAGGTCTTGAGGATGCCTGGAACTATGAATTTGACTCATCACTTTTGTGTTTTTTTTCAATTTTATTCTGACTTCTCACGCCTCTCTCACCTCCTTCTTTTTGTCTGCAAATGTTCCTTATGTATTAAGGATTGGATTAGGGTTGCAAACATGATCTCAATCTTTCTCCATTATTGATTTTGATTTGGATTTGATTCACTTGAAGATACTTCCAAATATAGGCCAAATTCAATCTTTTTGTGCACACCAAGGCTTTACACGAATTCAATCTTATGCTAGCTGGATATAGGACCTGAAACATGTACAAGATCTTGAGATTTCAATGTTTTTGATTTTTTCATGATTTGTTTTGATTAAAATTGATTTAATTCAAATGAAAATCAAAATAAATAATAAAAATAAGATAAAGACAAGTGGAAAGATCTAGGGCTCGTGGACCATGCTACCAACTCAAAACAAGTGCAAAAAGTTAGGCCCATTTAGCAAAAATTGCAATTTTAGGCATAGTTGACTTTTGACAATTTTGCAAAAAGGGTCAACTTTGCAAATGCATAACTTCCTCAATTTTGACTCTTTGAATGTGTTCTTGGACTTTTTAGAAATATTGAGATGTCCTCTAAGCAAACCTTTTGCTCTCATCTCAATTTGGTATTCCATGTTCATGTATGAAGCTTTGACAAAAAAGGTGTTTTTGTTGACTTTTCAAAATGACCTATAATGTCAAAATTCATAACTTCTTGTGAGTGCATATTTTGAACTTTGGAGATGAAGATGGATTGTAGAGCATTGAATACTCTTCAAAATGATCTTTGGATGGGTCATTTATCATAAAGTATGAGAAAGGTATGCTTGGTCAAAGTTGAGTTGACTTTTCCTACAAAACCCTGATTTAGCAACTTTTGGTTCTTGATGAATTATGAGCAAACCTTGATGAATCAAGATCAACCCTTGATCAAATGATGAAATATAATTCAAAATGAGGATGTTGACCAAAAATCTTGAAGTTTGACTGTATGTGGGCCACAGTTGACTTTTGCCCTAGCACAGTCGATTTTTAGGCCTTTGAGCAATTGACTGAGCAAACTTTTTTTGTAGGGCTTGAAGCTTGACATGGATGACCTTGAGAACATATTATTACAATGGTGAGAATTTGGGATCCCTTGGACTCAAGTATATTGATGAAACATGAAACCCTAATTTGAGGTAGACTGCCTTAGGAGAGAGCTTGTCTGGTCAACCCTTGGACTTCCTTGAGCAACTTGAGGACCTCACTTGAAATGTAATGAGAAATATGGGAGGGAAAATTTTGGGGTACAACACCAGCAAACCCAGAATTTTAATGCACCCAGATCCAGAACTTCTTACCTTGCCCATCTCTGCTAACATTTTCTTTCTGGTTTGCAGTGCATCAGAGCCAGAACTTCTGCCCCTTACTTCTGTCCTTTCAGAAATGCGCTCACTCCGATTATTTTTCCTCTTATTATTTTTATCATCACTTATATTTCCATTAAAAAAAATCACCAAAAATACTTTATATTCATACACTTTGCTTTATTTCTTTTAGAATCAAAAGACTAAAAATATTTTTTAATAAAATTTGTTTCTTCTCTTAACAAAAACAAAACAATTCTATTTTTGCATTTATTGTACATTATTTCAATATGGTTGTAATTGATAATTAGGACTTTAATTTCTTATAATCCCCATTTGTAAATTTGTACACCCCATCCCCCTAATGATTGTAATAGTGTAGAATATTTACTTTCTACAACTTATCGCTTTCATATAAATACTAGTAAAGTAGGATTTGTATGGGAAGATAAAATAAACGAGTAGACAACCCCTAATCAAAGACTAAATGCATGAAAATCAAGCCCATTATTCACACATGCACCCCTAGGGTTATTTCCACTTGTTGCCTAAAAATGGTCATGTTATGCATGTGAGACGTCTTAGCAAAACAATAAAAAAAATACAAGATCATAGTCCCTCGATGACGCTTCAAATGTTGTTGTACAAATGATCTTAGTCCCTCAAAGATAAGCGCTAACATATCTCACAACATTTCTATCATGACCATGCGATGAGCCACGCCCGTCCCTTCACATCCAATAATGGGGCTTCTTACCAAATCAATGGTAAGATAGCAACATCTAAAGGAGGAGGAAAAGAACAAAGACTTTTGAGTAAGTAGAAATGTTCTTAGTTGCTTGCTCATTTTAAAATACAAACATATTTCCAAACACACACTAAACACTTTCTAAACTTGAATCATTTTTAAAAGTCCAACACTTTGTATACATTCTTATAAAGATAAGAATCATTACAAAGTTTGCCTAGACGAAGGCGCTTTTTTAAATACTTTCAAAAACCACACCACAAAGCACACTTTCAAACAAAAGCAATGATCAAGCAAGAAACTAAGATCCCATAGATAACTATGGATGAAAAGTGTGCTAACACATGGCCTTTTCATAGCCTACCCCCCGAACTCAAGAAACAATCTCGAAAGGTTTTTCCTGTTCTTTTCGACCTTTCCTTATTGGATAAAAGAAAACTTGGCGGCGACTCTTGCTATCTACAACAATTGAAATCAAACGCATAACACCCAAGTCAGTTCTCCCACCGTGTTACACCCCTTCAGGGTACTCTTGAGCCTCAAGATACCTCTTCACTTCATAAAACCAATGTTTTTCGTCTACTCCATCAGTGTCAACTTCATAGCAGTGTGTTGGTTCTTCCATTCTTTCAATGGTAATTCTGGGAGCCTCGTTATCCCATCTGACCTTAAACATAGATGACATTGTAGCCAACGCGTCTAAAAATTGGTTCTCTTCTTGCAGGATGTGCTCAAAAGTGATTTCCTCAAAGTACGGGATTAAGGTTAACACATGCTCTTTATAAGGAATGAGATTCAGTTGCTTCGTATCCCATTCTCCCTTGATCTGACTGATCACCAGGACTGAGTCCCCAGAAACATCCAAAAACTTAACTCTTAGGTCAATAGCATCTTTAATACCCATAATGCACGCTTCATATCCGGCCATGTTGTTGGTACAATCAAAGCATAATCTGGCAGTGAGGGGCGTATGGAAACCCTAAGGAGAGATAATTACAACACCAATTCTGTTTCCAAGTGCGTTTGAAGCTCCATCGAAAACCATAGTCCACTGGGATCCTGGCTCAGGGCCTTCACACGGTCTAGATTATTCACAATCTGTAACTAGCATAATGTTCTCGTCCGGGAATTCGAAATTCATAGACTAATAGTCATATACGGATTGATGTGCTGAATGATCTGCGAGTACATTTCCCTTGATTACCTTTTGAATGGTGGATTGAATGTCGTATTCTTTCAAGACTATTTTCCATCAGGCTATTCTTCTGGAGAGGGCTAGCTTCTCAAATATGTACTTGATGGGATTCATTTTAGAAATCAATAGAGTAGTATGATTCAACATATACTGTCTTAGTCGATGAGAAGCCCATGCCAAAGCGCAACAAGTTTTCTCGAGCAGTGAATATCTTGTTTCACAGTCGGTAAACCTTTTTATAAGGTAGTATATTGCATGCTCTTTTCGACCAGACTCGTCATGTTGCCCCATTACACACCCCATTAAGTTCTCTAGTACTGTTAGGTACATGATTAGAGGTCTTCCTTCAACTGGTGGCATCAGAATCATAGGTTCTTTTAGGTAATCCTTAATTTTATCAAAGTCTATTTGGCAATCGTTGTTCCACTTTACTACTTGATCTTTCTTCAGCAACTTGAAGATTGGCTCACAAGTAGTAGTCAAATGTGAAATGAATCGGACAATGTAATTCAGTCGCCCTAAGAAACCTCTGACTTCCTTCTCAGTATGAGGAACTGACATTTCTTGAATGGCTTTGACCTTGGTGGGATCAACATCGATACCTTTACCGCTGACAATGAAACCCAGGAGTTTACGAAATCTCACCCTAAAGGTGCATATGTTCGGATTTAACCTTAGTTTATACTTCCTCGGCCTTTCAAACAATTTATGTAAATGATCAAGATGCTCTTCTTCAGTATGTGATCTTTCTATCATGTTGTCAATGTAGACCTCTATCTCATGGTGAAACATGTCATGGAATAAAGCTACCATGGCACGCTAATAAGTTACGTCGGTGTTTTTCAACCCAAAAGGCATAACCTTGTAGCAGAAAATGCCCCACTGTATGACGAAGGTAGTTTTCTCCATATCTTCGGGAGCCATCTTGATCTGATTATACCCTAAGAAACCTTCCATGAAAGAGAACACCTTAGGCTGAGCGGTGTTTTCGACCAGAACATCAATATGCGGAAGTGGGAAATCATCTTTGGGGATTGCCCTGTTCAGATCCTTGTAGTCTACACACATATGCACTTTGTCGTCTTTCTTTGGTACCAGAACAATATTATCCACCCATTGAGGATATGATGTCACTACTAAGAAGCCTTCATTGAATTGCTTCATAACATCGGCTTTGATCTTCTTTGATATCTCGGGATGAATGCGATGAATCTTCTACTTAATCAGAGAATAACCCTCTTTCATTGGAATACGATTGACCATAATATCAGTATCGAGCCCTGGCATGTCTTCGTATGACCAAGCAAAGATTTCAACATAACCATGCAATATCTGAATTAAGCTGTTCTTGAAAATGCTCTCTAAGTTGGTGCCTATCTTGACTTCTTTCCCATCTATCTCGGTACTCAAGTTTACAACTTCGACTGGTTCTTCATGTGGTTGGATAACATTTTTTTCTTGTACTAAGAGTCTGGCAAATTCTCCAAGTATTTCACAATCTTCCTCACCTTCGTCCTCAGATGGGTAGGGAGGATTTCCAAAGTCATGAGTGGAAGTAGCATAATTATTATCGATGAGATCCAGAGTGGATGTGGATCTGCAATATAGTGTGTGGGTGTGTGTAAGAAACACATAATTATATTTGAAATCAATAAAGTAATGAAAAGACAGAGAGTGCAAAATTTGAATGCAAAGACGTCCAATGTTTTATTAGATGAGCATATGTGGATGAAAGATAACAACCCTAACAAGTGGACCATTATGCCCCGGGTAAGGCACAAAGCTTAAAGTTATTGTTTTAAAAATACACATCCCAAAAACTTGAAAGCAATAAAATAGGAAATAGAAATTACTCCAGACTAAAGGAGATTGGTATAAATTCTTTAGCCTTCCAGTTGTTGAGTCCACCGTCGATAGTAGGGAATATCCAGTTATCCCAATCACAATCCCTATCAATGTCTTCTATAACATTGACTTCATTATTAATGATGCGGAAAGGTGGTCTCCCAACATGAGCACGACGGACCGCCTTCTGAGCCTCTAAGGTGAAACCCAAACCAAATTTGTTGGACTTGTAAGGAATGCCAGGAAGTTGACCCCAAATAGTGCAACCACCTTCTTCTACCACAACCCTAGCATATTTTAGAGAAGCCATTATTGGGTGATCCTTGGTAACCCTGGGAGTACCTTTAGCAACGAAAATTGTTAGAGGAATTGCTTCAAAGGTATGGAAGGGAGTTTCAATGAATTCACCATCCATCTCAACATATTTGAAGGAATTAAAATGGCCCACCATATACTCTTCTTCTCCATAAACTGTAACGATTTTCCCTTTCACCGGATACTTCAATTTTTGATGCAAGATAGAGGTAAAAACACCTTCCCCATAAATCCAGGGGCGTTCAAGCAAACAGGAATAGTCCGAACGAATATCCATTACATAGAAGGTGGAGTCGAAGACCTGAGATCCCACTTTGATTGGAAGATCAAACTCTCCGTGTACCATTCTCCTTGACCCATCAAAGGCTCTTACCATGATATCACTGGGTTTCTGCATGACCCCTTCATAGTCCAGTCTATCTAGAGCACCTTTTGGTAATACATTTAAGAAGGAACCTGTATCCACCAACACATGCGCCAAGGTAGTACCCCGACACTCAATAGAGACGTGCAGAGCCTTGTTATGATTCTTTCCCGTCAGAGTTAAGTCAGCATCAGAAAAGCCTAATCCATTATCAACTGTTAGGCTTGTTACACAATTCTCAAACTGATCGGCAGAGGTCTCTTAAGGTACATGAGCAGTCTTCAAAAATTTTACCAAAGCCATAACATGGGCTTCAGAGCAAAATAACAAGGATAACATGGATATCTTGGAGGGTGTCTGCCTCAACTGTTTAACGATATTGTAGTCACTTTTGTGGATGATTTTCAGTATTTCCTCCATCTCCTATTTGGAAGAATCTTCAATAGTAACATCTTTTGTTGGTTACTCCGTCTGGGAAGGCTCAGTCATCTTCTCCTTGCCTCGAGTGTCAGTAGTCGACTCGGTAGTAGGGATACAAACATGTGTTGTGATAGTCTTTGGAGGAGAGATCTTTGGAGAGAAGAACCTACCCGTTCTGGTAACTTTACTAGTCCCGACGATATTTTTGACATTGAGATTGGTAACTCCAATATCTTCATATTTGGAAATCCATGGTTCTTGCTTAACACCTTGGTAATAAACTCCATATCCATAATTCTAGGGATCAGCCTTGTCAGAGGAATATGGGACTGGCCCTGGTGCAGTAATGATCAGGGGAGCCACCCTAGGCTCGGCAGGAATCTTTATAGGACCTTTAGAGGTGATCCTTACAGGAGTATTGGAAATAGTTATTATAGAAACATCTTCAAGTCTCAGCTCTTGAGATATACTTTCATGCAAACTCTTCACGGACGGAGTCTTCTAAAAAAATACTTCACGATTATCAATCAAATGATGAATACCCTTCTTCAGCCACATACAACCATCAAATTGGGATGCACAATGGTAATAACTTTCAAGGCAACCCAGAAATAAACCAGCTTGCAACAGATTCTTTTTAATGATTATCAAGGGAGTGGTCAAATCACTTATAGTGGAGTCATAATAAATATCGTCGATAGCATTAACACCTTTACTATGACTAGGCATAGATGCAGTAATCGCATTAGGGGTCTCAAGAGGATCAAACTCAATCTCTTTTGTGCATATCATATTTTGGATTTTATTCTTCAGGGACCACCAGTTGTTGATGTCGTGCCTAGGACTGTTAGAATGATAGGCACACTTCGCATTCAGGTTATACTTATGAGAGGAGGTGTTGGGATTCTTAGGAGGATCCCTTAGTGTTATCAATTATTATTTTAACAAATGTTGAAATGCCTGAGACAATGGCATATTAATCTTGGTGAAATGCCTTCTTGGAGTGTCTGACCTTCATTGATTCCCCTGTTGTTGTTGAACAGGTGCAAGATTAGAAATTAACACCGCTCCCACAGACTGATAGTGATCCTTCTTACTGGCCATAAACATCATTGTTTTCCTTCTTTTTATTGAACTCCTTTTTTACATCACTAGAAGACGCAGCCACTGGGATGTTCCTTCTCTTGATGCCACTTTTAACTCGTTCCCCAGTCAGGATTAACTCAGTAAAACCAGATGAAGAACTTCCAATCAGCAGATTAAAGAATGGACCTGTCAGAGTACCCATGAGCATATTAGTTAGCTCCCGATCAGACAAGGGAGGTTGCAACCTTCCAGCTAAGTCTCTCCACTTATGGGCATATTCTTTGAAACCCTCGTTCGAGCCCATAGAAATTGTGATACGGTGGTAGAACCGACTGTTTTGAAAAATGCTGGTTTGTGTTTTGCATTTGTATTCGCAAAATGTTGTGGTAAGCAAGAGTCGCCACCGACTTTTATTTTATCCAACTGGAAAGGAAAAAAGCACAGAAAAATTCCTTTTTCGAGATTTTGAGTACGGGGGGTAGATTATAGAAAGGGAAGGTGTTAGCACCCTTTCTATCCATGGTTTTCCATGGGATCTTAGGTACTTGCTCATCTTTAGAAATTGCTTGTGTGTGTTTGTTTTGAAAAGTTTTTTGTTTTACTTCGTTTTAACCCTTGCTTCTGTCTTCAAGAGTGTTACGAAGTGTTTTGAAAACTTTAGTTTGAAAGGTTTGTTTGAAAGTGTATGGTGTAAAAAAGCTTGTTTGTTTGAGCAAGTACCTACTAGTATCTACCTACTCGAAAAAAGATTGTTTCGGTTCTTGTTTCCTTTATACAACGCCATCCTACTATTGAGAAAAAGGTAGCACCGTCGTTGGAGTTGTAAGGGTCAATTCGAAAGGGACGCACGATCACTAAAGTAATGTTAGGACATCTTAGTAATAACCCTATAGTCTTAAGATCATATTTGAGGCAACATTTCCGAACGGGGCTTTTGATCTTTGTTAGCCAGGAGGGCGACCACTAAAACACACTATACTTAATGATCGTTTACCGAAGGCAACAGAAGTGAGAGTATACCCTAAGAGTGCGCGTGTGCGAGTGATTTGATTTCAGTTATTATCTTTGCACATTAGGGTTTTCTAACCATTTTAAAATTATCATGCAATCTTGTCATACAATCCTATTAACATACATCTAACAGTTAATATTTGCAAGAATTAAAATGCGAGAAATAAAAACTACGCTATTACAAGGCTTCGGGGTAGGGATTAATTACATAGCCAAAAAACCCGTAAAACGATAAATAAAAGAAACCCCTAATTAAACTATTACATACCGTGAGCAGTTACATTAATATTGCAAAAATAATAATAAACGCACGCGATGAATCGAAAACGAGAGATTTAGGGTTTTGACCCCGACTAAGCCTAATTAAAAGAGAAATCATTGTTTTTGTGTTTTTATTTTTTTATTTTAAGAAAATAAGGTTTAATTGAATGAATAGAAACCTAATTTCTAATTAATTGAAATTTAAGAAAAATAATTAAATTAACCTATTTTTGTATTTTTATTTTATTTTATGAAAGAAATACAAAATTAAGTCAAAAGCAAACCCTAATTTTTTCTAATTGATTTTAATTATTTACAAAAAAGTTAGAATTACCCTAAATTAAATTTAAACTAATGTTAAATTAAATTTGATAAAATAATAAAAACCTAATTCTAAATTTGTGAGATTTGATTTTATGATTTTTTGTGAAAAAAGAAATTAATTTTGTTAGAAAATAAATTAAACAAATTAAATTAAATAAAAGAAAATAAAAAAGAAAGAATAAGAATGGGCCTGGTGTCTTTGTAAGAAGGGGTGTGATTTGCAAATTCAAGCCCAACAAGCTTAGGCCTCCATTGACTTTTTCCAAATCCTGTATGGACGCTTGACCTATGCACATGGTGGACCCTCACTGGAGAAGCCTTGGATCTGGCTTGCTGGTGGTTTGGATGATGAGATTTGGATGGTACATGATAAGTCCTTTGCAATGTGGTGTACTGAATCATCCTGAAAATATTGAGAAAATAAAATGCACACGCCTAGGATCGAACCCAGGACGTGTGCCTCAAAGACCAATGGCTCTACCACCTGCGATGGCTTGCTTAGTTGTACAAATAATGACAAATAATTATTATATGGTAAAAACAAAATAATAATTCTTAAAATGCACGCAGATTTGAATGGGCAAGTCAGGGAGTGCCACGTTACTTTCTTCTTCCTCCCACCGTCGTATTAGCCCTGGAAGCTTTTACCTACGGTCATCTGAGTGTAGGTACAACCTTGTTCTTCTCCAAAATTTCATACAGGCATGATAAATTACAACCAATGGTACCAATCCACTCGTTGCAATCTCACGAGCATCATGGTACCATTATCCATGCCTAATTGTTCCTGTATGCAAAACCCCTAAAAACAAAGCATGAACCCTAGCCATGGCACTTTCATGTTCAGTAAGCAAAAATGAAATTAAATGTAACCATTAGCTTGCAAATAACTCAAGGATTAAGAATATGCTAATAAATCATGTTAAAGATGCCAAAATTAAGATATGCGAATTCAAGAAAAGGGATGAACCGCGTGACTCTTACAGTGTGATTCTGGACGTGGGGACGCTCGTTAATGGTTACAATATGGTCCAGAGATATCCAGCAAACGATTGAGATGGTTAGAAAGGATTGAGATGGTCTGAAACCTGGAAATTGATTTACAACTTTTCTTGAATTTTTGCAACTTTGTTTTCTGATTTGCACGCCTCCAACCTCTTTGTTTTTGGTCTGCAATTGTCCCTTATGTATCAAAGAATGAATTAGGGTTGCCATTTGTTTCAAATCTTCTCCAATTATGAATATTGATTCATGATTTGATCATTGTACAAAATCTTTCCAAATCAAGCAAAATGCAATCTTTTTGTATCCATATGAGCCTTGCATGATTTGATCTCACTTCCAGCTGTGTAATGGACCTAAACATGCATAAAATCTCAAGATTTGATTAGTTTTTGATATTTTCATTATTTTATTTTGATTTTATTTGATTTAACTGAAATAAAATTAAAATAAATGACAAAAATAAAATAATGACAAATGGAAGGTATCATGGGTCTTGGGTCACATTAAAAATTTATTGCAAGCATAAAGAATTGGGCCCATTTGGCAAAAAATGCAATTTTGGACACTTTTGACTTTTGGCAATTTTACAAAAAGGGTCAACTTCACCAATGCATAACTCCTTCAAATTTGACCCTAGAGATGTATTCTTGGACTTTTTAGAAAGATTAATATGTCCTCTAAGCAAACCTTTTGGTCTCATCTCAATTGAGTCTTCCATGTTCATGTGTGAAGCTTTTACCCAAAAGGTGTTTTTGTTGACTTTCCAAAATGACCTATAATGTCCAAATTCATATCTTCTTGTGAGTGCATATTTTGAACTTGGGAGATGAAGATGAATTATAGGGAATTACATCCTCTCCAAAATGATATTTGGATGGGTCATTTTTGATAAAGTATGAAAATGTTATGCTTGGTCAAAGTTGAGTTGACTTTTCCTCCAAAACCCTAATTTAGCAACTTTTGGGTTTTGATGAATTGTGAGCAATCCTTGAGGATTCTTGATCAAACCTTGATCAAATGATTAATAATACTTCAAAATGAGAATGTTGACCAAAAATCTTGAAGTTTGACTGTGTGTGGGCCACAGTTGACTTTTGCCATAGCCCAGTCGATTTTCAAGCCTTTGAGCAATTGACTGAGCGAACTTCCTCTGCAAGGCTTGAAAATTGACATGGATGATCTTGAGAACATATTAGGAAAATGGTGAGCATTTGGGATCCTTTGGAATCAAACATCTTGATGCAAATTGAAACCCTAATTTGGGGTAGACTGCTTTAGGAGAGAGTTTGTCTGGTCAACTCTTGGACTTCCATGAGCAATTTGAGGACCTCACTTGAAATGTATTGAGAAATATGGGAGGGAAATTTTTGGGGTACAACAGACATGTTTTGTAATTGCACTCGAGTTGGTGCAAGGTCAGTATTATATTGATATTGCTTGTAAAAAGCAGTCGCCAAGTCTTCCCAAGTGTGAATGTTGGTTCCTTCCAGCTGATAGAACCATTCTAATTGCATCCCCGACAGGCTTTCTTAGAAGAAGTGCACCCATAATTTTCTATCAGTAGTATGGGGTTGGATTTTTCGGACATAAGGCCGCATATGAAGCTTAGGACAAGACACACCGTCATATTTGGCAAAGAGGGGGGGCCTTGAACTTGTGAGGTATAACAACTCCCAAAATAAGACCTAGCTCTTTAAAATCCAACCCAGGAACTCTCTGCATCTCCATAGCATTGAAACGATCTTCCAACTGCTTGTACTTATCGTCGGATGGAGGATATTGTTCATCTGAATAATTCGGTTCTTCTTCATCAGAACCCTGGTTGTCAGCCTTCATACTTTTATCATCTTCCTCTTGGTCATCATTCTCTTCGAAGTCCAAAGCTCATTTGACCGGACCTTTGTGTCTCCTACCCATGTTGAGGATGCTAGTTGGTTTCTTGATTTTCTCCTTCCTCTCTTTAGTGATGAGGGCCTTAAGCTCTTCCTGCCCCTTGGCTAGGTTCAGGAATAATTGCTGGAATTGGGCATTTTGAGCCTAGAGATCCTTAATTGTTTGTTCAAGAGCCATTCTTTCTGTTGAAATAAACAGCAAAAAGATAAGAAACCTGTCTTGAAACACCTGTCATGTAGTGATATGCATGATATGTATATGCAATGTTTTCAAGGACCTTATGAGATTTAAGTTTGTTAACCAAAAGGAAACAAAAACAAATATTTTTATTAGTAAGTTTATGTGGAAACATAAGATTACAAAGGAATAAATTAAAAACTCCTAAAGCTTTAGGTTTCTCATAGACGCCTCTTCTTCATGTTGACATAAGCGCTAAGACTCTTCTCCTTATGAAGTTTTTTCGTGATCTCCAACACTTTCTTCTCACTTGCATAGAATTGAGTCTCAAAGGTGTCCCGCTCTTCCTTGAGTTGAATCCAAGACTTCTGTAATTCTTCAAGGTCAGTAGGCATGTCTAGATGAAGGATGGTGTGAGAAACTTTTCCTCCGACAATAGGATCCATGATTAATGGTAGGACAGTAGGATATGGCATCATAAGGTTTTCAGCACGAGCTCGTACCCATTTGAGATAGGGCTCCAGAGGGATGGAATTATTCTGTCTTAAAGCCTTGCTATCAATCTTGTTCACCATGCCCCAAGCGTGTATAAACTTTTGACGATAATCTTGAGGATCATTCTCGTAATTGAATACAATACCCTGGATAAGCGTGTCATGAGGACCGTCTCTTCAAGCATAACCAAACTTATGTAAAGCTAGATAAGGGTTGTAAGTAATACCTCCCCTAATGCCAAGGAGTGGAACATTAGGGAATGCCCCACAACCGTCAATGATAGGGATATCCTTGTGTGATCGGGAATACCAATAGATGTATGTATGAGAGAGTGAAATTATTCTTTAAGACCACCTCAAACCTTGTTCATTCTTAATTATCGAGTGGAGAAGGTACAAAATAAACCACCTGGATAGCAAAGGTATACAACACATGAGGGTTCCTGGCTTTTTCATAGTACGAATGTGAAGAGAATGCAAAATATCTCCGAGCAAGGTAGGCACAGAATTACGAGCAAGAAATATTTTAATGGCGTTCACATCTATGAGTCGGTCTGGATTATGGAATAGTACAAATCCATAGATTAAAATAGCCAAGATCTCCTCGAAATCCTGAAAACTCATAGCATCCAGAAATAGTTTAAGCTTTTCTATCTGAAATTTAGAAAGAAAGCCCTTGACTCCACTTCTTGTTTCCCAATTAGATACAATGCCAGACCACTTCAGATGTAAGGCTGCTACAATATATTCTCATTTTGGAGCTTCCTCTAAACCGGTGAAGGGTATCTGATCAAAAACATGTATTCCCAGTAGTTTAGAGAACTATTCCATTGTGGGTACCAACTGATAATCTGGAAAGGTGAAACAGTGATGTACAGGGTCAAAGAACTTGAATAGAACACTCATCATGTCTTCTTTAAAACCTGAGGTAACTAGACTGAGTAGTCCACCATGCCTTGTGATGAATTGAGAACTTTCGAGAACTCTTGAAGCTAACTCCTTAAGTTGAGAAGGTATCTTTACAAAGTTGATCCGGATAGTGTTTCTGTGAGCGGAGGCCATAACCTATAACAAAGAACAAAGATAAATCCCTTGGTCCTTGAAATGGTTAGTAAAAATGATATGGTATGATGTCATGATGCTATGGTGTCATGTTCGAACAATTAATCAGACACAAACAAAATACACAAGGCCTTAGGTTCAAGATTTCATGGAGTTTGTAGGCCAGTACCCTCTTGAGTTTTAGTTGGCTCAACCTTTCCTAAAAGAAGTAACCAGTTTCTAGGAATCCCAATATCACCGGTCTTTCTCTCAGGCATTGTTTCAGCATAACATCTGATTTGCGACTGAAATATCTCGAGAGCCTGATCTCAATAAGTGTAGTATCGAGTATTAACCAACTTCAATCTGCACCAAAGTCGACTATGATACGGTGGCAGAACCGACTGTTTAATACTGGTTTGTGATTTGCGTTTTGTGTTCGCAAAATGTTGCCGTAAGCAAGAGTCGCCACCAACTTTTATTTCATCCAATCATGGAAAAGGAAAAAGAACAGAAAAAACCTTTTTTCGAGATATTCTGAGTACGGGGGGTAGATTTTAGAAAGGGAATGTTTTAGCACCCTTTCTATCTGTAGTTATCTACAGGCTCTTAGGTACTTTCTCATTTTCCAAATTGCTTGTGTGTGTTTGTCTTGCTTTGAAAATATTTTACTTCATGATGACCCTTGTATCAGTCCTCAAGGGTGTGACGAAGTTGTTTTAAAAACTATTTTGAAAAGGTGTTAGTGTGAAAAGATTTGTTTTGAGCAAGTACCTACTAGCATCTACCTACTCAAAAAAAGATTGTTTTTGTTTTATTTCCTTTAGACAGCGCTATCCCACTATTAAGGAGTAGGTAGCACCGTCGTTGGAGTTTGTAAGGGATGTTCAAAAGGGACAAATACAATCATTAAAGCAATAGTTAGAAAACCTTAGTAGTAACCCTAGAGTCTTAAGATCTTTTCAAGGCAACATTTCTGAGGCAACATTCGAATGGGACAATTGATCTTTTAGACAGGAGGCCACCACTAAAATCTCCTATACTTAATGATTGTGTACCGAAGGCAACCGGAGTGAGGTAAACCCTAGGAGTGAACATGTGCGAGTGATTTGTTTCAGTTATTTTAATCTTTGCACATTAGGGTTTTCTAACTGTTTTAATTTTCATGAATTCTTGCCATACAATCCTATTAGCCATGCATCTAGGCAGTTAAAGATTGTGGAAATTAAAAGTGTGAGGAAGTAAAACCTAGCTATTACAAGGCTTCGGGAAGGGGGATTAATTACATAACCAAAAATCAGGGATTTAAAGCAAGAAATAAAACTCTAATTTAACTATTACAAACCCTGAACAGTTACAAAATAATGGAAAAAATAATTAACAAGCGCGCGGAAAATTAAATACGAGGACGGTAATTAATAACTTAAAACCCTAATTGAGAGAAAGAAATTTTTTGTGGATTTTTATTTGAGAAAACAATTAAATCAAAAATTAATTAAACCTAATTTCTAATTGTTTTTAATTATGAAAGAATCTAATTAACCTAATTCACTAATTAAATTTAAAAAGTATTTAATGGGAAAAAATAATTTTTGTGTATTTTTTGAGAAAGATTAATTAAATTATGTACAAATAAAATCCTAAGTCTAATTATTTTTTAAATTATGAAAGAAATTAAAGTTGCCCTAAATTAATTAAACTAATTAATGAAAAATAAAATTTATTATGAAAATAAGTCTTTTTGTGATTTTTTGATTTGTTAATTTAATAAAATAATTTTTGTATTGATTAAAAAAACAAAATAATTAAAGAAAAGAAATTAAAGAAAAATAGTAAAAATAACCAAATGGGACTGCTGTTAGCAAATCTGGGGGTGTATGCTGAACTTCTGAAACCCAGAAGGGTAGCCCAGAGTCTGGCGCCTGATCCAATGAGACCATCTTCTGGGGACTCATGGTGGACCTGCGTATGCTGGCGTTGGATCTGGCTTGAGATGGAACCAGAGGATGAGATCAGAGGGCGCGTGATGATCCTCAAAAGGTGAGGTGTGCTGGATCTGGAGTGATGAAGCAAACTGGGGGTGCATGCTGAACTTCTGAAACCCAGAAGGACGGCCCAGAGTCTGGCGCCTGATCCAATGAGACCATCTTCTGGGGACTCATGGTGGACCTGCGTATGCTGGCATTGGATGTGGTTGGAGATGGATCTAGAGGATGAGATCAGAGGGCGCGTGATGATCCTCAGAAGGTGAGGTGTGCTGGATCTGGTGAATTCAGAGGTTGAGATCAGAGGGCGCGTGATGATCCTCAAAAGGTGAGGTGTTTTGGATCTGGTGAAAATAATGGAGAAAATTCCAAAATCTCACGCCTTGGATCGAGCCCAGGACATGAGCTTCATACTTCCTTCCTCTGACCAACTGCGCTGCACTAGTTAATTGTTAACATAATAAAAATAATAAATCAAAAGACAAATTAATTGCCATGCTCAGAACACGCGCAAATTTTCAAATGTCCCAATGGTTTCTTGACACGCCATCATCTTCTTCCTTGGTTCGTTGCTTTAGGTAAATTACTTTTACCTACGGACGTTTGTTTGTAACTATAACCTTGTTCTGTATAAAAATTGCATACAAGCAAGATAAATGAAATTGGTGACCATGAATCAACTGGGCTTGAAGCCCTGATCATCATGATACCCAATATGAAAGCCAATTGTTCCTGCATTGAAAACCCCTAAAACAAACTCATAAACCCTAGCAATGGCATATTGTGATTCCTGCGCTGTAAATGCAATTAAATGATGTCAATAGCTTGCAAACAAGATAATGAACAAGAATGTATAATCAAAACATGATAATGCTGTCAAAATCAAGGAAATCAAAATCGAGTTTTTGGGCAAACCGTGGTTGATGGTGGGCACGATTCCTGGCGTTTTGAAGCCTGAGGATAGGTGGAATAGCTTCCTGGGATGTCTTGGAAGAGATTGGAATCTTTAAATCTCTGTGAGGATGGCTCTAGAGTGGATTTTTATCTCACACTTTTCTTTGAAATTTTTCCGTTTTGTTCTGCCTCTTTTCACAACTCTCCCCCCTCATTCTTGGTTTGCAATTGTTGTATACATATAGTAGACTGAATTAGGTCAATAAAATTGCATCATATCTTTGAGAATTATGAAAATATGATTTGATTTGCTTCATGTATGATTTGTTTCCAAACTTGCTTCAATCCATTCTTTTTCAACCCTAATGAACCTTGCACGAATTGGCTGGCATGCTAGTTGTACATGGACTCAAATTGTGCATAAAAATCTCAAGATTTGATTTGTTTTCATTTTTTTACCATTTAATTTGATTTATTTTGATTTAAATGAATAAAAAATCAAAATAAATGATAAAAGTAATAAAATAATAGGTGGAAAAGCTCAAGGGTCGTGGGTCCTATTAGAAACATGTTTCAGGCCAGAAAACATGGCCCCCTTTGGAAAAAAATGCAAGTCTGGTCAATGTTGACTTTTGACAATTCTCCAAAAATTGCCAACTTTGACAATGCAAAACTCTCTCAATTTTGACCCTAGGAAGGTGTTCTTTGACTTTTTAGAAATCTTATAATGTCCCCTAACCAAACCTTTTGGTATCATCTCAATTGGATCTTCCAAGTTCATGTATGAAGCTTTGACCCAAAAGGTGTTTTTGTTGACTTTTCAAAATGACCTATAATGTCAAAATTTACATCTTTTTATGAGTGAATATCTTGAACTTGTAGGCTGAAGATGGATTGTAGGGAATTGTATCCTCTTCAAAATGAGCTTTGGATGGAAAAAATTTTATAAAGCATGAAGAACTTATGCTTGGTCAAAGTTGGGTTGACTTTTCCTAAGGAACCTTAATTTAGCAACTTTTGGGTTTTGATGAATTTGGAGAATTCCTTGGGGAATCATGATCAAACCTTGATCAAATGATGGATAACACTTCAAAATGATGATGTTGACCAAAAATCTTGGAGTTTGACTATATGTGGGCCACAGTTGACTTTTGACCTAATACAGTCGATTCTCAAGCATCTGAGCAGTTGGTTGGGCAAACTTCTTGTGTAAGGCATGAAACTTGACATGTAGGGTCTTGAGAACATATTAAGATCATGGTGAGCATAGGATACCTTTGTGGTCCTCTCATCTTGATGAAAATAGAAACCCTAATTTGGGGTATACTGCCTTAGGAGAGAGTTTGTATGGTCAACTCTTGGGCTTCCTTGAGCAACTTGGGGACCTCAATTGAAATGTATTGAGTAAAATGAGAGGGCAAATTTTGTGGTACAACAACTTCCCCTGTTAAATCTTCTTAAACTTGAGGATGTACATTGGCTAGCCTGTCTTTCGTGATCTGAAGGGTGGAAGATGATTGAACACTAGAGTGCCCAGAAATTTGCACTTGCATGAAGTGGCACTTGATTTGTGATATCGGGAATGGGCTTACAGATTCCATTTGGAGGTTGAGTATAGAAGATTGTCGGATATGGGCTTAAAGATGTCATCCTGGATGCGACGGAGAATTGCAGGAGATGGGCTTAAAGATGCCATCTAGGGGATGTCGATTTCCTGTCTTGGGAGAACTAGAGTTTTAGGAGCTTCAGTTTTCCGTTACTCTACTGGGGAATAACTGTTGCTTAAGGAAGAGGAAGTGTACTATGTATCTGGTTGGAGTATATGTTGTACCACGATTTACTGGGGAAATACGAAACCAATCATTTTTGATCGAGTCCCGATCTTACAGGGTCGTGGACCATTGTTTAGGGATAAGGGAGGGGGAACCAGGATAGTAAGGTTATGAGAAGGAACCTGGATAGTAGGGTTACTTCGATATGAAAGCCTGGATAGTAGGGTTGTGAGAAGGAACCTGGATAGTAGGGTTACTTCGATATGAAAGCCTGTATAGTAGGGCTGTGAGAAGGAACCTGGATAGTAGGGTTACTTCGGTATGAAAGCCTGGATAGTATGGCTGTGAGAAGGAACCTGGATAGTAGGGTTACTTCGATATGAAAGCCTGGATAGTAGGGATGCGAGAAGGAACCTGGATAGTAGGATTACTTCGATATGAAGCCTGAATAATAGGGCTGCTGAGAAGGAACCTGGATAGTAGGGTTACTTTGATATGAAAGCCTGGATAGTAGGGATGTGAGAAGGAACCTGGATGGTAGGGTTACTTCGGTATGAAAGCCTGAATAGTAGGGCTGCGAGAAGGAACCTGGATAGTAGGGTTACTTCGATATGAAAGCCTGGATAATAGGGCTGCTGAGAAGGAACCTGGATAGTAAGGTTACTTTGATATGAAAGCCTGGATAGTAGGGCTGCTGAGAAGGAACCTGGATAGTAGGGTTACTTCGATATGAAATCCTGGATAGTAGGGCTGTGAGAAGGAACCTGGATGGTAGGGTTACTTTGTGTTAAGTTCGTGTAAAACTTCAAAAGGAAACTGGGTGAGGTTACTTTGATATGACAGCCTGGGTAAGGTTGTTTCATGAGGAGTTTGGGTAAAAATGCAGAGGGAACCTGGATAAGGTTAATTTGAGATAAGTTTGTCTAAAACTTTAAAAGGAACTTTGGTAAGGTTATAAGTTTGGGTAAAACTTCAGGGTGAACCGGGGTAGGGTTATAAGTTTGCGTAAAACTTCAGGATGAACCGGGGTAAGGTTATAAGTTTGTGTAAAACTTCAGAAAGAAACGGGGTAAGGTTATAAGTTTGTGTAAAACTTCAGAAAGAACCGCGGTAAGGTTATAAGTTTGTGTAAAACTTCAGAAAGAACCGGGGTAAGGTTATAAGTTTGTGTAAAACTACAGGAGGAAGCGGGGTAAGGTTACCTTGTGATAAGTTCGTGTAAAACATCGGGAGGAACCGGGGTAAGGTTACCTTGTTATGATAATGTAGATTAGTTGACCCGTTTGATTTTGAGAACTAATCTTCCATTAGTCGTCTGCAAACATGGTTTGTATAACTGCTGGATTCGTTGAAGCTAGTCGTCTTTACCTGAAAAGATTTTGGGGTTAGTTATATGCGATGCATGCAATGCAGAGTGAGATGATGTTCTCGAAATGAATGAGATTATGCTCTATATGTCATATATGTGTATGTCATGATGTATGTTCATGAAATGCTATCGGGGTATGCTCGCGTCTGGGAAAATAAATCCTTGATTATTGCTGGAGATTTGTGAATGTTCCGTCGGGAATAGATGCTGGAGAATAAACTCGGTGGGGACCAAACTTTAAGGGAAGAGATACTCTGTTGGTAGACCTGCTGACTTGGAGGAATAAATTTAGCTGAGGATGAAATTTCGTTGCTGGAGGTGATGAGCTCTGTTGGAGATTGAGCTTCTGTATCTGTAGAAATGAACTCCGCTTGGGGGATGAAGTTTACTGAGTCGCCTGCGATTACGAACCTCAGTTATGGATAGTTATATCTTGTTTCGGGAAAGATGACCTTAATGTATTTTGGGTACTTTTACTCTGTGGGGAGTGCATATACCGATAATTATGTTCCCAAGCATGACCCTATCCTGATACCTGCGAGGCAAAGTGACTGTAGGTTTCGGTACTTCTTATTTTCCCTGTTTCTGGAATTACGAGTAATTGTCTTTTGTTTCTTATGCAAATATTTATGAGCAGCAATCATTTTCAAATGCACATATAAAAAATAAATCATTGGACGTTCTTGCAAAACAAAACAGAAAAATAAAAAGAAACAAACTGAAGCTTTTTGTGAAAATGACTTGTATTAATTTTTGAAGTTGGCCCATAATAGGCATTTTTGTACAAAGAGGCCGACGTCCTAGTAAGAGAACATCGTCGAAATATAGAAATTACAATTTGTGTAAAAGAAATAAAGACAGCTATGTGAAACTACCCAATTGGGTTCCAACTCTGCTATTACCTTTATATCTTCAAGCGTCTCATCACTTTGCTGCTTGGTCGAAGGTGGATCAAATTGATTGGCGTCGTCTGAGCTTGATAGCTGATACTGAAGTCGGGTCGTAAGATGATCCAATGAGACATAGTGATACGCTTTAATCCCTAACTTTTTCCTGGATTTCCCTTTCGGGTTTTCAATCCACCGAGATACCCCTTTTTTCCCAAGCCTCCCTTTCGGGTTTTCGACTTTCCGGGTGTACATATTTTTTCATTTTCATCCCTTAATTTTGCCCGAACCCTTTTGGTTCGCCGGGAAGCCATTATTTTTGCCTAGGTCAGTCGACCTAGCGGGTCGTTGATTATACGTAGTATCTTTTCACTATGTCTGCATTGACGGGGTGGGGGAGGTCGTCACCATCCATGTTGGTTAGAATCATATCTCTTCCCGAGAAAAATGTTCTTAACAACAAATGGACCTTCGTACATGGGAGTCCATTTTCCTCTGGGATCACCTTGTGGCAGTATGATGCGTTTGATCACCAGATCCCTGACTTGATATTCTTGACGCCTGACTTTCTTGTTAAAAGCCTTTATCATTCGCTTTTGATACGTCTGACCATGACAGATAGCAGTAAGTCTCTTTTCGTCAATTAAATTGAACTGATCAAGCTGGGTTTGGATCCAGTCGTCTTCATTCAAACCTTCATCCTTCATAATCTTGAGAGAAGGTATCTGGACTTCTATGGGTAGGACTGCCTCCATGCCATATACTAGGGAGTAGGGTGTTTCCCCTGTCGACGTCCGTGCTGAGGTACGGTACCCATGAATAGCGAATGGTAACATCTTGTGCCAGTCTTTATATGTCACTGTCATCTTCTGTACAATCTTCTTGATGTTCTTGTTAGCTGCTTCAACAGCGCCATTCATCTTCGGCCGGTAGCGAGAAGAGTTATGATGATGTATCTTGAACTGTTTACAGAGCTCGGTGATCATTATGTTGTTGAGATTTATACCATTGTCAGTAATAATTCTCTCTGGTACACTATATCGACAGATCAGATTGTGTCGGATAAACCGCGCCACGACATTCTTGGTTACTGTAGCAAAGGAAGCTGCCTCAACCCACTTGATGAAGTAATCAATAACCACTAAGATGAAACGATGCACGTTAGACGCAGTAGGTCTGATATCGCTGATCATGTCGATACCCCACATTGCAAAGGGCCACAGAGTTGTCAAGACGTTTAAGGGGACCAGAGGCACATGCACCTTATCAGCGTAGATTTGGAACTTATGACAAGTTTGAGAGTGCTGATAACAATCGGCTTCCATAGTGGACCAGTAATATCCTGCTCGTAGGATTTTCTTAGCCATGGTGTATCCACTTGAATGGGTTCCGAAAGTGCCTTCATGTAGATCTGTCATGATCCTCTCTGCTTCACTCTTGTCTACACACCGTAGTAGTGTGGAGTCATGGTTGCGTTTATAGAGGATTCCATTACTGAGGAAGAACTTTGCAGCGAACCTTCTCAGAAACTTCTTATCGTTGACAGATGCCCCTTCAGGATATTCTTGAGCCTCGAGATACCTTTTGACTTCGTGAAACCAGGGTTTGTCTGCCACTTCTTCGGTATCGATCTTACAGCAGTGTGCTGGTTCATCCAACCTCTCAATGGTAATCTGGGGAGCTTCATTGTTCCACCTAACTTTGAACATAGAAGACATGGTAGCTAACGCGTCCTCCAACTGGTTCTCTTCTCGTGGGATGTGTTCAAAGGTTATCTCCTCAAAGTGTGGGAGCAATGTCAGTACATATTCTCGGTAAGGAATGAGACTCGGGTGCTTCGTATCCCACTCGCCTTTGATCTGACTTATCACCAGAGCGGAATCCCCTAATACACTTAAGAACTTGATCCTCAGGTCAATAGCAGCTCGAAGACCCATAATACATGCCTCATACTCCGCCATGTTGTTGGTGTAGTTGAAACATAAGCGGGAAGTGAACGGAGTATGATAGCCTTCGGGAGATATGATTACAGCACTGATGCTATTACCCAGTGCGATCGAGGCTCAATCAAAATACATAGACCATCGGGATCCCTCCTCGGGTCCTTCATCCGATCCGGGCTCTTCGTAGTCCATCACCAACATGATATTCTCATCCGGGAACTCAAAGTTCATGGACTGGTAGTCATCCACGGCATGATAAGCCAAATGATCAGCCAATACACTCCCCTTTATTGCCTTTTGGGTTGTATATTGTATGTCGTACTCGTTTAAGATCATTTTCCACCTGGCTATCCTTCCGGAGAGAGCGGGCTTCTCGAAAATATACTTGATCGGATCTATCTTTGATATCAACAAGGTAGTGTGAGTCAGCATATACTGTCTCAGTCGGAGAGCAGCCCATGCCAAAGCGCAACAAGTTTTCTCGAGCAATGAGTATCGGTTCTCACAGTCAGTAAACTTTTTTCTAAGGTAATAAATGGCATCCTCTTTTCGACCAGACTCGTCATGCTGCCCCAGCACACACCCCATTGAATTGTCTAGCACTGTCAAGTATAATATCAAAGGTCTTCCTTCAACTGGAGGAATCAGAATGGGTGGTTCTTGAAGGTATTCCTTGATTCTTTTGAAAGTTGTCTGGCATTCGTCATTCCACTTTACCACTTGATCTTTCTTCAGTAGCTTGAAGATTGACTCACAAGTAGCAGTCAGATGTGAAATGAACCTGGCGATGTAATTCAGACGTCCCAAGAAACCTCTGACCTCCTTCCCTGTACGGGGAACCGACATCTCTTGTATGGCCTTTACCTTTGCAGGGTCTACCTGAATACCTTTATCACTGACGAAAAAACCCAGAAGCTTTCCAGATCTTACCCCGAAGGTACACTTGTTCGGATTCAACCTCAGCTTATATGTCTTCAACCTGTCAAATAATTTCTGGAGATGATCAAGGTGCTCTTCCTCAGTCTGAGACCTGGCTATCATGTCATCAACATAGACTTTGATCTCATGGTCAATCATATCATGAAACAAAGCGGCCATGGCGCACTGATAGGTTTCCCCAGCATTCTTCAACCCAAAAGGCATCACTTTGTAGCAGAAGGTTCCCCACTGTGTGATGAAGGTTGTCTTCTCCATGTCTTCAAGATCTATCTTGATCTGATTGTAACTAGAGAAACCATCCATGAAGGAGAAGATTTTATGTTATGCGGTGTTGTCAACCAGGACATCAATGTGAGGAAGTGGGAATTCATCCTTGGGGCTTGCCCTATTCAGATCTCTGTAATTAACACACATCCGTACCTTATCGTCTTTCTTAGGTACCGGAACAACGTTGGCAACCCACTGTGGGTAAGAAGTGACAGTTAAGAATCCTACATCGAACTGTTTCATGACCTCTGCCTTGATTTTCTCTGACATTTCAGGACGCATACGGCGGACCTTCTGCTTAACCGGAGGACAGTCTTCTTTAGTCGGAAGGCGATGTACCACAATATCAGTGTCTAAACCAGGCATGTCTTCGTAAGACCAGGCGAAGATCTCAAGATAGTCGTGCAACATCTGTATCAACCTCTATTTGACGTTAAGCTCCAAATTTGCACCTATTTTAACCTCTTTTCTGTCTTCCCCAGTACCCAAATTCACTGTCTCAACCGGCTCTTCATGGGACTGTATGGCCCTCTCTTCCTGTTGTAATAGTCTAGCAAGTTCTCTAGGCACCTCACAATCATCCTCACCTTCGTCCTCGGCTTGGTTGATCGGATTTTTGAAGTAATAACTGGCAATAGCAGAGCTGTTATCAATGGGATCTAGAGTGGATATGGATCTGCATTATGATACGTGAGTGTGCATAAGAGAATAGTTATTTTAATAAAGTTAAAATAGAAAAGAAAAATAGAGAGCGCAAAATTTGTATGCAAGAAACGTCCAATGCTTTATTAATGATATATGAAATGACAAATAATAACCCTCATAAGTAAAGCCAATGTGCCTCAGGCAAGGCACAGGGCCGTAAAGTTTCACATTGTTTATTACAAATCTTAAAACAAATATGTCAATTACTGTGGAATAAAAGAAAGAGGTATGAAGTCCCTAGCCGTCCAGTTACTTGGTCCACCGTTGGTAGTCGGGTAGATCCAGCTGTCAATGTATGATTCCTCTTCACTGTCTTCAATGGCGTTTATCCCACGATTGTTGATGCGTATGGGAGGTCCTCCAGCCCAAGCGCGTCTAAAAGCCATTTGAGCCCCTGTAGTAAAGCCCAAACCAAATTTATCAGTCTTATGAGTGAAATTAGGGAGTTGTCCCAAATTAGCACACCCACCTTCTTCAACCACATATTTGGCGTCCTTGAGAGAAGCCATCTTCAAAGGAGGTTTGTTGCTAGCAGTTTCAGTCGATACCAAGATTTTAGGGACCTCTTCAAAATTCTAACAAGGCGTTTGTATGAATTCCCCATCCATCTCTATGTAGCGGAAGGAGTTGAGGTGACTTACCATATATTCTTCCTCGCCCCGCACTGTGACAATCTTTCCTTTCACCGGATACTTCAGCATTTTAAGGAGTGTGGAGGTGACTGCCCCAGCCTCATGGATTCAAGGACGACCCAACAAACAAGAATACAACGGCCTAATATCCATCACATAGAAAGTGGACCCAAAAGTCTGAGAACCCACTTTGACAGGGATGTCCACCTCCCCGTGCACCGTTCTCTTCGATCCGTCAAAATCCCTTACCACAATGTTACTAGGCTTTAGAGTTAGACCCTCGCAATCCAAATGGTCCAACGCCTTCTTCGGTAGCACATTCAGTGAATACCCAATATCTACCAGCACATGAGCCATAGTGGTGCCCCTGCATTCAATCAAGACATGCAAATCATCATTATTCTTCCTTCCCTTTGGTGTCAAATCCGCATCTGAAAAACCCAGCCCATTATCAGCAGTCAGGCTGGCCACACAATCTTTGAACTGATTAGCTGAAGTCTCTTGCGGCACATGCGCAGTCTTGAGAAATGCAATCAAAGCCTTCGCATGGGCTTCAGAACACAATAGTAGAGACAACATAGATATCTTCGATGGGGTCTTCCCCAACTGCTCAACCACATTGTAGTCGCTCTTCTTAATGATTTTCAGTATTTACTCTATTTCTTGCTTAGAGGCCTCCACAATAATTTTCTTAGGCGCCTCCGTTCGGGCAGGCTTACCTACAACTTCTTTTCTGCGGGTATTAGATGATTCGTTGACTGGAGTAAGAACAGGAACAGTAGTTGAAGTACTAGCAGGAACAACAGATGTAATGACAATGGGCTTACTGACAGTCTTAGGGGAAATCTCGGGAGAGAAGACCCTTCCACTTCGGGTGATTTTGTTGGTTTCGACAATATTATGAATATCGGAAGCAGCCTCTTCATCTTTCAGATCTTGTTTGATGCCATGATAGTACACATCGACACCATAATGCCATGGGACAGCTTTGTCCGAGACATACGGGATAGGACCAGGAACAGTGATTATCAGTGGAGCAATTCTTGAAGCAAGTGTAATCCTAACAGGTCTTCTCGAGGAATCCTCAGAAGGATTGGCGGAAATAGTTATAATGGAAACTTCTTCAACTGGAAAAACAGGAACCATAGTTTTCTCAAACATAATTTCTTTGCTATCTATCAGGCGTTGGACACTTAATTTCAGCAAACGGCAACCAGAAGGTAGAAGCGAACACATGTGGCAACCTTCACCATAACCCGGAAATAAACCGGCCAACAGCAAATTCTTCTTGACAGTCATGAGAGGAGTAGAAACTTCATCAATAGAGGTAACAAACAAATCAGTATCAATAGCATTAACCCCACGACCGTGTTTAGTCATGGGAGCAGTTATGACATTTGGCTTTTCTGGAGCATCAAAACTATCTCCTTGGCTTCAATCAAGTCTTGTATTTTGTTTCTCAGAGCCCATCAGTCATTTGTATCGTGACCAGGACTCTCAGAATGATAGGCACAACAGGAATTCGGATTATATCGGGGAGATGTAGTATTTGGATTCTTAGGAGCCTCTCTCAAGGTTGCCAAGTTGGATTTTAGCAGATGAGGTAGAACTTCAGCCAATGTCATGTTGATGCGGGTAAACTACCGTTGTGGTCTCTCCACCCTTTGTTGATTGTTGCGTTATGGAGTAACTGCAGGTATAGGTATCATTACGGCACTTACTGTTTGACGTTGTTCAGCCCTGTTCTGGCCCCTCGGGCAGTAGATGGCACTGGCTTCCTTCTTACCAGCAAAAGGCTTCTTTACTGAACTTGAAGAGGCATCCTTCTGTATTTTCCGCTTTGAATCCCAACTTCTACTCTTTCCCCAGTTAGGATCAGCTTAGTGAAACCAGAAACATGTCAACCAACTCCCTATCAGACAATGGGGGTTGAACTCTCCCATCCAAGTCTCTCCATTTTTGTGCATAATCTTTAAAACTATCACCTACACCCATGGACATACTCTGGAGTTGAGTACGAGTGGGAGCAAGGTCGGCATTATACTGATACTGCTTGTAGAAAGTAGCAGCCACGTCTTCCCAGTTTCAGACATTGGCTCCCTCCATCTAGTAGAACCATTCAAGCTGAGTCCCTGACAGACTATCTTGAAAGAAATGCACCCACAAATTTCTATCAGCTGTGTGGGGCTGAATCTTCCTGACATAAGAGAGGATATGGAGCTTTGGGCAGGACATCCCATCATACTTGGCAAAAAATGGAGCTTTGAACTTCTACGGGATGACCACTCCCGACACCAATCCTAATTCTTTGAAATCCAGTCCAGGTATCCTCTGAACTTCCATGGCACTCAGACGATCTTCCAACTGTTTGTATATATCCTCAGCAGGAGGATATTGTTCATCATTGTAATCGGTATCATTGTCAGACACTACAGGATTGGGGTCCTTCTCTCCTTCTTGGTTCCCCCCTTCCTTAGATGAAGAGGTCAGGTCGACCTGTCGCTTCAACCGCTCTCCAAACCTTCGGCCCTTGTTCAGAATACCAGTAGCCTTCTTCTTTTTCTTCTTCTCTTTCAGAACAAGGGCTTTCAGATCCTCCTGCCCCTTTGCCAGACTGATAAACATTTTTTGGAAATGGGCGTTCTGTGCCTGCAGGTCTTTAATGCTTTATTCGGAAGACATTTCTGCTGAAATAAACAGCAAAGTAGATAAGAAACTTGTAATTGTACCTGTAATGATGTGCATGATAATGGTATGCGCATGCAATGATTTCAAAGACCTCGGGAAATTTAAATTTGCGAACCAAAAATAAACAAAAACGTTATTAGCTGAAATTAAAGTTCAAATTCCTTTAAGGAGTTACAATTAAAAATAAATCTAAAACTAGAAAGAAAAATCAAAAGTCCCATGGATGCTTCCTCTTTGCGTCGAGATAATCGTTCAGTCCTTTTTCCTCATGCAACTTCTTTGTGAGCTCTGAGACCTTCCTCTCCTGAGCATGGAACTGATCCCTGTAAGTATCCTGCTCTTTCATCAACTGAATCCAAGACCTATGTAATTCTTCCAGATCAGTGGGCATGTAAGGATAGAGAACTGTGTAAGGAATACCCTCCTCCGTAGTGGGTTCCACAATCACTGGAAAAACAGCTACGTAGGGTATCATAAGCTTCTGAGCACGAGCTCGTACCTATTGTAGATAAGGTTCAATTGGAATGGAAGTCTTTGGCCCAAAAGCCCTGACGCTCGATCTGTTTACCATGCCCCAAGCTCGTACGAACCTCCGGCGATACCCTTGAATATCCTCCTCATAGTTGAACATAATTCCTTTGATTAATAACTCATGGGGACCATCCCTTCGATCGTAACCAAATTGTTGCAGAGCTAAACAAGGATTGTAGGTTATACCCCATCCGATACCAAGTAATGGGACATTAAGGTACTCTCTGCAGCGGTCAATGATAACAATGTTTTCCATAGATCGAGAACACCAAAGAATATCCGTATGAGCCAGTGACATTATCCTTTGTGACCAAACCAGACCTTCTTCATTCTTCAGTATGGACTTAGGGAGGTGAGAAATAAACCACCTCGACAGCAATGGCATGCAGCACACGAGAATCCCTCTTCTCCTTATGGTACGAGTATGGAGAGTGTGCAAAATATCTTCGAGCAAAGTAGGCACCGGGTTGCGAGAGAGAAAGATCCTGATAGCATTCACATCTATGAATGAGTCCGAATTAGGAAAGAGAACTAAACCATAGATAAGAAGAGCCAAAACCTCCTCAAAAGCCTGAAAATCCATATTATCCCAAAACAGCTAGGCTTTGTCTATCAGAAACTTAGCTAGAAAACCCTTGACTCCGTTTCTAGTTTCCCAATTAGATACCACGACGGCCCGTTTCAGATGTAAAGTTGAGGCAATGACTTCTGGATTAGGAACTTCTTCTAGACCTGTGAAGGGTACCTGTTCAAGAATAGGTATATCCAATAGCTAAGAGAATTCTTCCAAGGTAGGCACTAACTGATAGTCTGGAAAGGTGAAGCAGTGGTGCTTGGGATCAAAGAACTGAAAGAGTACACTCATCATCTTTTCATCAAAGTTTGAAGTAACCAGGTTGAGGAGTTGACCATGTCTCTTAGTGAACATAGAAGTTTTAGAAACCCTTGATGCTAGATCTTTGAGTTGGGAAGGTATCTTCACAAAGCTGATTCAGATGGTATTTCTACGAACGTAAGCCATAATCTGTAAAACAGAACAAAGATAAATTCCCTTGGTATTTGAAATGGTTAGTGCAATAAGCATGGATGCCATGTTATGATGCATGATGTCATGATAAACCACAAGTATAGCAAACACAGGTATAACAAACATAGTCAAGTCACACCAAGTCCTTAGGTTTAAGGCTTGCATGAGGTTAAAGGTAGTACCCTCTTGAAGTTTTAGTTGGTTCAAACCTGTCCTAAAAAAGTAACCGGGTTCTTGAGATTCTCAATATCACTGACCATCCTTTATCGGACATTATTTCATCTCTCAATCTTTTCTTGCAGCCAAAATATCCTGAAAGTATGATCTCAATGAGTGTAGTATTGAGTATCAACCAGTTCTCAACTCTACACTGAGGCCGGCTATCTCACTACTTTATAATGGCCAAGTTGTTCAACTAAGGTTCTAAGGTCCGTTGGTGCTTTACGGCACCATGCGGCGGCCCCGTACTCTCCTCGTTTCCCCATGAAGGATACCGGTACCAACCAAAGTGCCACACCAACACAACCATCACTTAAACCATATCGGTCTACACCGTACAATCTCCATGATCTATTGTTGTTTACCTAATGAGTTCCCCCAGATCCGGGTGTAGGATCTATAGTAACCCCCAAACAAACCCTTAAAAAATAAAGCAATCAAGACAATCAAGAGAAGCAATTTAATGACTTAGATCCTAAGGTATACCCCACTTATTATTCCCCAGCAGAGTCGCCAGTTCTGTGATACGGTGGCAGAACCGACTGTTTAATACTGGTTTATGTTTTGCGTTTTGTGTTTGCAAAATATCGTGGTAAGCAAGAGTCACCACCGACTTTTATTTCATCCAATCATGGAAAAGGAAAAAGAACAGAAAAAACATTTTTTCGAGATATTCTGAGTACGGGGGGTAGATTATAAAGGGAAGGTGTTAGCACCCTTTCTATCCGTAGTTATCTACGGGCTCTTAGGTACTTGCTCATTTTCCAAATTGCTTGTGTATGTTTGTCTTGCTTTGAAAATATTTTACTTCGTGATCACCCTTGTATCAGTCCTCAAGGGTGTGACGAATTTGTTTTGAAAACTGTTTTGAAAAGGTGTTAGTGTGAAAATATTTGTTTTGAGAAATTACCTATTATCATCTACCTACTAAAAAAAAAGATCGTTTTTGTTTTATTTCCTTTAGACAGCGCTATCCCACTATTAAGGAGTAGGTAGCACCGTCGTTGGAGTTTGTAAGGGACGTTCGAAAGGGACAAATACAATCACTAAAGCAATAGTTATAAAACCTTAGTAGTAACCCTAGAGTCTTAAGATCTTTTCGAGGCAACATTTCTGAGGCAACATTCGAATGGGATAATTGATCTTTTAGACAGGAGGGCCACCACTAAAATCTCCTATACTTAATGATTGTGTACCGAAGGCAACCGGAGTGAGGTAAACCCTAGGAGTGAACATGTGCGAGTGATTTGTTTCAGTTATTTTAATCTTTGCACATTAGGGTTTTCTAACTGTTTTAATTTTCATGCATTCTTGCCATACAATCCTATTAGCCATGCATCTAGACAGTTAAAGATTTCGGAAATTAAAAGTGCGAGGAAGTAAAACCTAGCTATTACAAGGCTTCGGGGAGGGGGATTAATTACATAACCAAAAATCGGGGATTTAAAGCAAGAAATAAAACCCTAATTTAACTATTACAAACCCTGAACAATTACAAAATAATAGAAAAAATAATTAACAAGCGCGCGGCAAATTAAATACGAGGACGGTAATTAATAACTTAAAACCCTAATTGAGAGAAAGAAATTTTTTGTGGATTTTTATTTGAGAAAACAATTAAATCACAAATTAATTAAACCTAATTTCTAATTGTTTTTAATTATGAAAGAAGTTAATTAACCTAATTCACTAATTAAATTAAAAAATGATTTAATGAGAAAAAATAATTTTGTGTATTTTTTGAGAAAGATTAATTAAATTATGTACAAATAAAATCCTAAGTCTAATTATTTTTTAAATTATGAAAGTAATTAAAGTTGCCCTAAATTAATTAAACTAATTAATTAAAAATAAAATTTATTAAGAAAATAAGTCTTTTTGTGATTTTTTGATTTGGTAATTTAATAAAATAATTTTTGTATTGATTAAAAAAAACAAAATAATTAAAGAAAAGAAATTAAAGAAAAATAGTAAAAATGACCAAATGGGCCTGCTGTTAGCAAATCTGGGGGTGTATGCTGAACTTCTGAAACCCAGAAGGGTGGCCTAGAGTATAGCACCTGATCCAATGAGACCATCTTCTGGGGACTCATGGTGGACCTGCGTATGCTGGCGTTGGACCTGGCTGGAGATGGATCCAGAGGATGAGATCAGAGGGCGCGTGATGATCCTCAGAAGGTGAAGTGTGCTGGATCTGGAGTGATGAAGCAAACTGGGGGTGCATGCTGAACTTATGAAACCCATAAGGATGGCCCAGAGTCTGGCGCCTGATCCAATGATACCATCTTCTGGGGACTCATGGAGGACCTGCGTATGCTGGCGTTGGATGTGGCTGGAGATGGATCCAGAGGATGAGATCATGGGGCGTGTGATGATCCTCAGAAGGTGAGGTGTGCTGGATCTGGTGAATCCAGAGGATGAGATCAAAGGGCGTGTAATGATCCTCAGAAGGTGAGGTGTGCTGGATCTGGTGAAAATAATGGAGAAAATGCCAAAAGCTCACGCCTGGGATCGAACCCAGGACATGAGCTTCATACTTCCTTCCTCTGACCAACTGCGTTGCACCAGTTAATTGTTAACATAATAAAAACAATAAATCAAAAGCCAAATTAATTACCATGCTCAGAACACACACGGATTTTCAAATGTCCCAATGGTTGCTTGACACACCAGCGTCTTCTTCCTTGGTTCGTTGCTTTAGGTAAATTACTTTTACCTACGGACGTTTGTTTGTAACTATAACCTTGTTCCATTCAAAAATTGCATACAAGCAAGATAAATGAAATTGGTGACCATGAATTAACTGGACTTGAAGCCCTGATCATCATGATACCCAATATGAAAGCCAATTGTTCCTGCATTGAAAACCCCTAAAACAAACTCATAAACCATAGCAATGACATATTGTGATTCTTGCGCTGTAAATGCAATTAAATGATGCCAATAGCTTGAAAAAAAGATAATGAACAAGAATGTATAATCAAAACATGATAATTCTATCAAATTCAAGGAAATCAGAATCGAGTTTTTGGGCAAACCGTGGTTGATGGTGGGCACGATTCCTGGCGTTTTGAAGCATGAGGATAGGTGGAATAGCTTCCTGGGATGTCCTGGAAGAGATTGGAATCTTTAAATCTCTATGAGGATGGCTCTAGAGTGGATTTTTATCTCACACTTTTCTTTGAAATTTTTCCGTTTTGTTCTGCCTCTTTTCACGACTCTCCCCCCTCATTCTTGATCTGCAATTGTTGTATACATATAGTAGACTGAATTAGGTCAATAAAAATGCATCATATCTTTGAGAATTATGAAAATATGATTTCATTTGCTTCATGTATGATTTCTTTCCAAACTTGCTTCAATCCAATCTTTTTCAACCCTAATGAACCTTGCACGAATTGGCTGGCATGCTAGTTGTACATTGACTCAAAATGTGCATAAAAATCTCAAGATTTGATTTGTTTTCATTTTTTTACCATTTTATTTTATTTATTTTGATTTAAATGAATAAAAATTCAAAATAAATGATAAAAGTAATAAAATAATAGGTGGAAAATCTCAAGGGTCGTGGGTCCTATTAGAAACATGTTTCAGGCCAGAAAACATGGGCCCCTTTGGAAAAAAATGCAAGTTTGATCAATGTTGACTTTTGACAATTCTCCAAAAATTGCCAACTTTGACAATGCACAACTCTCTCAATTTTGATCCTATGAAGGTGTTCTTGGACTTTTTATAAAGCTTAGGATGTCCCCTAACCAACCCTTTTGGTCTCATCTCAATTGGATCTTCCATGTTCATGTATGAAGCTTTGACCCAAAAGGTGTTTTTGCTGACTTTTCAAAATGACGTATAATGTCAAAATTCCTATATTTTTGTGAGTGCATATCTTGAACTTGTAGGATGAAGATGGATTGTAGGGAATTGTATCCTATTCAAAATTATCTTTGGATGGAAAATTTCTGATAAAGCATGAAGAAGTTATGCTTGGTCAAAGTTGGGTTGATTTTTCCTGCAAAACCCTAATTTAGCAACTTTTGGGTTTTGATTAATTTGGAACATTCCTTGGGGAATCATGATCAACCCTTGATCAAATGATGGATAAAACTTCAAAATGATGATGTTGACCAAAAATATTAGAGTTTGACTGTATGTGGGTCACAATTGACTTTTGACCTAATACAGTCGATTCTCAAGCATCTGAGCAGTTGGCTGGGCAAACTTCTTGTGCAAGGCATGAAACTTGACATGTAGGGTATTGAGAACGTATTAAGATCATGGAGAGAATAGGAGACCTTTGTGGTCATCTCATCCTGATGAAAATAGAAACCCTAATTTGGGGTATACTGCCTTAGGAGAGAGTTTGTATGGTCAACTCTTGGGCTTCCTTGAGCAACTTGGGGACCTCAATTGACATGTATTGAGTAAAATGAGAGGGAAAATTTTGGGGTACAACATCGACTATCTCACTACTTTCTACTGGCTAAGTTGTGTCAACTAAGGTTCTACGGTCAGTTAATGCTTATGACACCACGCGGCAACCCAAGATTCTCCTTGACTGACTCAAGGGGCACCAACACCAACCAATGTGTTGCACTAGCATAGCCATCATCTAAAACATATTGGTATACGCTGTATAGTTTCCATGTCTATAGCTACTTACCTAAAATGCCCTCAGATCTGGGTATAGAATCTTTACAAAAATAAACCCTAGCAAAACCTCTGAAATGTAAAGCATACAAATCAAGCAAGTAAAGCATTTTTAAATATGATTTAGCTCTAAGGTATCCCCACTTTCAGATATCCCCAACTGAGTTGCCAATTCTGTAACACGGTGGGAGAATTGACTTTTAGTTTTTTCATTTTATCGCAAATGTTGCGGATAGTAAGAGTCGCCACCGGCTTTTCTTTTATCCAATAAAGGAAAGGGTGAAAAGGGAAGGTGTTAGCACCCTTTTCATTCGTAGTCATCTACGGGCTCTTAATCACGAGCTCACTTTTGAAAATGCTTTGTGTGTTTAAAAATATTTTGAAAATGCCTAAGTGCAGCAATTTTGTAACGATTCTCGTATCATTGAGAATGCATACAAAAATGTTTATTTTGAAAATGTTTATGGAAAAAAATTGTCATTGTATGAAAAATGTTTTAAAATGTTCGCGAGCAAGTGATTAAGAACTATCTACCTACTCAAAAGTCTTTTGTTCTTTTCCTCTTCCTTTAGATAGTGATATCCTACCATTGGTTAGTAGGAAGCCCTATCATTAGATGTATGAGGGACAAAAGCAGGTCATCATACAATCATAAAGGCGACTTGTAGGACTCTTTAGCAATTTTATCGTAAGGGACTAAGATTATTTACTGAGGCAGCATCGAAGGGTCATCGAGGGAATACGATCTTTTTAACTGAGGGTATTTGCTAAAGCGTCCCACGTTCGAGGGACATGATTTTTTTATCCGAAGGCAACAAGTGAGGTTACCCTAGAGGTGCGTGTGTGAATAGTGTTTTAGTTCAGTTCATTTATCTTGCATATTAGGGTTATCTAACATTTTGTTATAGATCTTGCCATACAAACCCTATTAACATACATCTAGCAGTTATAAGGAAAGCTGTAAAATGCGGAAAAGAAATCCAAACTATTACAGGGCTTCAGGGAAGGGGGATACAAACCATAAAAATGGGAAAAGAAAGAAAGCGGTAAAAATAATCTAATTAACTATTATAACCTTTAGAAGATACATTATTATAAAAAACTTAATTCGAAAATAAGAAAAGTGCAAAGATTGTAACAGTAAAGAGAAATGGAGAAATTTTTTTCTTTTCGTGATTGTTTTAATAAAGAAAATTTGATGACTTAACCTAACTTAATTAATTTTAATAAAAAATAAAAGTTTTATTAGTGAAAACGAAATGACTAAAACGACCTAATTATTTTTATTTAAACAAAATGAAGTTAACTTATTAAACAAAAGTTAATCAACTTAATAAAGAAAACCAATTAATTTGGTTAATTTTAATAAATAAAAACCTAATTCTAAATTGATTTTGAATAAAAATTAATTATGTGAAAAAAGGTTAAAATAATATATATATATATATATATATATATATATATATATATATATATATATATATATATATATATATATATATATATATATATATATATATATATATATATATATATATATATATAAGAAATGCAATGGGCCTGAAGAAGTAAATCTGGGGGTGTGAAAAAAAGGAAAGGAGTTTAGGCCCAATGAACTCCAGCGTTGAATCCAGTGGAGGGGAGCTCCAAAGGTCTCATGATGAACACACAAATTTGGGCGTTGGATCTGGCAGCGTGAAGATCTGATGGTGATGAATTGAAGTGTATGATGCGCGCTAGACTGGCTGGTATTGGATCTGCAAACAAGAGAAAACATGAAAAATATAATACCAGGGGCAGGGATCGAACCCGGGCCCTGGTACATTAACACCTTTGCAATACTCGCTTCTACCGCTGGGGAGGCCTTACATCCGCTAACATAAATCAAATCATAACAATAAATATGAAGCCTGATGCTAATGGCTAGAGAGGCGTCGGAGCCCTAGCTCTGGTCGTCTTCTCTGGAGACCTGTAAGATGTAAAACCTGCAAATTCAACATGTTAGTGATCAAAAACATCCTAGTACCCCCTAATTTGACCCTCCCGAATCTGAATATGTACTTAGTTTTGGGTATAGGTCCTTGCATCATGAGTTTCGAACCAAATGAAATTGTAGCAGTAAAAACGTTGAGACTAAGCCATTGGATTAACTTTACTCACACATATCAAATAAAAATCACCATTGCGCTTTATTGTTTCCAGAGGAATGGGAAAAGAGCGAATAACCCAAAAAGAGGGGGAGAGAGTCTAGGTACAGGGATTGGTTATGCAAAGAGAAGGTATTATCATCCTAAACATCTACGATACTCCATAGGAACCTCTTTGAAAATTTGTGAGAAAAGAAATAGATGGTAGAGGTGAGAAAAGAAATAACTTTTTTACAATTTTTGCACCTGCCGCGGTTGCGAACCTTTAGTGCCTACGTACCACCTTCCGTGCAATAGGGGATCAGGGTACTCGTAGTTCATCTTTAAAAAATTTGAAACACAAATGTGTTGGTTAATTTTAAGAGATAAGACATCATTGTCGTATCCGAGTGGAAAACATACTTACTACCCACGATTATGAGAAAGGAGAATTTGCATCATCTCAAAGTGGAGGATATAACTTGGATTTTAAAATCAACAAAGCCTCTCTTAACACCCAAGTGGAAAATGTCTCACTTCACTATATATCGTAGAAGTATAGTAGCTTGCATCACTACAAGGATTGACAAGAGTTTAATCTTTTGAGAAAAGTTTAAAGTAAAAGAGACAAAGTGGCAAAATGGTTTGAATTATATTGATTGAATTTTAGTCTTCTCACAAAAAATATCAAAGTATGATTAAGTTGTTTAAAGTTTAATTAAGAAAATATTTTGAAAATGCATGGACCTAAGTCCAAGTTTATTGTGAAAGCGATTCAAGTTTAGAAAACAAGAAAAGTTTTGAAAAGGAGGGAGAATATTTTTGAAATTAAAGAAGATGGGAGGAGATGAAGGGACTATCCTAAACATAAGGTAAAAGCTAGGGAAAATAACCATCTAACCAATAAGAAGCCAACACTTGGCACAATGAGTCAATGTAGAATTCCCATCCTTTGGATTGAAACCAAACAAGCAAAGATAATAAACCTCTTAAGAATTCCAAACTTCAAATGCATTAAGTCTTCACAAAAATTGGGCAGAGTAACAACTATATACAGATGAATTCCCAATCACAGA
This sequence comes from Vicia faba, assembly GCA_948472305.1. Taxonomy (NCBI): domain Eukaryota; kingdom Viridiplantae; phylum Streptophyta; class Magnoliopsida; order Fabales; family Fabaceae; genus Vicia; species Vicia faba. The sequence goes on from CATIWC010001154.1 coordinate 368,328, forward strand.
CAAAGCATATAATAAGAATAACCTGCACACAAAGAAAATCAACCAAATTTCTTGGGGTAAACCCCTAGAACTCCAAAAAAAATAACAAAAGAAGTCACAAGGTCTCAAGGGTAGTCAAGGTCTCTACTCCTAAGTCCAAGAAGTCCATAACTCCACCATGCCAAGGATAGTAACCAAATAGTCTAAGTAACCTTAAAGTTTTTTATTGTTCAAGTTGATTATTAGGTATCTTCAAAAAAGAAAATGAAAGCTCAAGTGAGCAAAATAAAAAATGACATAAAGATAAATGCTCAAGTGAGAAAAAATGAAAATAGCATGAAATGAAAATGCTAAAATAAATGGTACGTAAAAGTAAAGGCGTAAAGTAAAAGCATAAAAATAAAAATCAATTGTTAATGGGTTAGAAATTAGAGGTTAGTTGAATGACCATCTTGAAACTTGCATTTGAAAACTCATTAGAAGATTGATAAAATCAAAGCCTCTCAACAACAAGTTTCATTTGCTTGTTGTCAAGTATATCATTCATTTCAAATTCTCAAGGCAACAACAAATGATCAACGATGTTTAAATGATTCACTTAGCCAAATTTTATGAAGGTTCATTAGAGGATTGATAAAACCAAAGCCTCCTAACAATGAAGTTCAAGGTTATTGGATCAAATGTTTCAAATTAAACATACTTGGGCTTGCAAACATACGTTTGGGCCACGAATGATCATTTCTCAAACCGGGACAAAATTTAGCGCTATGTTAAGCAATCGTAAGTGGACTTATGTAGAAGTCGAACCTATTTTGAGGTCGGTCAATAGTAATGTATGTACCATATATTAAGAGAAATTATATGTAGATCATCATCCAACAACATGTAGTACACGTAAGAAAGAGATAAGATGAAGAGGGAAGGGATGTATTAAATGAAGTTTGGGTTTCAAATATCGTCAACATCATTCATCCATTTTGTTGATTTGATTTATCAACCTATCAACACCCAAGATCCAATGAGGTTGAAGAATTTGTCACTAAATGAAATCCAAGTCAGGACTAGACAAAAATAATAAAATAATATTTAATAAAACAATATTTAAATGGTTAATAAAAAGGAAAATAAATGGTAAAATACACAAAGTATATTAAAATACTAAATAAAAATACTAAAAAAAGTCAGAGGTCAAGCATGATTCAATAAATGTTGACAAAAATTTTCAGAATTTTTTAAAGAAAGAAAATATTTTTTAAAATTTGGAGAAAATAAGAAAAATAAACCAAAATTTGTGAAAATTAGTAAAATCAGAAATAAAAATAAAACGAGGTCACCAATATTTGTCAAGAGGTCATTGGATCCTTTCATAATTTTTTCAGAATTTAAAAAGATCAGATGGTATTTTTAAAACAACTAAAATAAGACAAACAAAACAAAAATTATGAAAAATATCAAACATCAAAATAAAAATATGAAAAATTCACAAAATCTGAAATAAATCAAAGTATTTTTGTATATTTTTTTCATGATTTTTGGATAAAAAATAAGAGAGTTATGAATTTTTAAAGATAAAGGAATTTTTAAAAATAATTTTGTAAAATAAAATAAATCAGAAAAATCCACACACGTTGGATCTAGCTCACTTATAAACGTTGGAAGATCTAATGAATCTGAGGCGACGGAGTATCATGAACCCAAGTCAAGGCACATATATGTAACACAAAAAGTCCAACCAATCAAAATAATACAATTGACTGAGCATCATTGGTTGAAGAACGACATGTAGGTCGTCTTCAACCTCAAGCCTCCTGCAAATAGGGAAAAACTATGATTCTTAAATCTGTAAATTTAGACGTTCATAGCGGTATCATCAGACGTGTCTCTTCAAGATGATCACAACCATATCCTCGCACCAAATTTATATAAAATACAACTTACTTGATTTGGAAAAAACCAGAGATGTTTTGAAAAATTGAAATCGAAAACAAAAGCATCATATGCATTGATTCACCAAAATTGAGTTAATAGAAAACATCAGTGAATATCATTGATCATTCTAATAATTTGAGTTAGAAGATTTAATGCCTTAAACTACCTTAATAAAGTCAGATGAATTTTCTCTACAATTGGACTTGGCTATTACGATTTAGGACACCCCAAGGCTTGATTATTCTTCTGTTAGCTTCAGTGAAGTTTAAGGATGAAGAATCAACGAAGAAATTGGATTAAAAAGTGGAGAAAAGAGGAATTTGAAAACTCATAAAAGTGATTTATGGAGGGAGTTTGATAGGGTGATTTTGGTTGTTCAAGCTTGCGAAAATGAGTGGAATAGAGTCTGTATTTATAGGATAAGTGAATTGGATCAAGAGGAGGGGTGAATGATGCAATTTCAAATGAATTCGAGCACACTTGTGTTCACGAGCAAAGTGTGTTCACATGTGCATCAAAACTCATCTAAATGATACGTTTTGTCACTCTATATAATCCAAATATCTTTGTTGATCATGTTTAATTGAAAATCACGTAGTAATTTGGTGATTAGAAGTCAGATTATGGAAATTGCAATCTGACTGCAAGTGAAACTTCAGTTCTAAGGTACCAACAATGAATCCATGGTGTTCAAAGCTCAAAGCGTCTTATGGCATAATTATTGAAGAATTTGAAAGATAAGGTCACAATATTTACAATGTGCAAATAGAGAGATAATTTGGATGCTTGAGCTAGAAGTTGTGGTTGGTCAAAATCATGAAAAATGCACTGAATTTTTGTACTTAGAAAAATTCTAAGTTTTTCTTCAAAAATGACCTATAATGTTTTGACTCCAAACAAGGTCTTCCTTCAAAGTTGAGGTTTGATCATTGATGCTAGCTTGAAGTGGACTCCTTAAAGAGTATTGTGAAACTTGTTTCACTCAAAAATTCCAAATATTGAACAAGTTATGATCCTTTGAATTTGGTGAAAATCCATGACGTGACCTATAATCTTTTGAGTTTTTGAGGAATCTTCTAACTATTTTCAAGCTTTGCACATAAAATATAAATTGAAGTTCACATTATTAATATAAATATGGAAAAATAATGGGCTCAAGGATATAAAAATTGATCAAGTTATGATCCCTTGAAGTCACATAAGGGAATTTGATGGCCTATCTAGATGACTTGTAGTCTTTCTCAATCGTTAGGAATCCTCCACACAAAATTTTCTTTAAACTTATGAAGTGATTGGTTGATAACCCTTTAAAGAGAAGCATATCTTTGGAGTCACTAAAAAATCTCAAAATATGAACAAGATATAGCCCTTAGAAGTCCAAAACCCTAGCTCCTAAAGCACCAAAATGACTTGGAAACCCCTTTCAATTTTTACAATCTTTCTTGCACAATCACTTTTTCCATGTAAATAGAAGTTGTTGTGGATGATAATAAGAACCCATAGAAACAATAACCACTTCCAAATATTAAGAATTGAGAGAGTTATGTACTTGTGATCAAGGAATCAAGAACTTGTCCAATTAGGTCAAACCTCTTCAATCAATTCTTGCATCTTTTGGTTTCCTTTGACAAATTGAGGCATGATGAATCATAGTAGACCTTGTCATGATAATAATTTAAAGCATTATCAATGATGAAGCTTGAATTCCAATGAAGCTTTGTTGAAGAAGGCATGGAAATAAACTCATGAACCTATGCATCAACCTGATGAAATGTGTTGTGCCCTCCCATATAGTATCATCATTTAGAGAAAACATTCATTGTATTTGTTAGTTAAAAATTAATCAACACAAGACAAATATGACCACAGTATACAAATCAAAGTGTTTGGTGATCACCCATGGGCAAACCTAGAGATAGGGAGAAGAACCAAAACTAAGTGTAATCTTGATATGATTGAGTTGATATGAGATGATTGAGGAATCTTAGGGGCAAAAATTAGGGTACAACAACTGCCCTTATTTAAGTGTCTTCTATCCGGAGATACGAAGGTTAAAATCTTTTTGTCAACATGATTGAAGATTATTAAATATAAAACAAGCCCTATTTTTGGCCCTGAGATGCCATGCAATGTGCTTAAGATTGTGCATGCAAACAAACAAATCCAAAGGTGACACAGGATACCATTGGGGAAGCAGAAAATAAAATAAAGGATCAAAAGAAAATCCGACCAGGAAAATAAATCATTGGTGAACAAAAGACTCGACTCTATTGGGGTAAAGCCCAAGGAGGAGATAAAGTATCATCGCTTTAGATGTTGAGGAAAATTAATGGATGACAAAGATCGACAGATAACAGCAAACTACCCACTCATAGAGAAGATAGCAAAAAAGTAACGTCGACTCATAGGGAAAACAAATGATAAGATAATATCAGTAAATACCAAATATTAGGTTACGTAACCAATGATTAGCATCAATACTTATGACTGGAAACAAATGAACTTCTTTACAGCAAAATGAATCTCAACGACAAACTATCTACCATAATGATGAGACTACCATCGATCAGAGTAACAAATCTCAACAACGAACTATCTCCTATAATGACGAGACTACCATTCACCAGAGTAACAAATCTCAACAACGAACTATTTCCCATAATGATGAGACTACCATCCATAGGAATAACAAATCTCAACAACGAACTATCTCCCATAATCACGAGACTACCATCCATCAGAGTAACAAATCTCAACAACAAACTATCTCCTATAATGACTAGACTACCATCCATTGGAGTAAAAAATATCAACAACGAACTATCTCCCATAATGACGAGACTACCATCCATTGGAGTAACAAATATCAACAATGAACTATCACCCATAATGATGAGACTACCATTCATCGGACTAACAAATCTCAACAATAAATTATCTCCCATAATGACGAGACTACCATCCATTGGAGTAAAAAATATCAACAACGAACTATCTCCCATAATGACAAGACTACCATTCATCGGAGTAACAAATGAATCCTCTCGGGGAACTAACATAATTACTGGGGAAGAACATGTTTCTCAAATAAAGAGACCACCACTTGTTGCTATGAGAAGGAAATACAATAATGATGTTGGGAAATAAATCTTGGCTTCTCTGGGGATATGCCAACACAGTCCTGCTGAGGAGATAAAGTCTTCTTATGTAAAATAAATGCACATTCTCAAACCAGGGCTCAAAGCCTGCAAAAAATATAATAATAATGTTGTCGAGAACCACAGATCAAATCTAGAAATAAACCGAAGTGAAACAGTCAACCAAGAAAGCACCTGATGAGAAACAAAATCAATAGGGGACCACAGATCTAACCAGATAATGAGTCAAATAAGAAGTCTAAAGTATAATTCTTCCACGAGGGATAACTCAGTGGGGAAATTGAAAGAATATACACTTTATGCTTAAGGTTGTCACTCTATTGGAGAGAGGGTAACATAACTCTGCAAAATAGGGTAATATGCCAACAAAAAATTAATGAATGCAGATGAGAAATGAATTTTAAATTAAGCTATGCACGATGTATGTATGGATGCATGAATGTTATCATGTATATGCTGACAAAATAGACATACAACACTGGGAATAACCAGACAGAACCAACTTAGGTAAAGTCAATAATCGGCTAAATCACATACTAGATGAAAATTTCATAAGAAAGTAAGAACCAACTGAGGAAACAAACTCTTATTTCATGGCTTAAATCCTCTAGGAAGAAACATAATCTGAAAATAATCAAGTCAAAACAGTTAATAAAAATTGATACAGGGATGTAACATCCTCCACCAGGCTTCACCGAGGAATATCACACAGACTTCGATGGGGAAAATATTGTTTCAATGTCTAGATTTGCACTGGAGATTATAATACTGACTTCTCTAGGGAAGATGAAAATTACATCATCAAGATATCAACTGGGGATCTCGTGCCGACTTCATCGGAGAGGAAAATGCGACATCATCGAGGGGAGCCCAAAATACATTCTTCAATACCAAGAGTGATGATTACACAAACTTCCATGGGGAGAAATTATGAAACCACATGGGATAACAACTTTCAGAGAGAAATATTATCTCAGCTTTACTTAGGGATTCAAGAAATCAAACAATACATCAAGAAATTAAAATTATGGGGGTTTTAAATCAAATCCAACACTTGGCTGGAGAAAACCCAAAAAGTTGACAATTGTTTCAAAACTTCTTAGAAAAGATATTGCTCTTGTCTAGTTTCCCTGGAAACAAACAACAACAATAATGCCATCACTACAAAGGGCGATTGTTGTACCCCAATTTTCCCCCCTAAGATCCCTTCATCGTACCATGTTGGTTTATTCACAACAAGATTACACTAGGATTCTTAGTTCCCCTCCCTACTTTGAATTTTGCTCCTTTTGAGGGATTACCAAGCACCTTGACTTATGTTCCTTTTGTGATCATGAATATTGTTTTGATTTCATCATTTAACTAATAAAATACAATGTTTTCTTTTCTTGCTTGTTATCCATGTAGGTAAGGGCAATGAGATTTAACAAATTACTCCATGGGTTCATGAGTTTATTTCCATGCCCTAGTCAATATAGATTGAGAAGTTAAAAGCTCACCATTGGATTGGTTTTGGAAGGATTGGAATGGCAAGGTTGCTTTGGTTCATCACATTTCAAGGTTATTAGATTTGACTCAAAAGTACAAGGGGTTGATTGGAGAAGTTGTCATGTTTGGACAAGGTTTTGTTCCCATTGGTCACAAGAGCATATTTTTCTCAAATTTCAAGATATGGAAGTGGTTTTGGTAGCTATGAATCCTCATTATCATAATCAACAAATTCTATTCACAAAGCAAGAATATTGGTACAAGAAGTTTGTTCAAGCTTGTCAAAGTTCTTCAAAGCATTTTCTTGATCTAGGAGCTAGGGTTTTGAACTTCAAAGGAGCATATCTTGCTCATCTTTTGGTATTTTTGAATGATTCCAAAGACATCATTCTCTTTAAAGGATTATCAAAAAATTACTTCAAAAGTTCTAAAGAGTTTTCATGTGGAAAAAACTTGGTGAAGAAGAAAGATTACAAGTCATCCAGATGAATCCCCAATTTTCCATGTGTGACTTCAAATGATCATAACTTGATCAATGTTTATAACCTTGAGCCCATTATTTTTCCAAAATGATCTTGAGGATGTAAACTTTATGACTTCTTTTATGTGCAAAGTTGGAAAATGAATGGAAGTTTCCTTAAAGATGCAAAAGATTATAAGTCATTTCATGAAATTTTGCCAACTTCAACAAGTCATAAATTGCTCAAATTTTGGATATTTCGAATGATTCAAGTTTTAAAATGTCATTCAAGAGATCTACTTCATGCCATATTTTTTGGTCAAGAGAAGATTCCAAGTTGAAGGCCATGTTTGGATGCAAGACATTATAGGACATTTTTGATGAAGAATTTGAAATATTTCTAAGTATGGAAAGTCAACCATTTTTCTTCAACTTTGACTCAATGCAAATTTTATCTCAAGCATCCATTTGAATCCATGTTTTTTCCATTGCAAAGCTTGTAACCTCAACTTTCTAAAGCATCAAGAATCATGCCTTAAGACCCCTTGAGCTGAGGATGCCATAGTTTCAAAAATGGTAACTTGGAATTGAAGTTTCCTTGCAATTCAGAATTTGAATTTCATGTTACACCCTCTAAACCTCAAATTAACACGCGTTTTGGGTCTAAACATGATTAGCCAACTTTCCCAAGTGGATTAGTGCATCAAAACGCAAGAATTGGATGAGTTTTGGTGAAGTTTGGATCACACTTCACTCGTGCATCAGGTTTGAACGAATTCCCTCCAAAACGCATCATTCACTCTTCCTTTTAATACCATTCATTTCTCCTATAAATACATGAACTATCCCATTCATTTTCCCAAGCTTGGATAGCCAGAATCACCCTGCCAAACTTGCTCCATAACTCAATTTTCTGTAACTTCAAAATCCATTCTCGGGCCTTTTTCAATACGATTTTTCCATCAATTCACCTTCCTTGATCTTCCCTAAAGCTAACCACATAATTACATTCAAGAATCATGCCCTATAGTGCTCTATAGAAGTCCAGTTTCAGAGCTCTGCAACTCAACTTCAATAGGTAGATTCCTTCATCAATTCTTCAAAACTCTGATATCATTGTGTTGCTCTCATTGCCTTGGTTCTAGTCACAACACTTACCTTTTACTGGAAATACGTTTTGACCATGAAATTTCAAATCCCTTTTCAAAATTTTCCTTCTAAATTGCTTGAGCTATAGTTTATATAAATTTGGCGCGAGGGTGTGGTTGTCTTCGTCTTGAAGAAACGAAGCGAATAGCATAGGGACCTTCAAAATTTTCCTTCTAAATTGCTTGAGCTATAGTTTAGAGTTTGAGAGACCTTTAATTCGTGATGGCTGGAGGTTGAAGATGACCAACGTGTCATCTTCTAACCAATAAAGGCGCGCCATCTGTATTTTTCAGATCCTGATTTAATTAATGATTCTGTATAATATTCACTAATGACCATGATATGCACAGTGCGCCAGATCCCTTGGATTTGATTACTAACGCATTTTGACTCTCATCCAATGGTCCACATATTTTGCTTTTATTTTCTTTTTCTGATTTTTATATTTTAATTGTTTTAAATTTCAAAAAATCATAGAAAATTCATTTTTAGTCCAAAAAATCTGAAAAAATTATGAAAAATATTTTTGATTATTCCCTTTCTAATTTTTATTTTTTCACAATTTAATTTTGTGTTTTGGTATTTTTTATAAATTTTACACTTATTTGATTTGTTTTAAATGTTTAAAAATACTTTTATACATTTTAAAATTCTGAAAAAATTATGGAATGATCCAATGATATTGTGACAAATATTGGTGACCTTATTTTATTTTTTTTCTGACTTTACTATTTTTTTTACCATTTTTTGTTTATTTTACCCATTTATTTTAATTTTAAAAATAGTTTTTGACTTAAAAAAATTACCAGAAAATTTGTAAAATTATTTGAGTCTTTTTTCTGATTTTTCTATGGTCTTACTTTTTATTTCTTGATTAATTTGAACATAGTTGATATTTTTCTCTTTATTTTCTATTTTTAAATATTATTTTTAACCCCTTTTATGTATATTAAAATGTGATATTATTTTGTGACTATTTTCTGGATGGTCTTGGGTTAGATTTTGGATCATGAACTTTATTAACATTATTGGATTCATGGTGTTGAGTTTAACTCCACAAAAATGGATGAATGATTTTAATAATAGTTTGATAAAAATTTAATTCAAATGTGGTTTGTATATTTTTTCTCCATCCCTCTTCATCTCATCTCCTTCTTATTGCACTAGATGTTGTTGGAGCATGATCTCTATATCATGTCTTAAAACAAATGGTGCATAGATTTTTATTGACCGGCCTCAAAATAGGTGCAACTTCTATATAAGTCCCCTTATGATTGCTTAACATAGCGCTAAATTTTATCCCGATTCGAATAAATGATCATTCGTGGCCCAAACTTATGATTGCAAGCCCAAGTATGTTAATTTGATCTCTTTGATCCAATAACCTTGAGATTCATTGTGTGGAGGCTTTGGTTCTACCAATCCTCCCATGGATCTACAATACCTTTGGTCAACGCGGATCATTTAAACATCATTGATCATTAAATGGTATTTATGAGAATTCCAAATGGATGATATACTTGACAAAAAGCAAATGTAACTTGTTGTGTGGAGGCTTTGGTTCTACCAATCCTCTAATGAGTTCCAAATGCAAGCTTCAAGATGGTCATCCAACTAACCACTAATTATTGACTTGTTTTACCTTATGCTCTCATTCTTTTTTATGCTTTATGTACCATTTACTTTTATCATTTACATTTCATGCCATTTTCATCTTTGCTCATTTGAGTATTTACTTTCTTTCCATTTTTACTTTGCTCACTTGAGCTTTTCTTTTCCTTTCTTAAGATACTTAATAATCAACATAAACCCTAAAAAATATTTAATGGTACTTGGACTATTTGATTACTATCCTTGGCATTATGGAGCATGTGACTTTTCTTGCATGAAAGGTGGTATGTAGGCACTAAAGGTTCGCAACCGCGGAGGGTGCAAAAATTATAAAATAAATACGCTTCTTTCCTAACCTTCACCATTCACTTTTTATATACAACAGTTTTTATAGCCAAAATATACAGATTTTACAAAGAGGCTCCTGCGGAGTACCGTAGATGTTTAGGGTGCTAATACCTTCCCTTTGCATAACCAACCCCCTTACCTTGAATCTTTCCCCCTCTTTTTGGGTTATTCGCTCTTTTCTCATTCCTTTGGAAACAATAAAGTGCGGTGGAGATTTTTATTTTGATTTGTATAAAGTCTAGTCAATCCAATGGCTTAGTCTTAAACATTTCTACCGCTACAGAAAAATGGCGACTTCACTGGGGAAAGATTGACCTCTTGCTGGTCCATCCCTAAGTGGGTTAAGCCTATCTTTGTTTATATCTGTATATGTGTTATTACTGTTTTTGTGTTATATGTTGTATATATGTTTTGTTTGGATTTTCCTGGTTTTCAGGGTGCTTGGTGATTACTCTTAAGTCCTATACTCGTACTTGGGAAAACTTTAAGATAGGACGAGCGGTATAGTCATGTTAACTTTGAGGGAGTAATCCCAAAAAAGGAGACATGAGACCCCCACTCAGTGGAGGCCCCTTTGACTGTAGTGTCGTTTACCGAGTAATCGGGAAGACGTACTGCTTTCGACTTGGGAGCCTGCTGAAACTGAGGACCGTAGAATACCAAACCCATCTTGGCCTTTTAGGTGTAGTGCGGAAGCTATGACGGAGTAATCCGGAATTGGTTGTCACGCGATACTACGCTCGGACGAGTCTTTCTTGAGAATATTACTAATTACCGAGTTAATCGGGAAGTTGGTAATATCCGAAGGAAGGATGTAGACTCTGGGAACCTCTAGAACCTTGTTCGGAAGGTGATAACTTTTAGACCAATACCTTATGGGTAGTACCTTCGACCTCATGCTAGTGACGTTGAACTTATGAACCCTATATGTGTGATCTTGTTTGTGATTGATGCATCATGTATCCATGCACACATAAGCATGTTTTGGAGAAATCTTATTTCAAGGGATTTTAAAGGTTGACTATTTGTGAATATCTCAGGTACTTTTAACCATGGATTCTGGAAAGAGAAAGACTGGGAAATAAAGTTTCAAGGATCCCAAGATAGATGAGTAGATCAGTCTAATCCCCGAGATCGAGTGTTCTTCAGACTTTCGGAAGAAGTACGGGTCCATTATTCCTCTCATGAAGCTGAATATGAAGGAGGGTATTCCCTCGATCGTGGTCCAGTTCTATGATCCGATGTATCACTGCTTTACTTTTCCTGACTATCAGTTAATGCCTTCACTAGAGGAGTATTTTTATCTGTTGGATTTACTTGTTACCGATCGTGTTCCTTTTACTGGTTTGGAGGGTGAGCCAAAACAACATGAGATTGCTGCCTTGATTCACCTTGGGAAGTCCGAGGTGGAAGCCCATATGACTACTAAAGGGGGGATTAGAGGATTACCAGCTCAGTTCTTATTGGATAAAGCTCGTTACTTTTCCAGAATGAAGAGTACATTTGCTTTTGAGGCCATTTTTTCTCTACTTGCTTACGGGTTGTTCTTATTTCCTAATGTGGACAGGTTTGTTGACATTAACGCTATCAGGATCTTCATGATTGGAAACCCAGTTCCTATATTATTGGGTGATGCTTATTACTCTATTCATCTTCAGAATTCTTATCATGGGGGGATGATTATCTGTTGCACGCCTATGTTGTACCGGTGGTTTATCTCTCATATGCCTCAATCTGATGCTTTTTGGGATGTCAAGAAAGAACCTTGTTGGGTTCCTAAGATCATGGCACTTACTCACTCAGACATTGATTGGTATCATCGAGTTTACCAGGATATAGAGATTATTAACAGTTGTGGTAATTTCCCCAATGTACCCCTTCTTGGTACAAAGGGAGGAATTAACTATAACCCTGTTCTTGCATGGAGACAGCTTGGTTATCCGATGAGGGATAAACCGAATAGTATTCATTTGAGTAGTTTATTTCTGAAGGAAGGAGAAGACCATAGGGAAGATAGGGAGCATATCACGAAGGCCTGGCGTCACATTCATAAGAAAAGCAGGAAGGATTTGGGACCTAGGGGTGTTGTTTCTTTGGAGCCATATCTTCAATGGATCCGATCGATAACTATTCAGTTGAAGATGCCGTATTCCCGGGAAACACCTATGCCTGATTTGTTTGTGAAGACCACTCCTCCCCTATTAGATGATCTAGAAGAGCTGTTGCTTGCTTTGGTCAGGATGCAAAAGGAAAAGGATGCTTGGAAGAACAAGTTCCAAACTTTAGAGATTTCCTATAGAGCAGACTTGAAGGAGAAAGACGACTTGATTGAGATCCTTGAGTGTCGAGCGGTAGAGTTTATGGAGAGGAAAGGGGATTTATTTTCTCCTGGGCCTCAATCAGGTTCTGATCACTCACTTCCTAATTCAGATGATTGGAAGGAGATTGCCATCAAATATACGGAAGAAAACAAGAGGTTGAAGGCTCAGATTTCCAGGCTCACGGGGAAACGCCAGCGTACAGATTGATCTCCATCATTTCTTTCTCTCAGGGTTTCAGATTTTATTTTCATCTTGTACTTGGGATCATTGAAACTTGTAATCCATTTTGGAGTTATTATAAATTTTTTTCAGTATTTCAAAAGCGTTATTACTTTGATGTTTGCAATATGTCTATAAATCTTTAAATCCCTTGAAATATTAAATAACAAAGTAAAAATAATCATGTGCATTGCATATCATGCATCATATTGCACCTATTTCTTGCATTTGTTATGCATATCCAGGTGTCTTACCAAGCTTCTTTACTTTGTTCAGCAAGCTGACTCATCACTACAACACTCAGGATAATTTCAGAAAGAAGATGGACAACTTAGAACAAGAGAATCGCGAGCTGCGCGAGGAAATTTCTGCTTTGAAGGCCGGCATGGTCAATCTGACTACTCTGATGGAAGCTCTAGTGGCTTCTCAGAATCAGCCACTGAGTGTTCAACCCCAACCAACAAGGGAAAATACTGAAGTTCCAACTGTTCCTGTATCTGCTACTCCGGTTGTTGTTCAAAACCGTATGCCTCAAGGTTATCCATGGGGAATGCCAGAGATTTTTGAAACTGAAGGTTTCAATCTTGGGCCTCAAGATACTCCAGTGGTTCAGACTATTGTTACTCCAGCACCTCCTATGGTGCATGTTGTTTCTGCTGCGCCTCCTTCGGTGAATATGGTTCCGTTTGTTAATGATGATGTGTGTCGTCCTTTCCCTCCACCAAGTGAAGACTTGGGTCTTTATGACAGAATGGATGATTTTCAAGAGCAGTTTGACAAGATGCAGTGAGAGATGAAGGCCCTCAGGGGGAAAGAGCTATTTGGGCAGAATGTGAATGATCTATTCTTGGTCCCAAATGTTAAGATACCTGCTAAGTTTAAGGTCCCGGAGTTTGAGAAGTATAAAGGCAACACTTGCCCTCGTGCTCATCTGGTGATGTACGTGAGGAGAATGTCTACCCATATTGATGATCAGCGTCTGTTGATTCACTTTTTTTAGGATAGTTTGACTGGTGCTGCGTTGAAGTGGTATATGAGTTTGGATATCGCCAATATCCATACTTTTAATGATTTGGGAGAAGCATTCATCAAACAATACAAGTACAACATGGACATGGTGCCTGACCTGATCAACTTAGGGCCATGGTTCAGAAAGACAGGGAATCGTTCAAAGAGTATGCGCAGAGATGGCGTGAGGTAGCCGCCCAAGTGATTCCTCCCATGGAAGAGAAGGAGATGACTAAGTTTTTCTTAAAGAAACTGGGTGCTTTCTACTATGAAAGGATGGTAGCAAGCGCACCAAGTGACTTTACTAAGATGGTAGGAATGGGTATCTGCTTAGAAGAGGCTGTAAGAGAAGGCCGTTTGACGAAGAGTGAAGGATCTGGAGGTGCAAAGAAGCCATCTTATGGGTTTACCAAAAAGAAAGAAGGAGATGCAAATGCTGTTATACAAGAGAGGAGGGTAAACGCTCCTAGAAGGAATTATCAACGTCATCAGCAAGTCGCCTCAGTTACTTCTGTTATGAATGTTGCTCCGACTACCGTTGCTTATCAGAGACTGTCCCAGCAGGGGAATCAAGTGTATAATCAGAGAAGAGAGAGTTATGAACCTATTCCCATGAGCTATACAGAGTTACTACCGTCATTGATTCAGAAAAAGTTAGTCCAGACACGACCACCTCCCGCCGTACCATCACCATTGCCTTGGTATTACAAGGCAGACTAAACATGTGCTTTTCATCAAGGAGCACCAGGGCATAATGTTGAGAATTGTTATCCTTTGAAGACTGAGGTACAAAAATTGGTGAAGTCTGGTGTTCTATCTTTCAAAGACGTGGGACCTAATGTGAAATATAATCCTCTACCCTTCACGAAGAACGTATCCGTTGAACTCCATTGTTGCTCCTTTGGAAGAAAATTGAAAAAAAATGGGTTTCAAATGGGTGTTGGAGATTAGGAGGAGGAAGTTTGAATTTTTATGAAGGTTAGAAAAATGGATTTTGGAGTGGTTAATGGGGTAGTAGGTGGTTGATAAAATAAGAAATTTTGGGTGGTTTTGGGGTTGAAAATGGAGAAAGTGGGAGGTTTTTGAAAATATGCATGTTATAGTCCCAGACCCCATGGCGGGCGCCATGGTCTTGGTGGCGGGCGCCATGCTTGGAATTTGGGTTGGGCTCAAATTTCTTTGTTTTGTTGGTTTGGGCTTCTTATTCCAATTTCTTCTTGTAGGTGCAAACAACATTTCTTCATTTGGTGCTTCCAAGGATTGGTGTATTGAATTTTTTTTCTTTTATGTTTATAACTTGAAAATAATAAAATCATAAAAATAAAATAAACAAATAATTAACGAGAAAAAATGATAAAATAGAAATATACTTAATTATGGTAAGTCACGAAAAATAAAAATAAAAGAAAGTAGAATGCAAGAGTTAGGCATAAAAATAGATAAGTCTGAAAAAGGAAACAACATGATAAAATAAACAACAAAACAACAAAACAGTGCAGATATGAATCAAGATCATCAAGGAGTAGTAGGGTCCTTAGTCGACTCAGAACCAAGAGCTGCAACTAACTTACTGCGAAGATCATCAATTTCCTGCTGTAGGAGGTCTGCCTCAGTAGAGTGAGTAGCATCAGAAACCATAACCTGAAGAGAGAGGTCTTCAACTGTCTGACGAAGTTGGGCTACCTCCCTACACAACTCAGCAACCTGTGCATAGATGTCGGGTTGCTGCAAAGAGAAATTATTAGAGAATACAGTGGTCCTTTCTAGCGATGGACATGGATGATATTCAGGTACCGAAGGTGATTTTCGCTCGTCCACGGTCTCTCCAAGACCTTCTAAGGCATATGTCCAATTGGTAGGGTTATGGACATTGGTCATCAGGGGATCACGAAAGGTAAAATAGTGAATAGTTTCATTATCAATCAGGAGTCTATACTGGTTGGGATTAAAGTAGACTCTTCTCATCAGCCCAGGATCCAAACAGAAATCAATGTCCATTGTAGTATATCCATAATAGGAGGTAAGGTGAGATGACTTACTTGTATGACCCAAAGCAGAAGAAATCTGATTCATTGTCCCTCCCACATAGAGGATACTTTCAGCAGACTTAGAATGCATCATGAGATTCCACAACAGAAAATTTCCACAGGCTACAGGGCAAGACTCGGTCGCACAGTAGAGGAAAAAGATCTCCTCCTCGCTAACATGGGTATCAGTGTTGGCCTTCCCTAGGAAAGTGTGAGCAATAACCATATGAAAATACCTGAAAGCAGGGTTATTAATAACAAGGGATAGCTGAGTGGAAGGATCAAGGCTCCCTCCAGCAGTAATATCTCTCCATAATTTCTCTATGTCCCTAGTCATGAAATAGCCAACTGGTAGCCCAGGTATAGCATAGGGTGTGGTCTGGAAGCCTAGCAAGTCGCCAAACTCCCTTTGGGTAAAACAGTATTCTATCCCGAATAGTCTGAAAGTGAGATATCCATCCTGGCCATTATAGGGCTCAAACTCAAATGAACTGAGGAATTCTAAGGTGAGGTACCTGTAGGTCACATTTAGGTCATCTGCATACTCGTCCCACTTTAGTTGGTTGCATAGATACTTGATACTGGCTTCAAAGCTATGAGCTTCCATGCAAATCTGGTTTGGATATCTGGTCGGTGCCATGGGTCGCTGTGAAAGGACCGCATAATGTTGTCTCTGAGTGTCATCTCGGAAGGAAACATGCATGTCATCGAAATGCTCCATCTTGAAAAATGTAGTTACAAAGACGGATAGCAGGTGATGCCTGAAATCATAAATTTTGCAACTGTTAGTATAAAGATAAAAATAAAATTTGATAAAGTAAAAAGTAAATAAATGCAAAAAATAAAAATAAACCCATGGGTTGCCTCCCATGCAGTGCTTGTTTAACGTCGTTAGCTTGACGAGCAAACTTCATATATCGGAAACTGGTACTGGTGGATCGATCAGAGTGTGGCTGGAGTAGTTGGTGGGAATGTCACCTTCTTCATAGTGCTTCAACCTCTTCCCATTGATGATGAATGGGATACAAGAATTGTTCTTGATCTCGACTACTCCAGATCTTAGGATTCTAGAGACCTCAAAAGGACCAGTCCATCTTGAACGTAGCTTGCCAGGAAAGTCGCAACCTGGAATTGAAAAGGAGAACAAGGTCGCCTATATTGAAATCTTTCTTTACAATTCTTCTGTCGTGCCAAGTTTTGGTTCTTTCTTTATATATTATAGCATTCTCATAGGCAGACTGGCGGAATTCCTCCAATTTATGAATGTCAAGGATGCATTTTTCACCAGCAGTCAAATATTCCAAATTCAGGGTCTTAATGGCCCAATAAGCTTTATGCTCTAACTCGAAGGGTAAATGACAAGATTTTCCATAGACTAATTGGTAAGCGGTTGTTCCAATAGGGGTTTTAAATGTTGTTTTATAGGCCCATAGTGCTTCATGTAGCTTCTGAGGGCAATCTTTTCTGGAAATTGAAACAGTTTTTTCTAAGATTTGTTTAATCTCCTTGTTAGAAACTTCTACTTGGCCGTTAGTCTGTGGGTGATAAGGTGTTTCTACTCTGTGCTTTACTCCATACTTACTCAAGAGCTTATCAAACATTTTGGATATGAAATGTGATCCTCCATCACTTATAACGAGACGGGGTGTTCCAAACCTCGGAAAAATGATATTCTTAAATAACTTGACTACCACTCTTGTATCGTTTGTGGGTGATGCAATAGCCTCAATCCATTTAGACACATAGTCCACAGCTACCAAAATGTAGTTATTTCCCATTGAAGGTGGAAATGGTCTCATAAAGTCTATACCCCAAACATCAAAGAGTGCAACTTCCTGGATATTCCTCATTGGCATCTCGTCACGTCTTTATATGTTCCCGGTGTGTTGGCATCAGTCGCACTTGACAATGTAGGCATGAACATCGCACTATAAAGTTGGCCAATAGAGGCCTGCTTGAAGAATCTTGGCGTGCGTTTTAGATATACCTGCATGTCCACCATAAGGTGCAGAATGACAGTGTCTGATAATGTCTTCTATTTCCTCTTCTAGGACGCAATGCTTGAAAATATTATTTATTCCTCTCTTGAATAAGAGTGGTTCATCCCAGTAGAAATGTTTAACATCTTTGAAGAACTTCTTTTTCTGTTGGTAATTTAGATCAGGAGGTATGATATATGCAGCTAGGTAGTTTACAAAATCAACGTACCAAGGTTCGCTCTTCATTACTGAAAGTTTTTCAAAATCTTTATCTCTGTAAGGCTCAAAATCATCAGTCTTAGCTATAAGTCTGTCATAGGTGAAATCATCATTTATAGGAAATAAGTCGGGTTTTAAGTGTTCTAATCTAGAGAGGTGGTCAGCGACAACATTCTCTGTGCCTTTCTTATCCTTAATGTATAGATCAAACTCTTGGAGTAACAGGATCCATCAAAGTAATCTAGGTTTAGCGTCCTTTTTATTTAATAGATAACGTATGGTAGCATGATCAGTGTAAACAATGATCTTTGCTCCAACTAGGTAGGACCTAAACTTATCTATCGCAAAAATTACTTCCAGTAATTATTTCTCTGTTGTTTCATAGTTGAGCTGGACGGTATCTAGGGTTCTACTATCATAATATATAACATGTAATTTCTTGTCTTTTCGTTGTCCTAGAACAACACCAACTGCATAATCGCTGGCATCGCACATGATTTCAAAAGGTTGTGTCCAATCTGGGGGTTGCATGATCATAACTGAAATCAATGCTTGTTTCAAAAATTTAAAAGCTTCGAGACATTTCTCGTCAAAAACAAATTCAACGTCCTTCATTAGAAGATTAGTCAAATGTTTTGTTATTTTAGAGAAGTCTTTTATAAAACGCCGATAAAAACCAGCATGTCCAA
Organism: Vicia faba; assembly: GCA_948472305.1. Classification (NCBI taxonomy): domain Eukaryota; kingdom Viridiplantae; phylum Streptophyta; class Magnoliopsida; order Fabales; family Fabaceae; genus Vicia; species Vicia faba. Next base: position 386,912 of record CATIWC010001154.1, read on the forward strand.
GAAAACTTCTAATCTCCCTAATGGTTTTAGGTGGGCTGAGGTTTTCTATAACTTCAATTTTGGCTCTATCGGCCTCAATGCCTCTTTCGGAGACAATGTGTCCTAATACTAAACCTTCATTAACCATAAAATGGCATTTTTCCCAATTTAGCATTAGGTTCACCTCTATGCATCTTTCAAGAATTTTTTCGAGGTTGGAGAGACAATCTTTAAAATTGAATCCACACATCTAGAAATCGTCCATGAAAACTTCCATTACTCCATCTAGGTAATCTGTAAATATAGACATCATACAACATTGAAAAGTGGTAGGGGCATTACAGAGTCTGAAGGGAACTCGTCTATAGGCGAACGTTCCATAAGGACAGGTGAAGGTTGTTTTCTCTTGATCCTCAAGGTGAATAGGTATTTGGAAAAATCCTGAGTATCCATATAGATAACAAAAGTGAGAGTGTCTGGCTAGACGTTCGAGAATTTGATCTATAAATGGAAGAGGGAAATGATCCTTCCTGGTTGCTTTGTTTAATTTTCTATAATCCATACACATATGACAACCTCCTTTTGTTTTTTTAGCAATATGCTCACCTTTCTCATTTTCTATGACTGTGATGCCTCCTTTCTTTGGCACCACATGCACAGGGCTCACCTAATTAGTATATGATATTTGGTAAATTATACCAGCCTCTAGTAACTTAAGAACTTCTCTTTTAACAACATCTCTCATTATAGGGTTTATTCTTCTTTGATGTTCTCTTGAGGGTTTTGAGTTTTCCTCTAATAAGATCCGGTGCATGCACACCGATGGACTTATTCCTTTTAAATCGGAGATGTTATACCCTAAAGCTAAGGGATATTTTCGTAAGATCTCTAAGAGTAGCGTTAACTAAGAATTCGTATCTGAGGTTCTTCGGAAGTTCCTCCAGTTCTAAAGATGGTTTCAAATGGCAAGGCATGGGATCGGGAGTAAGCGATAAACATTCATAGAGGTCATCATCGATGTAAGGTTCTAAACTTTTAAATCCATCATCCTCCTTAATGGGGGTCGAAGGTAACTTGACATTTTTGTTAGATTCATCTCGCTTAAGTTCCAATATACACTCGTCAATGACATAACAGGCATCTCCTATGACTGGTGCTATTAAGAACTTTTAAAGAATAAATTCTATCTTTTCATCACCCACGTCAAATGTTAATTTTCCTTTCTTGACGTTAATTATGGCTCTGGTTGTTGATATGAATGGTCTACCTAAGAGGATTGGGATTTCTTCGTCTTCTTTAATATCCATATCCATGAAATCAGTTGGGATATATAGATGACCGGTCTTAACTGGTATGTCTTCAAGTATGCCTATAGGATACTTAACTAATCTATCAGCCAGCTGGAGAGACATTTTAGTCGGCTGCAATTCTCCTAAGTTTAACCTTCTACAAACTGCTAAAGGCATAAGGATGACGCTAGCTCCTAGATCTAAGAAGGCTTTGTCAATAGTATGATTTCCTAAGATACAAGGAATGGAAAAACTTCCTGGATCCTTTTCTTTCTTGGCAAGTTTATTTTCTGAAATAAAATTTCATTCGATAAGTTTGGGATCATCAAGTCTACGCTTGTTGGTCAGGATTTCTTTTAGGAATTTAGCATAAGATGGTATCTAAGTGATGGCTTCGGTGAAAGGAATCTCTACATGGAGTTTTTCTATAACTTTAGTGAATCTCTGGTATTGATTGTCAAGTTTGGTTTGTTTAAGCCTTTGCGGAAATGGGACTGGGGGTTTGTACGGGGGTGGTGATTTATTAGTTTTATATTTTAATTCTGGTTCTTTTTTCTTTTCGGGTTCCTCTGGTTCCTCCACTTAGTCTGTAGGCAAAACATTTGTCTTAGGTTGTGAGGGTGTACTCATGGCTGGATTCTTGGGTCCATCGTAAGTTGTCCCACATCATAAGGAAATGGCATTAGCTTGCCCTTTAGGATTTGGTTGAGGTTGTCCATGGAATTGTCCTCCAGGTGTAGTTTGTGGGACTTGTGTTTGGGCTATCTGTGAGATCTGGGTTTCAAGCATCTTGTTATGCGTAATTATCTGATCAACCTTAGTTCCTAATTGCATGATTAGTTCGTTTACGTGAATATTCTGATTTAGGAACTCTTTGTTTTGCTGGGTTTGAGATGAAATGAAATTTTCCATGATTTTCTCAAGGTTTGGTTTGGGTGCCACAACTTGCATAGGTTGATTTGGTCTTTGGGCTTTGAAACCTGTAGGTCTCGGAGGTGCAGAGTTTTGTATTGGGCTATTGTTTTTATAAGAAAGGTTTGGGTGATTCCTCCATTCGGGGTTGTAAGTGTTTGAAAATGGGTTTCCTTGGGTGTAGTTTACTTGGACTGAGCAAGGCTCATTCAACAAGTTACATTCCGTAGGTTAATGTCCTTGGGTCCCACAGAGTTCGCATTTTGAAGCTACTGCGGCTACAGTATTAGGGTTTTGAGACATGTTTTGAACTTTTAAGGCAAGAGTGTCCATTTTAACTTGCATCATGTCTAGAGAACTTATCTCATGTTTTCCTCCTTGGGTCTCCTTTTTCTCTACCGTAGCTCGTTCTGTTCCCCATTGGTAATGGTTTTGGGCCATGTCCTCAATGAGAGCACAAGCTTCTACATAAGGTTTATTCATCAATGTGCCACCAGCGGCAGCATCGATAGACATCTTTGTGTTGTAATGGAGTCCATTATAGAAGGTGTGGATGATTAGCCATTGTTCTAGGCCATGGTGTGAACAAGCTCTTAACAGGTCCTTATATCTCTCCCATGCTTCAAAAAGTGATTCTCCTAGGTTTTGGTTAAATCTAGTGATTTGGTTTCTAAGGACAACAGTTTTGCTGGGCGGAAAATATCTTGCGAGAAATACTCTCCTAAGGTCTTCCCAGGTTATTATTGAATTGGGTGAAAGGGAATCCAACCAATCTCTTGCTTTATCTCTGAGGGAAAAATGGAATTATCTTAGTCGTATTGCCTCAGGCGAAGCACCATTGCATTTTAAAGTGTCTGCTAATTGTATAAAAGTTTTTAAGTATTGATTCGGGTTCTCAGTAGCGAGACCACCGAATTGGTTTTGTTGCACCAATTGTAGCAATGAGGGTTTTAGTTCGAAATTATTTGTGGTTATAGCTGGGTTTATGATACTTGAACTAGGTTCCTCATCTGACGGTTGGGCAAATTCCTTAAGGGGTCTTTGGTTACGATTCTCGGACATAGTTTTTCTAATTCTATGGAGAAAATGGATGTAACGTTCAGGTTCTGCTAAAGGATTGAATAATGTTCTGGTGCTGCGAGATCTTCGCATTAACTAGACTGTAAAACTTAGTCTAGACGGTGCGACTATAGGGTGTGAAATTTGATGAAATTGGTCCCCGGCAACGGCGCCAAAAACATGATGCGGTGTATTCGTAAGTGTACGAATCACGTCAGAGTAATATAAAATATTATCGATCCACAGAGACCAATCGCCAATCTATCATTTCCTATTGTTACGGTGTTTATCTAAGTCAATATCAAACAGGGAATTAAGCATGCAAGAAAGTAAAGTGCGGAGAAATAAACTTTAGATATAAAAGCAGGGTCGAATGTAATTCACATAGTCAGATGATATTCGCAATGCTTCAAAATAGAACTACTTATAGGACAATATTTTCTACTAAAGAGAAGAACTAATTTAACAAGAATTGTCGCTTTCGCATAATGAGAACCGAGTTTACTCTCTAATCAGACCTTCTTATCGTCACTTATAAAAAGGCGCGCATTGCATTAAAGTAATAAACCTATTTTTAAGAAATAAAGTACTTGACCAAGTATAAAAGTATTTTGATCTGGAATTTCTAATAAAAAGGGGACCTAACTTTAACCCTATAAACGCGTTCGAAAATAGTTTCAAAATTGATTTCTTTGATAATAAAAATCCCTAACTAACCGGACAAAGCGCTTTCACTTCCTTTGACCAGTTAGAACTAACCGAGTTTAACAAAGGGTTGGACGACTTTCGATCTTACCCGACAATAATAAAGTACAGAAAACTCGTATTAAAAACCAAAATAGCCCATAAGCATTTCTATTGACACATTATTTGGAATATCGATCTAACTAGACTCCTTACATTCTAGCCCAGTAAGGTTTAGCCTGACATGAGAATGTAAACAGACATGTTAAAATAAATCATGCGAGAAAGTAAATAATTTAAAGTGCGCTGCGGGAAAAAAACAAAGTAAAAGCAGTGTAGAAAATAAACAAAGTAAAAGCAGGTGCAGGAAATAAACAAAGTAAAAGCAGGTGCGGGAAATAAACAAAGTAAAAGCATGTGCGGGAAATAAACAAAGTAAAAGAAGGTGCGGGAAATATAAATAGAAACCTCCTCCAAACGGTGAGGTTTTAAATCTGGTACAAATTGGAAGTAAAATGCGACTGGAAATAAACAACAGTTGAAAATAAATGTGGCAGGATAAACTTATGCCGAAGTGCTCCAAACTCGATTACAGACTCAATCTACGAACTCGATCACAGACTCAATCAACAGTGCAATAATTCCCCGATGTGAAGAATTATCACTTTACAATGGTGAAATTATATGGCTTAAGTTCGCAACTATGGTTGGATCAAGTTTGCAACTAAGCTTGGGTGAGTTGAAATGAAATCAGGAACTTCTATTTGTAGAGGATGAAGAATGCATGAAATCACAGGAATGCCCCCCAACTCCTTTTGGGGGGAAAAACATCGTCCAAAGGTGGCACCCGCCATGGAGGCCATGGAGCCCGGCATGAGTGTAAATGAAGGTAAGTGGGGAACATGGCAGTTGAGGTCAACAGGAGGTGGTCCACGTCATGGCCTACCCTATGGCTGGCGCCATGGTGGATGCCATGGGTGCAAATTTGACCTAAACTCCTATTTTTCAGCCTGATTTCCTTCATTTCTTCAGGGGAACTCTAGATAATTGAAATACCTGAAAAGGAAACAAAGATATGCATAATACGAGAAAAAAATAATAAAAAATCTAAATAACATGTGAAGTCAGAGTCAAAAACAAGTGTAAAGTAAGTGTTATCAACTAGTGATCTTTAAACTAGAGGATAGTCACTAAAACTTCTCACGTTTCGAGAATTGTGACTATTTTCCGAAGGCAACCGAAGTAGGATACCCTAGAGGTGCGTATGTACGATTGTGTTTAATTCAGTTATTTATCTTGCGTTATTAGGTTTGCTAGTGTTTTGTTTTCAGTCTTTCCATATAATCCTATTTACTAACAGTAATATATACAGTAATTTAAAGTGCAAAAATGTAAAATGCGGGAATGTAAATCTTACGCTATTACATGGCTTTGTGAGAGGTACATTATACAAATGCGAAAAGTAAAGTCCTAGTTACTATTACAAACTTGGAAGCAGTTACAATAAGATGAAAAAAACGCGAAAGTAAATAAATGCGCAAATGAATTAAAAAGGGACGCTTAAATCCTAAGGAAAAGAAATCTTTTTGTTTGTTTTGTTTTATTTTAAGAAAATACAACTTAAGTATATTAATTTTAATTTCAAGAAAATGTTAAAATGATCAATTAATTTGTTTACAAATTAATTTAATTAATAAAAACTAATCTAATGTTTTTTTTGTGTCTTTTTGATTTAGAGTTAATTTAAAATATAAAAAAATGATTAAAGCAAAATCAAAGATAGAAGAACCCTCCTTCGATTCAAAGGGAAAACGTGGCCTTTCGATTCAGGGAAGAATGATGGGATTTTGATTCATAGGAAGGTGCCTCTCGATCCAGGGGGAAATAGCTACCCTTTGATCCAATGAACGAATATTACCCTTCGATCCAGTGAAGGGATGTGGCTTTCGATCCAAAGGGTACTGTTGAAAGAACCTGATGGACCACCTATGAAGGCACTGAATCTGCAAAGATATGTTCGCAAAATAAAGATGCAGGACCTGGGTATCAAACCCAGATCCTTCGATCATGTGTGCGTTTAGTCTATTCAGGCTAGATCTGCAGCAAATATTAGAAACAAAGCAAAATGCAAACCTGCGTGTAAAACCCAGATCCTTAATCTTAAATACAAATCTAATGCATTACAAATATTAATATATCATGCAAATGTAAAGTATGATCTCTTTCCCATTCTTACCAACAGTTGGAAGCTTCGATTTGGAACTTCTGGACATGTGCTTACTAAGGGGCTGGTGATGATTGGAAAAGCTTCAGGAGAACTTCAAGAATGTGTTTGCAATTTCGTGTGACTCTTTCAGGCTGTTTCCAGGCGTGTTTGGAGCTTGCTAGTGTGCTCCTTATATAGAGGGGATGGAGGGGACAAGAGGGCCAAGGAATAAACAGCCATTAAGTTGGTGTTTTAAGGCCATGAATATAATTTTTGAAACGTTTCCAAAGGCATGCTTTCTTGTCCCTTTTTGAATTTTCTATGAATCTGGACACGTATGACTTTCAAATGACCTCCTTCGAATGACTCTGATTGCCTCCTTCGAATGGCTCTGATTTAGCTCCTTCGATGGAGTCCATCCATATCAATTCTAATTGCACAGATCTTTGATGACTCTGAATTCAGAGTTTTCCCTTATCAAAGTTTCTTTAATTAAGTCAATATCTGCATCAATTTGAATTGCCCAAAATTCTCTTCGTCAGAGAATTTGTCCTTTTTGATCACTCTAGATTCGAATCTGTTCAGGTTTTCCTTCATCGGGGCTTCTTCGAAAGCCCCTCAAATCTTTGCTTTTCGATTGGCTCTGGATCTTGATTTGATTTGTACATGGTCTCAACATTCTGGCTTCTTCGACCAGCCCCTAAGTTCACTCTCTTCGATTGCTCTAACACTACTCTACTAACCCAATCGAAAGACTTTATTCTGGTAAGTCAAAGCTTTCTTTGACATGAATGTGTTTGTGCATGGGGTTTGGGCTTTGCAACATATAGGGTTTTATCCAGCAAGCATCTTGGACCAAGACTCATCACAAGGAAAACTTGTTTTCAATAGTCATGTGTCCTTCGAATCGACCAGTGAATGCTTCTTTGAAGGGGCCACATGAATGCGCCTTCGAAGGGACTATCATGTGTGTCGAAGTGTGGAAAACTGTTTCAAAGGGGACTGTTGTACCCCAAAATTTTCCCTCCCTTTTTCACAAGAAATCACAACTTTAGAGTTTTCCCTGATTTTTCAGATTGGCTTAAGAATCGGTCAAACAGACTTTTCTTTGACAGTAAATCCAGAATTAAGGTTTCCATTGATTTTGTTGAGATTGGCTCAAGAATTGACCAAGCAGGCTTTTCTTTGACAACAAATCTGGAATTAGGGTTTTCGCTCGTATTTCTCAGAAGAAATTGAATCCACAGTAATTCAGTTGACTGTTACATTATTTTTACGTTTGTTCAAGATTACTGGTTGTTTCTCAAAACCCAATTATCTGGGATAGGAGCTGAGACTTTTGTTTGGAACTTTGAGGCATTGGTTTGATCAGTGGAGTGAAAGGTTTATGGAATGCTTGTTTGTTTAACTGTACAACGCATATGATAATTGGAATACCAGGCGTATTGTGATTAATGCAAGGTTGTGAGACGGCGAAAGTTTGTTGATTATTTATTTCATCTGGATTAAAGTTATTGGGATACATTTCCAGTTATTTTAATTTAAGAGTCTTAAATAATTAAATAGACAATACAAGGGAAAGTTGGAAGATATTTGACAAAGACTTATTTATTTATTTATTTCAAATGTTGTTACAAATTTTATTCGAATATTGTGAATTTACAATTTACAGTATTTGTAGTAATATTTGTTTATAATATATGAAAAACAATATAATAAGTCTAAGCCTAAATCTCTTGAGATCTTTGACTTCTACTTCTACCGCTTCCTCTATCATCCAACTGTTACTTACCTGCAAAAGACAGAAAGAAGTTAGTATAAGAATTTTCAAGCAGATAAATAAAAAAGATCATCATTAAAGCTTGTTGGCCGGAATCAGAATGATATTGGATTCATCATGTTTTTACTTGTTCTCTTTGCAAATCACAAGAAGATTTCTCTTCTTGGTTCACAAAGAGAAAAGTAAAAATAATTTGCAAGCATACAATTATTTCAAAATGCAAATATATAAGGCAGCAAGGCAAAGCAAATTGAATTCCCAAACTGCATTAGTCAACCAAGTCAGCATGAGCAAGCATGGAAGGCTAACTACAAATGCAAACTGAATGTCAAAACTAAGTTGCAAAAGCAGAAAAGCTGTCAAAGAAAGCACACAAGCAACCAAGTACATAAAGCAGAAAGTTGCAAAGCTGTCAAAGAAAGCATACAATTCAGGAAATATGGAAACAAGTACACAATGCAGGAGATGAACCAAGTTACAAGCAAGCAGGATTGTCAATTTCATCATCATTTTCTAGCCCAACAAGCTTTTCAGAATAATATAATAAGCAATTAAAAGTGCTTTTATGGAGAGAGAGAAAGAGAGTGAAGTGAGGGTTTGCAGTTTTGGCAGGCTGTAAAAGGCAGTAAGAAAACAAATAGATATAACAAGTCTAACAGTTCAGCACAGGAGAGGAAGACATAGAGCAAAAAATTGCATAAACCTCCAAACTGCAGAAAACAAAAAGATCTGCAAAACACCCTGCATTACAAAATGCAACAAACTCAAGTAACAAGACAAAACTTGTTAAACTGCATAGCTTGCCTTCAAAAACACAACAGCAAGCATGCCTTCCCAAAACTCATCAACCAGAATACTCACCAAAACTGAATCTCAAACTGCAGTAACAAGGAAAACCTGTTAAACTGCATAGCCTGTCTTCCAAAGCAAACCCCGTAAGCACAAACCTGAAAACTCACAAATCTGCAAGAAACTGCAGCTCAAGCCACAAACTGCAACTCAGTTCAAGCCTGTCTCCAAAATCATAAACATGAGTTACAAACTTGAAAACCTGCAAATAAAACTCAAAACCTTCTTGTACTAAAAACTAAACAGCAATACCTGCTTGCTCAGCTTACCAACCTGAAAAAACTACCTCTCAACACCACCAACTTGTTATAAAGGCAAACCAAACAAATTGGTTCACCAATCAACAAGTCTATATTGCAAAACCTGCTTGCTCAAAAAGCCCAACCAAAACAATCTCAGATTACATTCATCATCAACCTCAAAACAGGGAGAAAAGAAAAAGTTTCAGAAATATACATTCATCATCAACCTCAAAACAGGGAGAAAAGAAAAGATTTTCAGGAACTTCAACAAAGTTCATCATCATCATAATATCAATGGCCAAAAGAAAGGAAGAGTTTTAGAAGTAAAAGAGTAGTTTCAGAATAATCTCGTCATCAAATACTCAGAGGAAGGAAGAGAATCAACAAAACCAAATCAACAACAAACAATCTCAGAATATCATCATCATCGATATCCATATCAAAACCAGAAAGGGGAAGAGATTCACAAGCAAGGAAGAATTTCAGAAATATACGTTCATCATCAAAAAGTCCAAACAACAAGCAAATCTCAGAACAAGATCATCATCAAGCATTCAAAGATACAGAAATACCAGAAGCGAGCAGTCACCATCTTCCTCCGCCTGGCCACCAAGGAGCGCCACCGATCTCACGCCTCTCTCTCTCTCTTCTTCCGTTTTCAACCCAGAAAAATGCAAAAGGTATAGTCTTTTCCTCTCAAACTATCGTTGTATCTCACACACAAAACATCAAAGATTAAACATTGCAAAACGATAAACATGCAAGAACCAAATGTTGAAACTGTAAAAAACTAAACAAGATAAAATTTGTACCGTTCGAGCACAGCCAACGTGGATCGTTGTGAAGACGAGAGAGATGGGAGGCAACGCTCCGGTGGCTAGGGCGTGAAGAATATCAGAAGCCCATGGCTGAGAGCGAGGAAGAGAGACGAAGAAGAAGGAGGCGCCGCTGTGGCCAAAAGACTGTAAACCCTAATTCCTAACCAAATGAAACAACCCTAAAAATGTTGTACAACATTTCAATTGGGCCCGTGCGCCCCATTCTGCTTAAGCCCTCTTCACTTCTGTTAAACGCACACCCCCCCTTTCTTTTCCCCCCCTTCTGGCCTGTTTGCTCTTCTTCCTTTGGGCCATCCAAAATATGTTCTTAGGCCCATCATTTTTTTAAACTAACATTTTTTCTTAAACTTACTTTTTTTTAAGTAATAAAAACACTAATTAAATTTTTGTTTTACTTTCTTTTTTTAAACTAATTTTATTTTTCTTTATTAATATTGTTTTAATATAATAAAAGTACAAAAAAGAATAGTTAGCTTAATTTGAGCAATTTTGTTTTTTTTAACTTCTTTAATTAATAAAATACAAGAATTATCTTAAACATTAATTTAGGAAATTAATCCTTTCTTTTCATAATTAACAAAAAATACAAAAAAATAATAATTACACTTAATCTTTCTTAGGTTAAAATTTGTATTTGATCATTTGTAAATAAATACACGCATCTCATATTTCTTTGATTTTCATTATCTTATACTTTATTATAATTTTACATTGAAAATGCGACAGTTCGATTTGGTTGTAATGTATACTTGGACATTATTATTCTGATAAGACTCATCCCCATTTGTAAACATTTGTACCCCCATCCCCGGATACTTATTTGTAATAACTTAGACTTTAAATTCCCGCAATTTATCGCTTTCCATATACTGTATAGTAATTAGGGTTTGTATGCGAAGATTCAAAATTAATTGCTAGATAACTTAATACAATATAAATGCATGAAAATCAATATACAGTTCACACTTGCACCTCTAGGGTAACCTCGCTTGTTGCCTCGGAAAATGCAATCAAGTCCCTCGAGTATGAGACACTCTAGCAAATGCCCCTTCGATAAACAAAGATCGTAGTCCCTCGATGATCCTCGATGTTGCTTTCGATAAAACGATCTCGTCCCTTACAAAATTGCCAGAGCGTCTCACAAGTTGCCTTCAATGATTGTATACGATGACCCGCGCCTGTCCCGTTTAACATCCTAACACAAGGTTGTTCATCAAATACAATGGTGAAACAACATTGTTAAAAGGGTTAAAAAACATAAGAAAGATCTTTGAGTAAAATGGGGTAGACAACTCTTAGTTACTTGATCAAATCTTGCAAAACATCCTTGCCATTTTCAAACACACTTCACAACACAACTTCAAAAACAACTTTCAAAACATTGGGATATCTTTTCAAAAAGACACACACCTTTGTATATATTCAAACAAAAATAATTACAAAGGTTACCTAGACAAGGCATCTTTTTCAAAACATTTTCAAAACCACACACGCAAAGCACCATTTCAAACAATTGAGAAGCAAAGGCAAGTGATCTAAAACAAGTAACTAAGAGCCCATGTATAACCATGGATAGAAAGGGTGCTAATACCTTCCCTTTCTATAATCTACCCCCCGAACCCAAGAAAACATCTCAAATGTCTTTCCTGTGCTTTTTGACCTTTCCTTTGGATAAAATAAAAAGTCGGTGGCGACTCTTGCTAAACCGAACAAGTGTGAACACAAACGCTAACCCTCAAGTTAGTTCTCCCACCGTATCACAGAGACCATTTCCCAATCGAAGCTGGCACAAAGGCAGTCAATGCCTTGTGGGTCGAAGGAAGCTTTTTGCCTGGTGGATTGAAGGCAAATCTGAAGGAGTCTTGGCCTTGTGTGCTGAAGGAAAGTTGGAGAGGGGGCCTTTGCCTTGTGAATTGAAGGCATGTTTGAAGCAGCCCTTTGTCTTGTGAATTGAAGACCAGTGAAAGGGGCCTTTTTCCTTGTAGATTGAAGGCATGTAGGAAGTCCTTTGTCTAATGGATCAAAGGCAAGCGTGAAGAGGCCTTCACTTTAAACGAAGCTGGTATGCAGGAACCCACTATTTTGTGAATCAAAGTAAGCATGTAGGAGGTCACTGCTGGTGAATCGAAAAAATCTTGTAGGTGGTTCTTGCCTTGTGAATCTAAGGCAAACCTGAAGTAGCCAATGCGCAGTCAAATCCTTGTGATTTGAACATGATCGAAGGGGGGGCCCAGCACCCACTCGAAGCTTGTGAATCAAACCTGCATTGAAGAGTTCCAAATTCCTAATCAAAGACTTTGAAACAAAGCTTGCTCGAAGGATTTAGATGCCCAATCGAAGCTTGTCAAGATACCAATCGAAGGACACGTTATTCATATGTCAATTGAAAAATACTTGATTATCTTCAAAAAATTCATTTTCTTTAGGTAAGTGTTTGTAACCACCCATGTAAGGAAAAATCTTGGAAAACATGAGAGGGTAAAGTTTGGGGTATAAAACTTCCTTCGAATGGCTCAAGTCTTGCCCTTTGATTGACTCTGATTTACTTTCTTTGAATGGCTCAAGTCTTGCCCTTAGATTGACTCTTCAAATGGCTCAAGTCTTGGCCTTTGATTGACGCTGAGTTACTTCCTTCGAATAACTCAAATTCTCATCATTGGGACCTCTTCTATTGAGCCCCTACTCAGCTAGCCCAAACGAAAACTCTTTTCTGGCCAATCGAAGCTTCTTTTGGCATGAATATGCTCGTGAAGGAAGCTTGATTATGGAAATATGTGGGATTTTGGTCCAACATGC